>VYXC01000940.1:492270-532650 GCA_013397175.1 Platysteira castanea
GGGCACGGGAGGATTCCCAATGACTCGGCCTGGAAGTTGTAATTAAAATCCTGACCTTTACCTATTACAAAATGTACATATTCCTTACAGATCAAAGAAGAGAGCGATTATTTTCTTTTATTAAAGACGCTATTTTACTCCAAAGTACTGAATATAGGATCTTTTTTAAATAGGTATAACATTCAAAAAGAGCTTTAAGAAAGGATGAGAATTGAGTTTCCTATTTCGGTTGGAAACCAAGGTCTGCTCACTGTGGAAATGTGCTGTGAACACCCCACGCTCTGTATTTGCATATTGCTGGCACCTGGATGTGGATTATTGCCCAATTTCGGAGCTGTTTTTGCTGTGGAGTGGGGCTGCTGGAGCCCCGCGGGTCAGAGCTGGGACGGTTTTGGCAGTGGGGTCTGGGTTTTGCAGCTCCCGCCCATACAGATAGGAGTATCCCCCACAGCAGGGGCTGTGCACAGTGATCTGGGGAACACACACCCCACAAACCCCACGGGGCACAGGCTCTCCCCTCGGAGCAGGGCATTTCTTTGGACACCAGCACCGAGAGCCCCGGCGCTGCCTCCGGCCAAGCCACACGCACCGGTTCCACTCAGCCTATTCGTGACCCCTACAAAAAATATAATTACAGGTATCATGATAAAGCAATCTGTCATCTAAAAATCATCCTTATTATACACTATACAAGCTATTTTACAATCATTTAATAAATTGCTTTTAAAGCTGCAGTAGCCCTTCCCTTCTTTTCTTGGATCAGCGAATATACCGATTATACATATTTGAAACTATAACTAAATATAAAAATATATTAGGTTTTGTATTTTCTCAGATGATCTTTCTCATTTCTATTACACAAACAATCTGGCCACTTCGAGTAAAAATCAAATTTTAGAGTGGCTTAGTAAATATTTCAGTTTTGAGATACAGAAAATCGTTAAGGTGCACGTAGAAAAGGCTACTACAGCTTCTAAACGTCGAAAATATCCTCATCAATGGCAACAAGGAGAAATCCACAAGGCCTATGGGAATTTATGGCACGCCAGGAATTCAATGTGAAGGGCTGCAGCCTTACAAAGACAGAAAAGGTTGACAGACAACTCTAAGACCACGAACTCAGTAGCGGAGCTCTCCAGGAAAGAGGATGGAGCAGCCAGGGAAGGGTGGAGATGCAGAATTGGGTCTCCAACCAGGCGAGTTTGGAGCCAGGAGATCCAGTCCCAGCTGCGTGGACAAGTCCCCGGAGAGGAGGGCTCTGGACTCCCACGGGAGAACAAACCCAGGCCCCGGGTGCGCTCACGTCCTGCCCGGCCCTGGGCTCTCCAGAACACTCGTGGGGTGGCAGCTCTCAGTGTACAGAAACTGAGTTCCTCCACACAGAAGTAAACTTTTCTGAAGCTATGCATATTTTCCTGAAAATTTCCTGATGGGCAGTCAGGACTGATCTTCTTGGCATCAATGCAGCCCGTGACTCTTTGCGTTATGGCTGTTGCGTCGTATGGAAAAATCAGGCTTCTTTTTTTATTTTTCAATATATAAAATAACCTGCTCATTTACATCCAGTTAGGACTGGGTTAATTTTCTATGAATCTGCATATCCAACACTTCTGCAGTGTTCCAAAAGGATTTGTTTCATCCGGATCTACTGAAATGAGATTTGAGAGTGTTCTCCCACCCACCCTGGCCCTTAGAAAAAGCCCAATTTTTATGGCTGCTTTGCCGGTTGAAAGCGTTAGGTTAGAAAAGCCCAACCCAATTTCACATGAATCTACTCGAGTATTTACTGTCTAGAGGTCGTTTAGGAAAGCTACGAGCTGCCCCACCTTAAAAAACCAGCTGTACAATAGGCATCTTGAAGTATTACAAAAAAATTATGTAAGAAAAAATGAACAAGCCGAGTTCACGGTATATAAAGTTAAAGGAAATTGCTAAAACCAGACAGTAATAGCTATAAAAGGCACAACTTCCCTTTTCTGATATACACTTGTAAACTTTCTTCAGGTTACATGCATAAACCAAAATACTACCTTAACTTTAAAAAAAAAAAAAAAAAAGCCTAAAAAATTGTCTCCAGCCAACTGCAGCAATTAATTAATTAATTAGCAGAATGTTCGTAACAGCCTCAGAGCTTGTCACTGGTGGTTTGATGCATCCAGGGATGGTGCACGAGGGGAGAGAGAAGATTTCTGCCCCATTTCTTTTCCTTTCCTTTCTCCCCAATTCCTTCCCAAGCGTGAGAAATCCGCTGCTTCTCCAGCCTAACTCTTGGCCCTCTGTAAACCACATGTAGTGCATAATTACAAAAGAAACACCTGCGAGGACAGAAGGAACAAGTTCTGTAGGTTTTCTCTTTACAAAACAAAGCTATCGTGTGACGGTTTCTTAAGGCAACCCTTTGTGTTAAGGCAGTCACTTCTGATGAAACAAGAGCTTCTTGATATTTCCATTGGAATATTTTGGTATCTGATTGCTGATGATTTCTGCCAACATTTCTGGGAACTCAATACTCATGGATTTATCCAAAAATGTCTGGAAGCAAAAGCTCAGAAGATTTTCAACCACCTACGAGTGACAAGACAAAGAATTACTGGCACATGAAGATGTTGAGGGAACATTCACCTCCCTCCTCCCCAGCTCCTGCCCACAGGATGGGGCTCAGGCCAGACGTGCACAGGAATCCTCATTTAGTTCGTTAATTATTGTCCACAGCACGCTGGTATAAACCAAACAAACAGTGCAAGGCTTTACAAACACGGAGGAGAGTCAGCACCAATTCCCATTCCAGCAGATAAGTAACACACAGGGCTAAGCTAAATGAGATCCTTCCAGGTGCTTGGTACAGGAACAGGAAAAAAACCCAGTAATTCTGTGGTCTCAAAGTTACCCTTGTCTTAAACACTGCTTTGTGCTTCATGAGCAATTAGAATTAAACTGCCAAAGGAGACAGACTGAATTGGAAATTCCTGCAAAATTAGATCACTGCTAACACTACACACAGTGCTGAGGCATTGTTTTAATGGAATCTCAAACTATTCCATAAGTTCTTTACTCACTGGGTTTTGAGATAACACTCCTTTTAAAAGTCACATTTCTGCAAAATCAGTTACAGTTTCTGAGTTCCTCCTTTTTAAAGCAACAGATCTTTTAAAATCTGAAGAGACTGAAAATGAGATTAATGATACAATTAATTGCTGTGGATTGCTCTGCAGAGGCAGCCTGAAAGGACCATGGTTCAAGGCTGTCAATCTGCCCTCAGTGAGACAGCAGAGGAGCACGACCTCCTCCTCCTCCTCCTCCTCCCCGATGTTTTCCCTTTAAACCAAAGGATCTGCAGGAGAACTGTCCCCGCCCCAAACGTGTTTCTCTGGAATGCCTGCAGCATTCCTGTCAGGACTTACATCATGCATAGAGTCCAGCAGTTTAGTCAGTTGATAAAATCGCTGCCAGTTCTGGCTGGAGTTCCCTTCCCTCTTGACGATGGCCTTGCCCAGCTCCTTGATGTACGTCATGCGGATCTCCTCGAACAGGGACTGGCTCTTCAGGCCCTCCTTGGGAACTGCAACACGGATAAAACTCTGTAAAACTATTTCAGTGCTATTTCAGTTCTCTTACTCTGGTTACACCGAGAGGGAACCTTCATCAGGAGCTGTGGTGACAGGACAAGGAGCCAGAGGGGAGATTTGGGTTAAAATATGGAATTCTTCCCCGTGAGGGTGGGGAGGCCCGGGCACAGGCTGTCCAGAGAAGCTGTGGCTGCCCCATCCCTGGAAGTGCTTAAGGCCAGGCTGGAATGAGAGGAGCTTTAAGGTCCCTTCCAACCCAAGCCATTCTATGAAAATGAGTAAAAGAAAAAGGATTTGGACTGATTGAAATGACAGCAGAGAGACAAGGAGAGAGCAGGATGGGACACTGACCAGCTGAACACAAAGCACGGGCCTGCTGCTAAATAAAAAAATCCCAAACCTCCAAAGGTATCCCACCAAAAAACAGTGGGAAGGGAACTGGACCATGGAGGCAACAACACCCAGCCCCTGGAAGCACCTGGATGGAGAACCAGCAGGGCTGGAGCTCCTGCACTCCCCAGGTCCTGGGAAATGTGGTATTAGGAAGGTTCCATCCAAATTCTGTGTGCCCAGGGAAGAGCAAGGGCAGGATCACAGGAGGGCTTGGCTCGGAAAGGATCTTGAAAGATCACCTGGTTCTGAGGCTCCTGACATGGACCAAGTAACAGGGCCAGGCAAGGCTGGGGGGACTGGCACGGACAGTCTGGGCAGGGATGGGACAGGGAGGCCGTGCTGGGCACAGCAGGAGCTGGGGACAGGAACCCCAGGCCTGGGGACTCAAATCCAGGTGAAGTCCCTGTGCCCACGTCCTCCTGCGGGGATGGTCCTTCCCAAGGCCAAGGACCACCCTGGACAAATGGGGACTCCAGAGGCCCTTAAGGTGCCTCCTGTGAAGCCTCTGATCACCTCAGGGAAGTGAAAGAGCTGAAGACAGAGAAGAGAAGGAGCTGGGACAAAGGTGACCAAAAGCAGAAGAGGACAGAGGCCATGCAGCACATTCCCTTCCTCAGGGAACCCAACCTTCCCCCACTGGCAGCATCTGAGAGGCTCTGGAATGAGGTCTCATGTCTGCCCTGCCTGCACAGGAGATGAAACTCCTCAATTGCTTCAATACTTCACATGGAAAAGGTCTCTGAGCTACGTCTGCATGCGAGCTGCAAGTCTAGACCTGTGTGGGATTCCTCTTTTACTCCTCCTCCTCTTCTCTTGGAAAACTTCACACAGAAACACAATAAACAAACCCAAACTGTCAAGCCGTGGATTAAAGAGCTATAGAAATTCCAGCTATTCAATTGCAGAAGTTCCACGATGTACCACTCACACAATGTATGTACTTCACAAAATGAAGATAAATGGTCTCCCACTGGAAATGGAGAGGAGAGGCCTCTCTGGGCAGTGCCAGCTCCCCCAAGCTGCTGGAGGGGCTGGATTCTGCCCGTGCTGCCTCCTTACCACTTCTGCCATGGCCATTCCTCCATGGAAATTTCCAGCTCCTGTAAGGAAAGTTGTCCTCCACCACACCCAAAACACTTGAGGAATTTTTGGGAGAGATTTCAGAATCAAACAGGAACTGTTTGAAATCTGCAGTTTCAGGGAAGTTTTAAGTTCCTACGAAGCCCACGGCCATGAGAGGCTGAAAGTTTCCTCTGAAAAGAGCCCTTGTCCCAGTTCTGGGCTTGGCAGCGAGGCAGGGCTGGGCACTGCCAGGCTGGTGGGGCACTGGGGGAACTGGCCATGGCACCCTCACACTCCCTGCCCTGACACCTGGGCTGTGCTGGGGCTCCCACTCCTCCTGCTCCTATCCAGGAAAAGCCCAAGGTGAAAATTCTCACTTCTGTATGAGAATCAATGCTATTATTCACTGGAAACATTAAAGATAAGGAATATTTACACCCTCAGTGTAACAAACTTAGTAATATTCACTTTTTATCACGTTTCAGGTCCCTTCCAAGCCAAACCACCTGAGGAGGATGATGCAGAAGTACCGAGGTACGCTGATAGATCTGCACTCGCTCTGCTGCTCTCGGACCTTCCAAACAGGCTGGCAGCTCTGTCCCTGCCCTGAACCAAACCCCTGGTGCCAGGCAGGAGCAGAACACGTCAGGCCCTGCCCGAGGCAGCTCCCTCGGGATGCTGTGACCGTGGGATGGGACAGGATGGGATTTCCCAGGGCACAGAGGCAGAGCGAGGTGCCCGGCTCACACCCAGCCCACCCCAGCACACACTCACACTCACACTCACACTCTCTCTCTCTCTCTCTTTGCTGTGTGAGCCCCTGGATTGCAGCCAAGCCCGGGCTGAGCTCAGATCCTCAGGGAGCTCCAGCCCCACCAAGCACAAAGTCACTGGCTACCAGTGGTATCAACAGAGGGGAAAAGTAACCCTGTAAAAGGTATTTACACATAATCTCTTACATTAGTTATGCTGTCTCAGGTTAGCTTGTTTCTGTATATTCTAAAAGGACTGTTTCTGACTCTGCACTTTGAACTTTCATGCAGTAAAGACAGAATTTACTAGGCTGTGACTTGTTTAACTCCAGCATATCCCACCTAAAGATAGAAAGAAGCATGCAGCACATTGTATAAATCTATCTCACAGGATCTATTGCAAATTCACCACATATTTCCGTAGATGCAAATGCAAAAAGCTTGGTATGGAGCTGTTCACCTACTTGTGGAGAGGAGAAGCAACGTCTTCATGCAGAGATACTCCTCGTAGGAGACTTGGAGCCGGGAGAGCTCTCGGGCCACCATGAGCATGTGTTTGCATTGTTCATACATACAGGGGAGGTTCATCCTCTGCCTGAGGAACAAAAGCACAGCAATCAGTGACACGGCTGGCTGCCTGCACGCTCTGCATGGGCTTTCCCAGGCTGCAGAGGAGGAGCTGTAGGTGAGCCATGGCAGGGCACAGGATGCTCCATCTCCCCGAGGTGACACAGGTGAATGCTGGCCCGGGCATGGGATGGGCACGGTGACACCCCGAGCCCCTGGGCCTCTGCAGAGGGAGCCTGCCTGCCCCAGGGGCTCTGCAGCCAGCTCTACTCCCAGAGCCGTGGCACCAGCGTGGCACAGACACCCCGGGCCTCTGCAGAGGGAGCCTGCCTGCCCCAGGGGCTCTGCAGCCAGCTCTGCTCCCCGCAGCCCTGGCACCAGCGTGGCACAGACACCGAGTCCAGCCCAAGCTCCCCGAGCCTGGCGGCCCCAGAGCATCCCATCTTCCCAAGGAAACCCGAGGGAGTGCCACACCACAGCTGGGATCTCTCTGATTCTTTCAATGCTTTTGAGAAGTGCACCTAAATGAATGCATATTTATATATTTAGCAGTATCTTCCTGGAACTCCTCAGTTTTCTAAGTGACTTTATACTTGTGCCTGTGTTTCTGAAGCGATGGCCAGCACTGCAATTAAACTTCATTATCTTTGTACTGTAATAAACACGTTTCTAACCATAAATGGAAAGTCACGTTGACAACCAAAGGCAGATCTTGGAATCAGAATAACAAACATTATGTTTTTATGGGTTTTTTTCCTATTTCAGTGAAGCAACTCCTTTTATTTAATACCTCATCTGACACAGCAATCTTGCTTACGTGTGCTCTTACAGCTGGTTACTGTGAATATTTCAGAAATAGTTTAGACTGGGAAATTAAGAACAGACTAATTCTGAAGAGTGTAAGACAGATTTTATGCTTTTCCATGGGTTTTACTTTGTAGAGGAAAAGACAAGCAAACAAGCCCATGCAACAAGTGCACAATCTCTCTGCAGGGATGCCAGCACTTCATTTTTTGTTAATGATCTGTCACCTTTCCTTGGTATCACCTACACAGCATCATAATCTACACGGAGACAAAACGGGATCCCTAAGGGAGTTATGAGTAAGATTTGGTTATGAAACTACAATTCCTCCAAAGCTGATCACTTTTCCATTCTCCCTTCCTTAGCCCTTAAGGAGGATTATACAATGTACCCTCACAACCACCCTGGGAAATCCTGGTGGAAACAAGGAACAGCCCTTCCTCAAGGTCCAAAAACCAGGGGGAATTCTGGTGGCTTTTGGAAGACAGACATACAAACTGCTGAAACCATTGAACCAGACGGAGCACAGGTGTGAAACCCCAGCATTTCCAAACGCAGCTGCTGGACCATTCCCTCTGTGTGGGACTGGACCATGTGTGGCACTGCCCCAGTGCTACAGCCACAGCTTGTGGGCACTCACAGCACCCCAGACACGCTGGCTTCACCTCGGGATCCCAGCACCAGGGAGCACAAAGGGCACTCGAGGTAGTGCTGGGTGAAACAGGAGCAAGCACAGCGCTGGCTGTGGATGTTTCTCAGGACACTTGACACAAAGCCACGGCTTGGCCGGGTGGCCAACGCTGCCCCAGCCCCTCTGGGCCCTATCAAAGGGCATCTCACATATTCCAAATTGAGTAATTTAAACCCATTCTCTGCCAGGGCGCCGCAGTTCTCCTCATGTAGAGCCATGCCCGTTTCTGGGCAGAAGGTTAAAATAAACATGATGAAATGAAAGGGGCCAGCCTGTCGTGCGTTTCTGCCCGCTGGGAATGCAACCCCATCCACGAGGCTGAGGCTCCAGAGGAAGACACAGGGATTTTGGGCAGTGCTAAGGCTACTCAAGCTGAGTTCCTGAACTCGGGAGCAGCCCCAGCCCCGTGCTCAGCGGGCTCTGCCCCGTGCCCATGTGGGAGCACGAGGAGGCCGATCCAGCCCTCACCCAGCGCTGGCACTGGGCCGGGCAGAGCTGCCAGCCAGGCCCATCCCGCCAGGGCACATCAGATGATCTCAGCTGGACACGGAGCTGTGCTGGGGACACAGCTGGGGGTCAGGGACACAGAGCAGGACAGGGCAGGCCCAGGGCTCGGCCTGCTCAGGGCCCGGCCTGCTCAGGGCCCGGCCGCCCTCCCCACACAGGGCACTCACCAACTCCATGTTCACCCCGGAGTGCCACGCTCGGTTCCCTGACACAGACACTGCTCGAGGAGGGTATCACACCTCTGCCCTCTCAGCTGGCACTGCCACAGCAGCAGGCTGGGCTCCCTGACCTCCTCCCTGTGCCCAAATCCTGCCCTGTGCCCCAGCCCCGGGGCACGGCAGGGCTCCCACCCCGCTCGGAGCCACTCGGCTCAGCAGAGCTGCACACTCCAAACCCCAGCAAACAAGGTGCTGCTGGTCTGGAAACCAGGTGACAACCGGCTCCACATATGGAGTTACAAAAGAATGCTGGGGAAAAAATTCGGGGAATAAGGGCGCTGACGAAACACTGCCTCTAAAACTGACATCTCTTGTTGTTTTCCTGTTGGAACCCACCAGCACAGCTATCTGTGGCACAGGAGATCACAAGGACAAACCAGCGACCTCACACCTCCCAGCAAGGAGCTACCGTGACGAGCATGGAGCCAGAGTCAAAATCCCGAGGCCCAGGACTTCCAGGAACTTCTGTCTCAAGCTGGACAGCAATTAAACGGCATCTGCTACTCGATGAACACGACTGTGCACTGTCACTGTGCTCACTGTCACTTCGGGCACACTGGGACATATCCAGAGGACGAAAGCTGAGACAGAAGCAGCGCCAGTTCCAGCAGGGCATGTTTTGAATCACAGACTGGGGAAACAGTTATACAATACTGCAAAATCACAGGTTTAAACCCTTTCCAAGTACTAAATAATGGCCTAAAGCCTGAGATTTATTCAGCTGCCAAACTTTTCAACAGCTTGAATCAAGTTTCATGTGTGTGTGTGTAAAAACACGTATAATGTATATAAAATTGCCAGCTCGTATAGACATACCTCCATAAAAAAAAAAAAATTACAGGACTACAGACATAAAAGTGGAATATTCAATAAATACTCAATTTTTAGGAGAAGACTGAGCAAATGACTAATCTGCCAGTTTAAGACTTAAGAAGAGAATTTATTCTTCTCTCCCACCACAGACTGTGAGCTACTGGATGTTGCTACCCCGTGTAAGTAACAGTAACTACACGGACAGGGCTGGCACAAGGATAAATGCAGGAAGGACTGATGTGGCTCAGATGCCCGAGCAGATCCATGCAGCCAAAGAAAGTCTGATTAACCTCCTCCTCGGCCTTTTTAAAAAAAAATATTATCATAAGGCAATGATTACAGTTTATAAAAGCCTGGGTAAATGTTTACAATGAAAAAAAAAAAAAAAGGGAATAAATAAACATGAAATATAAATGGCTGATCCCACAGAAAATGTAACAATTATTATATTTTAAAACACGGAAAATATTTGGGAAATCTGATTTTGAAGTGAAATAGGACCAAAAATATTAAACTGTGCCAGAGCAGGCCAAGGGTATAGCCTCCGTATCAAAACCAGAAAACAGAGGCATGAGTAAGATCCAATCACCTCAACAATCCCAAATTCCCTCTTTCCCTCTATACAGCACAGAATTACTGCACAACACAAATCTGGAAAAATACAAGGAAAACGACGTGTGGTGCAAGAAAAAATATCTTCAAACATTCCACCAAATCCAACTTTGCTTGAAAGCTGACAACAAACTTCAACAAGAAAATACAAATCAGGCAGGTTCCTCCATCTTGAACCTTGTCTTTTCAGCCCTAATTTCATCAGATAAGACAGAAATGTTTCCCTCTGGCACTGGCAGGGCCATATTGCCACTCTGGTACACTAAACAGACAGAACATTATGCAATTTGCCAAACTTTTCTCTCCATCCCGGGCATATTTTTAGCTCTGACTGTGTTGGCTCTGCTAAAATGAATGATTCCAGTGAATGGTGCAGGAACAGTCACAATATGGAATGTTAAAGCACAAACACCTCCCACAAAAACTTCTGGATATAAATACACTTAATATCTCAATTACCTTCCGTTTGACTTAGTGAAAAACGGGAAGCAAGCTGCTGGTGGAAAACAAGGGGGGAAGGAGAGGCTGCTGTGGGATCTCGGGGAGGACCCAGCACCCCCTGATCCCCCCGAGGCAGAGCCCAGCCCTGGCAGCTCCTACTCACTCGTTAATGATCAGGTCTGGGGCAAAGCACAGCAGGTTGCCATTGGACTGCTTGTAGGATCTCCAGCCTAAAGCAAAAGCCATCAGGAACATCCAGGAGTACTGCAGGAGGGTCATTTGGTCATCCAGGTGCAAATTTCGGAAACCTGGAGAAATAAAAATGGAAGGGGGGGATGGTGTCAGTTGCAAAAAAGCAGCAAAGGACAAAAAACTTGGGAAAGGACCAGGGGAAAGGACTTGGGAAAGGACCAGGGCTATGAGCAGCACAACTGCTGTGTTATCAGTGCACAGGGAGTAAAGGGATGTGATATTAAAAAATCACAGTGTACATGCGTGTGGTTAGCTGGAACTGATGGTCAGTCAGATACATCACAAAAGGCAACAATTACAGCTCACATGCACTGCAATTCACTGGGCTGCCTTCCAAAAATAACAGGCTTTGCTACTTTTCACAAGAGCAGCCTGCTAGACAATAAATGATTTAATATCAAATGTTGTTCTTAGTCAACAACAATTGCACACTGAACCTACAAAGTAAGAACTGCATTAGTTACCAGCATTAACTGCTCCTCATCTCCTACATAGCACGAACAGAGCCAACTGAACAAGGAGGAAATGAGTAAAACCTGACAACTGCTCCCTCAAAGAGTCTGAAAATGCCACCAGCTTTGGATTTGCTGCACCAGCTCCTATCAGATCCAGCCCACACTTACCAAGAAACCATCGTGCCACACAGAGCCATTATTAGAGCCTGAATACAAGTTGATTTTATCTATTTTTATTAAGCATCTGACATCTGAAGAGCTCCTAACATCTAAAGAGCTGCTTCCTGAAGCTGTGCCAACAGACAGAGCCAGTGGGTGAACGTTGCACAAACTTGGTGGGTCTAAACACAGCCCTGGCTTTGGAGTCACCAGCAGTGACCAGGTACCACCTCCAAAATCCAAAGAAAGGGTTTCAGAGTGATTTCAGTCTTTCTGGGTCAAACCTTGAAATCTGTGCTCAAACCCTCCCCAGGAAAAGGTTATTTTGAAATCCCAACTAAAGGGTTTGGCAAGGAATGCTGGCGTGCTGTCAGCATGGCTGATGGGCTACAACCAGGAGCAGGATATACAAATTAAACACTCACGAGGAACCACCTCAGCAAACAAAAGAAAGGAGATAAAAATGATAAGAATAGTTGCTATTAATGTAACTAATGAAGAGAAGATTGGCACTTTCATTGAGAGCATAAGCCCTAACCTGAAGGGTCTGGCTAATTACAAAAACTGTACAGCAGGGCTGATGAACAGAGAAGTGTTTTATAACACGGAATCTAAATCTAGATCTGGGAATACCAGATGGTCTCCCAAAAACCTGTCCCAGAAGGAAGTGTGTGCATGTGAATCTCTCCTAGAGCAGGCTGAGCTAATTCAGCACAACTGCCCAGTGCCAAGAGCCCTGACACAGAGCCCCAGCACCGCCGAGGCTGGAAAAGTCCCCCAAGATCACTGAGTCCAACCTGCCCCACCTTGTCACCCAGACCCCACACAAACCTCTCCAGTCACATCTCTCTGCTGGACACAGATGTGTTTGAGTTTTCCAGCCTTTCTTTCCCACTGGTAATTTATTTCCCCTGCTCAAAGAGACACAGTTATGACTCATAAATCTCATTATCAGGCTTTTTTCTTTTTTTTTTTTTTGGCAGACCTGGTCTGTGATGTTATTTTTGGGCAACCTATGCATCATGGAGGTGTTTTTGCCAGGGTTTTTGAGAACAGGTAGTGAACAGCACTGACAGGGGTGAGAGGGAGAGAAACACTGGGTTTTGTTTTGTAGGAACAAACATCTTCAGCTCCCCTTGGCCCTGGCCTCTCCAAGACAGATGCCATGTGCCATGTCCAAGGCTGAGATCTGACATCACTTTTGTGTCTCACTGTGTTTTTAGGTGGGAGCCAAAATAGCAGCCAACCTCCCTTGCTGCCCAGGTAAGAGTCAGTTTGAACAGAGCTGGAGAGAAAATAACACCTCGACTTCCACCCTGGAGCTGGACAGTGAGGGGAGTCAGAAAAGAACCACCCGTGGACACAGACCCAGATGAGGCAGCTCAGTGATGTTGGTCTGTGGAAGTCAAGAGAACCTCATTGCTAAAAATACTCGAGAAATAATTGCTCATTGTGCAGAGCAGCTGTGGCTGCCCCTGGATCCCTGGCAGTGCCCAAGGCCAGGCTGGACACTGGGGCTTGGAGCAGCCTGGGACAGTGGGAGGTGTCCCTGCCCCTGACAGGGGTGGCACTGGATGGGTTATAGGGTCCCTTCCAACCCAAACCATCCTGGGAGCCTGTGAATCTGAGCTGGAGACAGAGCTAATACAAACACTTCTCTGTAATACTTTTACAACAAATATCCACTTAAATAAGAATTTTAATACTCAGTGGTCAAAGCCTTCAAGTAAAATGACCTAATTTTCAGTAAATAAACGTTTGCATCTGCCATTTTTTCTGCTTTTCTGCTTCGGAAGCACCCGAGACATCAGCAAGCCCTGCTATTACCAGCACTTCACCCGCACAGCTCCGAAGGAAAGCAGAGAGGGATTTGGGTTCACGAGGAAGCCCGTGGGCAGCACCCCCGTGCTGGGGCATTACCTGGGATTGCCTTGGCCCACTTGACAGCAGCGACCACCTGGCGGCCCCCCAGCATGTTGAGCGTGGAGAGGATCCTCCAGCTGGAGTCGGGCAGGGAGCTGTCGTAGCCCGAGTACAGCACCTCGGGCTCGATGACCTCGAGCAGGGACACCAGGGTGGGCGTCAGCTGCGGCAGGGACGCGGGCACCACGCTCTTGCTGCCCGCCGCCTCCGGAGCCTCCCGCGCGCCCGCCGCGCCGCCCTGCTGCAGCCCCTTGATCTTCTTCTTGGTCTTGCGAGCTGCAAAGGGTGGGGAAAGCACAGGTGAGGGCGTGGAAGTGACCGCGTGGAGATGAAGGTGGCAGGGGAAATGCTGCTTTCCTCCCCCCGGGGTCAGGGCAGCGAGACCCGTGCTGTGTTTGTTTGGGAAGGCAGGGGTTTCACACTCATTCCCAGTGAGCTTCCAGTGAAAATAACACTGTACATTTAATAAGAGTCACGTTTATGCCAGTGCTTCACAATGTTCAGTAATGTCTGCAGGTACTTCACAAGGATGACCTTAAAATACAAGGCCCAATCCCACCGCTGGAAATATCTGCAGGACTGCACTCTTTATAAGTTCCTTTAAATACTAAGCATAGAAACTAGGCAAAAGAAAGGGAAAAAATATATTTAATGGGTAAGAAGTTACTGGATCTCTCGAGCCAGGGAAACAGGGTTTTTTTTTTTAAATGCTGGGCACGAGGAGCTTTTCCTCTTGCCAGCTCTCTTGCATATAAATCACTGCTGCGTAATTAAACCATAAAACTCATTCGCCAAATAAATAAAACATCGCACAGCAATGTTAACTGTAAACTACAAAAAGTTGGAGCAACAATTTTATTAGCATCTTGTCCCTAATGGAGTCTGCTGCTTGGCTCTGGCTCTCCTGCATGCAGGCGGCCGCTCGGAGCTCGCTGTTTGACCGAGCCCAAACGAGCCCAGCTCCTTCCCCGGCCGCCTCCCTTAATTAATTGATTTCTGCTCTGCAACTTCCGAGATAAATCCGTAGCCATAAAAGCATCACGTCATGTGGTTGTGCATTCCAAGCTCCTTCTGACCTGTTCAGAATCCCTGAGCACCCAAAATGCAGCAACCCCGCAGTGCCAGAGCACAAAACCCCCTCCTGGACCCGCCTCTGCCTCCGGCTACAACGGAGCCTTCGGGAAACAACTGCCCAAGACAAGGAATCCTCTACAGACCTTGTAGAAATTGCATTTTCCCCAAGCTTTGTAGACTGGCCACATGTGCCAAGCCTGCCATGAGGGAATAGCAACAGTTGTTTCCTTGGAGCAAAGAGCTTCTTGTTATTCTCATCTCAATTCTGAAATGGTTGCTTCAAAATCCTTTCGTATTCTGGCATTTTTTGCCCCATTATCCGTGTTCTGAAGAGCAAATGAACTGCTTTGACTTAAATTTAGAAGCACATGCCTTCAGCTTCCTGCAGACACCTGCATGGAGTATTTCCAGCCCAGAAAGCCTGATAAAATTATAATCAAAATAAATATATCTGATAAGACAAATTATTATGCAAGAATTATTATTAGGCTGTTACCAGTCCTGACTTAGATATATAGTTGTACCTCACAAAGAAAAAAGAAGGTTGAGATAATGTATTTCTTCGCAATTAATTCTCAAATAATAAAAAGACCCCTGATTTAAAGCCAGCTCCTTAGGGCACGTTACAGGAGATAACCCCCACAGATAAACTCAGCACGCAGAGAAAAGCATCCAAGATTTTCTGTTCAAAACAAACAAAACCCCCCCAGGCCCCAGCCTCCTGCAGTCTGGCATCCACCAGGCTGCCGAGGCTTCCTCCTCCGTGCCCGGGGCAGATGGCCCCAGCACCTGAGCCAGGTGGGCGAGGGACCTGCCACCACCCCCGGCACCGTCCTTCCCCACTGGGAGCCAGAACAGCCCGCTGCAGGCACAGCAGGGCAAAGAG
The DNA here is from genome assembly GCA_013397175.1 of Platysteira castanea. Taxonomy (NCBI): domain Eukaryota; kingdom Metazoa; phylum Chordata; class Aves; order Passeriformes; genus Platysteira; species Platysteira castanea. The sequence goes on from VYXC01000940.1 coordinate 507,446, forward strand.
CGAGGAAGAACAACAGATTCCTCAAAAAACTGAAATAAATTCCAAGTGAAGACTGCAGAAAAAACTCATTAATTGCCAAGTTTAACTGTAAAATGCAGCATGAAAAGCCAAAAAAATTACGGGACCGTTTTTTTACCGGCATAAAACCTAACAATAAATCTTTTCTTCCAGCACATCACAAAGAGAAAGGGTGCCAAGGAACACCAATTAACGGTGGGAGTGGAAATGAGAACTCAAGGAAATAAAAGCTGGAGCACAAAATATCATTATTGTGCTGTGTAAATCTCTGGTACCTGCAGCTTCAGAGTTTGATGTTTTCCCAGTTCCCTGCACCCCAAAAAAACCCCATGCAGTAGAAAAAAGAAAGTCCCAGAAAAGGATGATAAGCAGGGCCAAAGGGCTGACTGATGGACTTGAGGTCTTTTCCAACATAAATGAATTTATGGTAAAAAAAACTAATAGAAAATTCTCAAGTGACCAGAAAGGGCCACTTTTAACTCCAGACGAGAACAGGTCAATTAAAATACTGCACGACAGAATGAATGAATGAATTCACTAATTTAAAAATAAATTAGTTTTCTACCCAATACCTAACAGTGAATTCCACTGCAGGTATGAGAAACTGAGAGATACCCAAACAGGGCAGATTCCCAGAAAAAGCCCAGCAGGAATGAGTGCAAGGGGCCCTAGGACTGACAGGCTGGACACTGGGGTCTCTCCTGGTCATTCACTGGTCTGCTATAACCACTGTTTATGCACTGAGGATGCAGTTGGGGACTTTTCAAAAAGAAATTACTGTCTAAAAAACATGCAAATTTAATTCTCTTTCAAACAACAGTCATTCCTGAACTGCAACCCTAAAATAGACAAGATAAAAGAAACTGGATTTTACCCTCTTCTGCACTTCATGCTGCCTCCCAGTTTGCTGTTCTGCATGACCAATTCTCCATCTGTTCAGATCTGTCCCAAAAATCCTTGTTTTCAGGGTGTTTTTCACCCTTTCACACTACTCTGGGTTCTTCCATTTTGTGCTGCTGAGTTTCCAGATTCCTTTTCCCTCTCAGCCATAAAAGCTTCCCTCTCCCCACCTTCTCCAACAACTTATATAACAAAACCCATCCTCCCAAACCTCACTATTCTCTAGGATCCTCTGTGCCAGAATTCAGACCAGCCTGAGACAGCAACACTGGTGTCTGCTGGAAGTGATGCAGGAAGGGAAAAGCTTCCAATGGGAGTGCTCAACCTTTACTGTTAGAGAATTATTCCTTACTATCAGAGTAATTTTTCACATTAATACATGAATATCACAAATGTATTTTGAAAACAACTATGAAGAGAAAAAATAGAAATGAATCTTAACCAAAATGCATTCTTTTCCACCTCAAAACCAAACCTGTGGGGTTTGGCATTATTTAAGCTGCCTTCAGGCTCTGCTGTCACCTGTCCTTGCTGCCAGCCACAGTGCAGGGCAGTGACCTGTCCCCAAGGACACCAGGAGCAGCAAGAGGCCTGTCCTGCTCTGACCTCTGAGGGATGAGGAGCAGCTCACTGGGAGTGTCCAAAACCTGCACCCAGCTCCTGGGAGGCATTCCCTGAGCACCTCGTGTCCTTTGGGGATTTATTTCAGGCCCCACTACCGAAGGTTTTGGCTGCACCCTCCCCTCCTGCACACAGATGATGACAACAGCTCGACAAGGGCAGCAGCACCATCCCATCCCCTGGCAAATCTCCACCCCGAAGGAGGGGATGTGCCTGGAAGGGCAGGCACAGCCCTGCAGCCCAGGAAAAGGGGTGCTGTGTCCTCCTGAGGGAGCTGGCAGCAGAGGAGGAAGGAAGGACGTGCTAACACAGACTCCAGTCTGTGCTTCACTGATCTCTTTAACTTAACTCATCACTTACATCTCACCACGGGTATTATCACCGACTGAAATGAAATTCTGTTCATCCTTGGAGCTGACAAATACATCTTTGACGTTTTTATTTCATCTGACAATTTTGATTATACAATCACCACCAGGGTAACTGCACTAGTAAGTGCTGCGTTAATCTCTGCTGCTCAGGGAAAAATAGCAAACGTAAAATGAAGCTGACACTAATAAAAGTGTTTTATGCCACTTTACAACTGCTGCTAAATCTCTGGCTGATGTGGCCTTCAGATTCTCACAAGGCATTCAGGACTCAGCAGAGAACAACTGTGTGCTGGTACGTTAAGTTTAACCAACCTTTTCTAGAGAAATTTTGGCAGATATTTAAGAAGTACCCCCAGAATGAACAAAAATACTTCAGTTCTCTTCAGCCGGAAGGTGAAATCCCCACTCCCATCCCTGTCCTCCGTGGTCTCAGTGTCAGGTCACTCAGCCAGCAGGTGCTACACCTCCCTCCAGGTGCTCCCCAAGAGCTCTGCTGCCTCACATTCCACGAAACAGCCACCAGCCGTAGGAATGGAGAACAGCCTGGTGTGTGTGCAGGACTCACTTCAGCTGAACAGACAGCGACAGCGAGTGAGCAGGGACGGGAGAAAGGCCAGCAAACCCTGCTGTGTCCCACGGCAGGGCTGGCACAAGGCAGCCCCTGCTCTGAGCAGCCCCAGGCGCTGCCCCTGTGCAGGCTCAGGGCTGGGTTACCTTCCAGGTTCATGCCCGCCTGCAGACACTTGCGGTAGCGGCACGCGGGGCAGTTCTTCCTGCGGATCTTGTCGATGATGCAGTCGTTCCTCCCGGCACACAGGTAATTGTGCTGCCCTGGGCACAAACACAAACACAAACACAAACACAAACACAAACAGGCGTCAGCTCCCCAGCACGGCACGGACTCAGCCATTCCTCAGCCATTCCTTCCTGTCTTCCCACACAGGTCCTTCCTAGCCAGGTCCTTCCCATCCAGGACCATACCAAACCTTGACTTGCTGCACTGCGTGTCTGGCAGAAGCATCAGTATCCACCCAATTTCACATATCCAAACCCACCTCTCAGGTTTAAAGCTTGAAGCCAATACATTTAGGTAGAAATTCCATTTTCTATCTGCTAACACCAGGCAACTCCTATTTTTAAAACTATTCCCCCTTGCATTTACCAAAGCCGCCTTCTACAGCGGGTTTCCCGTTTCTCTAAATAGTTTGACAAGATTCGTAAATAATGTGCACGAACACACTCTGAGAAAACACCTGTAAACATTTCTACAGAGCACAGACACAGCTTCATCAGCTGGAAAGTCCTGAAACCTTCCTGTGACTTACAGCCTGACCTGGACAAACCAAGTTCTCTGACATTTTTATGGATTCGCAGAGCAAAACTGACCCTAAGAACATGACAAGTACATAAATTAAAATAACTGTATTTCTTAGCTGTCTAGAGCAGGGCAGCAGAAGTATCTATTCTTTATTATTTGAATTACGTGAATGACTGTCTGAATGTAACTTATTTAGGGAAAGGTATGACCAAAGAACAGATCCTTCTCCCAGACAGGGATCAAGCACGTTTTTCCAGAGGGCAGAAAGCTGCAGCCTGGGCTTTTACACCATATTGCAAAGTCCTGACAGTACAGTGTTGTGAGAAACAAATATATTTTCCAAATACTGAGTTGTTAACAACCGAGTCGAAGAGTTTTCTCACAGGAAAACAGCTTGGGGAAGGAATTTCTTACAAGTCAGCTGTGAAAATTATGGGCATGCAGAGTCCATTCCTATGGCTTTGGCCAAACTCCTGGGAAGTGTCTCAAGCTGATATTCCAAGGAATGTTTTTCTGAATGACCGCCCCACCTCTTCCATTTGGGGAAGAGGAGCCTTCCTGATTCTTGTGCCAGCTTTGTGTTTAATTAACTCAGACAACAGATCCCCGACTCACCACTCTGCTGCCATTAGCACCCTAATATGGGAAACACACAGCAAACAGGAACTGATGCCCAAAGGAACGCACTTCTGGTCTCTGCTGCTCAAACCCAAAGGTACTCCATAAATAAAAACCAGGAGTGGGCCAAGGGAGGTGTTTCCAGGGGGATTTGGGGCACACAGGGGTGTTTCTCAGAGGCTGGCCAGTCCCCATCCCCGTGCTGCCCACAGCCCGCGCTGGCACCACGGCTCCAACATCTCTGTGCCCATCAGAGCACCCCAGCCTAGAAAAAGGTTGGGAATTGCAGACAAAGGACTTTGGGAGATGGAATTAGAACTGCTGAGGAAAGAGGTCAAATTTGGAGCAGCGCAGGAGGGAGAGGGGCCGGGGGATCTGCAGGGCAGGGGGGCACGAGGAGCTGGGGAGGAGCAGGGCAGACCCAGGCTGGTACCCTGGGGGAAGGGCTGGGAGGGGAACAGGGCTGGTGCTGAGGCTGGAGAAACTCAGCCACGAGGGCTCTGAAGCACTGTGAAATCAGAGCTAAAGAAAGGTATCTCTGGCCAGCCTGGGCTCCTCAAGAAATAAATATACTTCAGCTCAAGAAAGGCCTGGCTGCACGGAAAACTGCGCATAAATCTACAGCTGCTGTCCCCCCTTCATCCTTCCTCTTCTCCTCTGGTTCTACTCCTTGCTGAAAGAAATGCACTTTATACTGACTTCCCAGACACTGACACTTCCAGTTTCTGTGAGTATTTCTGTCACAGTACACAGGCCTGGAGGTAAAGGTGGAAAAAAGGGCTTTGGCTGAAGGCTGGGTAACGAGTGTGCAGAGTCAGCTTGGTCTGAACACTAACAGGTGCCTGGCAGCCACTAATAAAAAGGATATTGCAGAAACAAATTCTTTTTACATGTGTTCCTAATAAGAAAAATGCCTATAAAAGAGAAAACCAAATTATTTGTTCCTTAAAGTGAAGACTGGGACTAACAGATCCTGGAAGCAGTCCTGAACACATCCATGACATGTAAAGGAAGGATTAAGGGTGCTCAATCCTTGGTGCCATGGTGGGCATCAGTCAAAGGCTGGACTTGATGATCTTGGAGGCCTTTGCCAACCTAAATGATGCTGGGATTCTGTGAAGGGCGGGATGATTTGCGGAACAATCAAAATGGAAGCAAAGGTGAGCCCTGAGGAGCTGATTGCCGTAAGCCTGCTGACATTTTTAGTCATTTTTAGTATCAAGACAGTTGATTTATGATGTGTCAAATTGTATCACTGACCAGAACGAATCACCGGGTTGACTCCTTATCAATAGTTTTGTGATTTATTTAAGCTTGGGAACAGGCAAACCCATGGCTATGGCACATGTCCAGCTGCCATATAAATTGTCTTCTGAGGGATCTCTGGTGACCACATTTTAACCAAAGGTACCAACGATTATTTGCTTTGCACTTGAGCTCACGCTGCCTTGTCACACTCCAGCTCCCACAAAGCCAGCACCCCTTTGTGACAAGCAGAAACCACGACATGAACTCGACCTTCCCAGTCCCTCCGAGGGGCTCTGCACTTCCATGGGGCTCCCCAGGGCACCCGGGGAGCCAGGGATGGGGCAAGAGCTGCTTCTGAGGATGCAGTGGTGGCTTGTCTCCTTCCCTCCCCTCCAGTGACCCCACCCTGCACCAGTGTCAGCAGAAAGAGCCTGATTCAGGGAGCACTGCACGAGGAAGGCACGAGACAGGAAACCCCGAGGGCCAGAACTAAGAATGATGCTCTTCAGGCCTGAGGAATCACCATCTTCCCAGAAACGCCGGGAATACGCTCCAGCTTCTCTGCATCTGATCCTGAGGCAGAGTCAGATCCTGAGGTACGGCCTAGTCCCTTACCTAATGGCTGCTGCTGCACCCCAAAACCACACAGCCCTTACTCACATTTCGTTTTGCATCATCTCTGCTTTCCAGAATGATTTTCTCTGATCACAACTAGACAGAAATCTCAGTGATCCAATCCCATGTCCCTGGTACCCAGTGTCCCTGCAAGTAACACCCAGGGATGTGGATGCAATTCAACCAACATTGTTCACAGGAAAAGCTGTAAAACTACAATAACCTCACACACAACAGATTCACCAAGTTCCGCTTCAGTTTTCTACACAAATCAACTAATCTTAAATTGAAAAATCACAAACTTTACCAATCTGTTGCACACAGACAAGTATCTGTATAAAAATGGGACAAATAAACAAAAACAACAGTGAAAGAAAATGAAAGAGACAAAAGCCAGGACAACAATAAATTCTTTTACACCGAGTGAATGGGAGCATTTTATCAATGTGAATGGAATCCATGCTTTGGATAATGCACCATTCTCAATGTGACTTACTATGACAAGATCAGTGATCTAATGCATGGGATGTTCAGCAGGATTCTAGCAAAACCACGGATGCTGGGTTTGAAAATGGGTGATACGTGTGGGGATTTTATATTTTCAAGCAGCAAACTCCAAGCAGGTCCTACCTTCCACCGCCCTCTTGAAGAACACCTTGCAGCTGCCACACGTCAGGACACCGTAGTGGCACCCGGAGGCCTCGTCAGAGCACACCAGGCACAGCTTGGGAGGTGGTCCCGTCGTCGCTGAGGTTGTGGATGGAGAAGAGCTTACGTCTGACCTCATTCCAGGGCTGAAACAAAGCAGAAAAACGCCTTCAGTTGAGACCCGTGGGACAGGGGCAAAGAGGGGGTTGGCAGCTGCCAGGAGTGGCTCGTGCCCCCCTCGGTGGGACAGTCCTGCACACCGAGCACACCAGGAACAGTCTAACAAGGACTTCTGTACAACACAAGCAAAGCTATGGATTTTTCACAGCCTATTTGGCTCGATCCTTCCCTTACACGTTTCTGAAGCCAAATTTCTTGCACAATTACCCCAGCCTTTCAGACTGACTCTTAAACCACGTTCTCACCCCATGTTGTTTCCATTACTGCCGCATTCCCCGCGGCCTGCACAGGGGCTCCCTTTCCAGCACCACCACGGGGTTTTCTACTGGGATCCTGTTATGCAAGAAGCTGTGCAAACTGGGCCATGGACTAACAAATATTCACAGTAACGAGTGATCACTTCACCCCAGCAGTTTAGGAGAAGAGTGAGAAATACTCTTCATTTCAGGATCTGGATGTGAGCACCCAGCCCAGCTACAAACGAAGGGTTGGTTTGTTAAGAAAAAAAAGAAATCGCTCTTAGAACAACAAACAATCCACCGTAATCACCTTGGAGCTGCTCCTAATCCTCAGGGCTGACCCAGCAGTGCTGGGCCGGAGCTCAGGGGCTGATCTTAGAGAGCTGCAGCCCCAACCATGGCACGGCCCCACACCCCTGGAAAGGCCCAGCCTGCTGAGTTTATCCATCTCCAAATGAGGAGGAACTTCCCTCCATGGAGGGTGGCAGAGACTGGAACAGCTGCCCAGGAGGTCATGGAGTGTCCCTCTCTGGAGACATCCCAAGCCCACCTGGACACATTCCTGTGTCCCCTGCTGCAGGTGGCCCTGCCTGGGCAGGGGGTTGGACTGGATGATTGCCAGAGGTCCCCTCCAAACCCAACCATTCTGTGATTTCCAGCTAAGTTTGAAACTCCTAGAATAGGATTTCTGTATAGTCTGCTTTACTTGAAACTGATTTTCACGGAAAATCCTGTTCACCAGGGTTCCAGCCACCCTCCAGATAAAGCTAGAAAAATGACACTTTTATTTAAGACTTTGGTGCCTTTCCTTGGAAACTCTCCAGACCATCCACGTTCCCTGATGTGGGCTTAACATTTGTATGTGGGATGGCTTTTGCATGGAAAATTCCTTTTCCTCTCCTCAAGGAAGTCTGACCAGATTTGGTCACACATTTCAAAAATCCCACAGTTCTAACACGCTCACGCAAACCTTAAAATTCCATCCCAAATTAAAACATTCCAACACCTGGGAGCTCTGCTTTTGAACGGGCCCATATGTCCCATCCCCAGAGAGCACCTGAGAAATGGCCCAGCCAGTGATTCGAGGGACTTTGCCATCGTGTTTTTCTTTCCTATAGGGATTGAGGCAATCAAAAGACAGGGAGTGAGATCCTCCCACTCAAATACAGGGGGATCAAAGTCAAACCAGAATAAACGTGTCAGTGAAGTTCTCACGTTGACAAAAATGGAACCAGAAGGCAGAGAGAAGTGAAAATTACTTGTGTTATGGGGGAAAAAAATGAGACAGCACAAGCAGGCAAAGACTAAGGGATGTGCAGACCCCCTAAGAGCAGTGTCTGAGCTGGGGAGGAGCTGGGCTGTGTCTCAGAGCAGAGAGGGCTGAGCAGAAGAGAAGACACCAGACAGGAAGACAGCAACAGCTCCAACGTGCTGGAAAGGCAGTGGGACGAGGAGAGCAGAGTAAGACCAGAACACGGGTGGTGCAAAACCCTCAGCAGGAAAGGCTGGCAGCAGGAATGGAGGAGAATGAGTCAAACTTGAGGAAAAAAGGGAAGAAAAAGGCCCCTTTTCTCCCAAAGGGAAGAATGCTTCTTTCCAGAACTTGGAAAAGAACTCCAATCTGTCACATCGCTCCCCTGCACTCAGGAAATATCTGTGGAATGCTGCAACACGTCTCCTGCACGACTGTGCCACGAGGCTGCCAGCCCCCACGAGCGTGTCTGTCAGCTGGAGCGGCGCACTGCGGCCCTGCCCGGGGCATGCCTCCTCTGGGCTTTCCAACCCATCTGCCTGCTTTTAAAGAGCAGCCAGCTTTAATAAACCCCTCCGGTTGCACAATCCAGCCCTCAGCATCCAAGCCGTGGCAGAATGTAATCCAAGCCAGTTCCATCCATTCGGTGTCCGTACGGACGCGCATCTTTAGTTACAGGCTTCCCCTGCCTCCTGCCCAGCACACCTGCCTTCCTCGAGTGCACTGAGCTCTAGGAACAGCACTGCAGGGATGCAGGAGCACTGCAAGGATGGATGCAGGGGCACCGCAGGGATGCAGGGGCACTGCAGGGATGCAGGGGCACTGCAGGGATGCAGGGGCACTGCACGGATGGATGCAGGGGCACTGGAAGGATGCAGGGGCACTGCAGGGATGCAGGGGCACTGGAAGGATGCAGGGGCACTGCAGGGATGGATGCAGGGGCACCACAGGGATGCAGGGCACTGCAGGGATGCAGGGGCACTGGAAGGATGCAGGGGCACTGGAAGGATGCAGGGGCACTGGAAGGATGCAGGAGCACTGCACGGCCCCAGCCCCTCCAAGCAGGGAACAAACAACAAATTGCTGGAGCCCGTGGCTGTGGGGCTGAGGAACAGAAACCTCACATGTAGGGAAGCTGAGGACTCACATCTGCTTCTGCTGTGCTGGCTCTGGGCAGGTCTGCTGGTCCCTGCTGGTCCCTGGAGACAGCAGAAGGAACCCAGAGATGAGAGAAGAACCTCAGGCTTGAGAGCCGTCCTTGGTTCCTTGCTCTCTCACAGCTTCCCTGTCTAATCAGACAAATAATTTGGACCTCAAGGCTTTGCTTCCTTTCATATGATACCCATATTGCTTACTGACACACGTGGAAAGAGAAATTAAATTGTTCCTCTACTTTCAGAGTGTCATATGCAAAAAACCCAGTTAAAAACCCAACCCTTGCCTCAAAACCAAGCAATACCCCTTCTACAAGCAGCAGTCACTGGCTACTCTAGGATGCCTTATTTTCTCTAGAGGTTTAGGCCCAGTAGCTCCTTTTCTAAGACTAAATATCTCAGATTAAACATTGAAGTACAGGCTGGGAGCTAGGAGCTTAAATAAGGAACATATAACTTGAGAACTTCACTTCATTAAAATTATTAAAACCAGAAAGAGTTGGAAACATCTTTCTATGTATAGTTTTGAAGACAGCTGATTTAGATTCAAAAATAAAACTCTTTATACCTCTCAAATTTCTGACAAAAGCACTTTCAAGGAAACATTCATCAGCTGTCAGGGAAACCATGACAGTGCCAAACATATTCCACTGAAACTTTTCAATCACCTTTAATTTTTAAACAGGGCTCATTTTCTGTACCAGCACCACAGAAAATGTAATATGAGAAAGAAAACAGATGACATGACTTAGAAAACTAAAAATAAATGATTACATTGATTAATAAAGCAGTAGCCAGCAATCTAATCCGGGCTCCTGGCATATCATCCCAGGCTGGCTGTATCAGATAAGGGCAATATTTACTAACCCTGTGCAGAGCTGCCCACGGCAGCCCCGCCTGTAAAACAGCACCAGGAGGGACTGCAGGGCAGCAGGGCTCCTGCAAGAGCCACAGCTCACCAGGCTGACATTTCATATAAACCTCTCACCTATACAGTTATACACAGTGCAAGGCAAATGACCACTTCCTAAGGAAGAGGTAAGGCAGGGAAATCACACTCTGAGATAATATAATAATGGAGTATCTTTCAGTATTTACAGAAATTGTTTTCAACTCAACAAAACCCTTCTAAACTATGAGTCTTATCTAGATAAAAGAAAAAGTCAAGCAGCGTAGATGAGAGAGGAAAAAACCTCCCAATTTTCAGGGTTCCAAATCTGTAAAAACTTCGATTAAATTTCATTTTGGGAGGCAAGGTATTGGTATGGGGAACTAAACTAAGTACATTCCCATGTATTTTTCAGAAACTATTCACATACAATCTGATTTTATTTATTTGGATAGATGTTTTTATCACTTCCAGTCAAGGGGATGTATGGGGGCAAAATGGGAAGCCTTAACGAAGGAGGTGAAATGGGAAGGCTTAACGAAGACTCCGGCCCTGTAACGAGCTCTGCAGAAATCAAGCTGTTTAACTAAAGCCATCTCAGGGTTAATCATTCACCAGAGACTTCAACCCCGGCTCAAGGGTCACCTGTGCCACACCGGGTGTGGTGAGGGCTCGGCCCCGGGTCCTGCCGGGGATGTCCCAGCCCTGGACAGGACGGACACACAGACAGCGACCTCGGGGCTCTGGCCCTGCCACCAGCCAGCACACGGGGCAGAGGCAGGGCAGGAGGGCTCACTCCGTGAGGAAAGAGCCTCCCTGTGCAGGTGGGCACTGCTGAGGAGAGCATTCGCTTGTCTCTCCTCTTTTTCTCTTTACTGTGAAGAACAGAAAACCTTCCCAACACACTGAACGGGCACATGTGCTGAAGCTACTCACACTGAAATATAATTTAAAAAATATACCACCCTCCTGTTCCTTTGCGTTATTAAATGAAAATCACAAAAGTATTGAGCTTTCAAGAGTAGATATTGTGGAGAAATTCTCCCCTGTGAGGGTGGGCAGGCCCTGGCACAGGGTGCCCAGAGCAGCTGTGGCTGCCCCTGGATCCCTGGCAGTGCCCAAGGCCAGGCTGGATGGGGCTGGGAGCAGCCTGGGACAGTGGAAGTGTCCCTGCCATGGCAGGGGTGGCACTGGATGATCCTTAAGGTCCCTTCCAACCCAAACCACTGCAAGATTCTCTGATCCTATGAAAAACAACTCTAGTGAGACAATGGCAAGGGGAACAATTTCAGAAACCAAAATTACTGATCATTTCCAGCCGACAACCTGCACCTCTTTTTACCAGAGCAGGAAAGGGGTGGTCAGCCTGCATCACCTTCTGTCCAAGCAGGAGTTCACTCCTGACCCAGCCAGACACCCAAACGTGGCCAGCCACACACCCTGGGTCAGCACAACTGAACCAACTACTGGGAACGTACTCCTAAGAGCAAGTTACTCACGGGTTTAAGTGGTATCACCAAACTAAGAGTAAAGAAACCATTTTCAATGTCATTGCCATCTGGGCCTCGTCCTTATCTTCCAGCAATGGGAACAATGTAAACACCAGGCTGTGGACATGACTGATTACATTTTTTGAATTGTTTATTTATTTCTTCATTAACTAGAGAAACTATTAATTATTTTTATATCCTCTTAGGCAGGGAAGTAGTTCTCAATTCAAGCAGAAAAAAATTTTAATCCAAGGCTGTTGACACTAGACTTGTCATGACTATTAGAACAGAAGTGTGTTTGCCAATTGGAAATAATTCCGGAAAGGCATCTTGCTGAGAACCTGAACCATTGGTTTCTTCTGTCTCTTGAAATGTTTTCACTTCATTCTGAAGAGACTGAAAATTGGTAAGAACCCAGGTTTTCCTCCCAGGCTGCCTGAACTCTGCAGACACAGAGCCAGCCCTGGGCTGGCTGGGTGGCACAGAGGGGCACAGAGCGACTGCCAGAGGCACAGAGCACCCGGTGACAGACCCCAAGCCGAGGTGTCCTGGGGTGCTGACTGCTCACAAAGCCACAAATCCTCCCTCCACGTAACTTCCTTACAGACTCACCTATTCTTCAGCTCTCTTTCCTATTTTCTGTTTAAAATGGAGACCTGGATGGTTTTGGTAGGAGCGCTGGTCCTGATGACAAGCATGTCCTCAGTGATGCCATAACAAATTACAAATACTTGGGAGTATTGAACCAAAGCCTGTGAATAAAAGCCCCCAGCCTTTCTGGTTTCCAGCTGCTCTGAGAACCAGGACGATTAACACAGTTTCCTTTATCACACACTCAGATAAACACTGTATTAAAAACCTGCTGATAAGCCAGGAAATCAGATTTTGAACTAACGGTCTTGTTTCGTGCAAGATGTCTACGACGTGGCCAAGATAAAGCCACCATGAGGGATGTGTCACCCCAAAAGGCCACGGCCAAATTTCCTTCATTGCTGGAGCCAGAAGCTCATGGCAGAGAAACTCCTGGTGTGCAGTCAAGGGGGCAGGAGCTGTCCCTCCTCCTGACCCCATAAATGCTACTGCCAGGGGACCACTGGGGTTCTAACTCACAGAGAAATTTAGAATACGAGACGTACCTAAAGCAGTGAAGTCTCGGAATCACCCTCCGCCTGCAGAACACACCTTTTACCATCCCTTCACCCAACTGAAGCCAGCTGCAGGATTTGGGGGTTTGTACAGCCGAACAAACCCTGCTGGCAAACACCAACAGCACGGCAGCAGAACGGGAATGTGCAGATTCCCAGCAGGAGCAAACCCGCTCCGACAGCGCCGGCTCCCCACGGCTCTGCCAGCCTGCACCACCTCTGCTCCCAGCCCTGGAGGAGCACCCCACGAGCAGGCTCTGAGCTCCTGGAAGCAGAGGAGCACCCCGTGAGCAGGCTCTGAGCTCCTGGCAGCAGAGGAGCACCCCGCGAGCAGGCTCTGAGCTCCTGGAAGCAGAGGAGCACCCCACGAGCAGGCTCTGAGCTCTCTGGAAGCAGAGGAGCACCCCACGAGCAGGCTCTGAGCTCCTGGAAGCAGAGGAGCACCCCACGAGCAGGCTCTGAGCTCTCTGGAAGCACTGAGGAGCCGCTGGCCCCAGGGCTGGCCCTTGCCCTGCTGTGCCATGGTGCCCACTCCCATCCTGGCATCACCCGGAGCGATGCTGGAGCAGCCACTGGAGCCTCTCCAGGATGTGAAGGTTTCAAGGGCACAGGCAGAGCTTTCTTGGAATGGATAAATGGTAATTGATGTTGCAGCTGCAACCCCAGCCAGAGCTCTTGGGACTTTAAATGTACTACAGACCTAAAGCATTTATGGCCAGAATATGATAATTAAATTATATGTTCTAAACTTTTATATTTATTACAGCGCTCCAGTAAAGCAGCCAAAACGTCTTACCTTCAAGGGTAGAACTCATTTCTGTATGAATCAATTTAGGCATGCTTTTCCAAAGCTCTGTGTTGCTTTTTCAATTTCATTGTGCAACCTTGCTTCCTTAAATAAAGAGGCAGGAAAAAAAAAAAAAAGAGCCAGACAGAGGCCAGTACCTTTATACTTAAATACAAACTTTACATAAAAACATGGAATCGAATTATTGTGGGCCATGCAAATTGTTTATGCTTTGCTGGATGACCAAATGGCCATGAATCTACAAGTATTTACACGCTGGATCACCTCCGAGCTGCCTGTCCCAGGCTGGGTCTCACAGACACACCGTGCTCTGCGGGCACAGGGACCCGCTGGTGCTCACAGGCTGAGCTGCAGGACTGGGACAGCTGCAGGAATAATGCACTGCATAACAACGTGCAAAAGTCGAAGCACAATTAGATTTTTTTTTTTATTTTCAGTTCATCCCGAGAAATGTCTGAGCCTGGAGAAAAGGAGGCTCAGGGGGGACCTTCTGGCTCTCCACAACTCCCTGAGAGGAGGGGGCAGCCAGGTGGGCTTTGGCATCTGCTCCCAGGGATGAGAGGAAATGGCCTGAAGCTGGGCCAGGGGAGGGTCAGGTTGGACAGCAGCAGGAATTTCTTCCTGGAAAGGGTGCTCAGGCCTTGGCAGGGGTGCCCAGGGAGGTTTGGAGTGCCCATCCCTGGAGGTGCCCAAGGAAGGCCTGGACGTGGCAGTCAGTGCTCTGGGCTGGGGACAAGGTGGGGGTCGGGCACAGGTCAGACTCAATAACATTAAAAGTCTTTTCCAACCTCAATGATTCTGGGGTTCTGTTCCAGGTAAAGCACCTCTGAGGCTGCTGAGATCTGTCTTGGAATCAGTTTTTTAGTTTTCTGAACCTTGCAAACGATCCAAGAGCCAAGATACCGCCCAAAAACGTATTGTCTTAACACTGACCCTTTGACACACCAATTCCATGGGCCAGCACTCAGAATTCCACAGCAGCAGAACTGCACTGAGACATTCTGTGGTGATCACAAGAGATCCGTGAGCTCAGAGCAGCCACAGCATTTTGGCTCTTCCTACACAGTCAGCATATATGGGAGCTGACCCCTTATTCCAGCACACATTAAGGCTGTACCAGAGAGACTGAACTTAAAATACTAAACAGGACTTGTTCCATTAATGAGCTCAGCGTGAGCTGTGTCCAGTGCTCGTGTCAATCACAGGACTGGGTGCAGGCTGCCAGAACGATGCTGCTAGGAAAGGAGAGAGACATCTGGAAAGCTGATTCTAACATACATGGAAAAATATTAATGGTACAGAAAGAAAGGCAGTAAAAGATTAAACTAAACTGCAGCAGAATCACAGAATCCCAGAATGGCCCGGATTGAAAGGGATCTTAAAGACCCCCTGCCATGGGCAGGGACACCTTCCCCTATCCCAGGTTGCTCCCATCCAGCCTGGCCTTGGACACTGCCAGGGATGGGGCAGCCACAGCTGCTCTGGGCACCTGTGCCAGGGTCTCCCCACCCTCAATATCCCACCTAAGCCTGCCCTGTGGCAGTGGGAAGCCATTCCCCTCGTCCTGTCACTGCTTGTCCAAAGTCCCTCTCCAGCTCTTTCGGAGCCCCTTCAGGCACTGGAAGGGGTTTCAAGGTCCCCTGGAGCCTTCCCTGCTCCAGGCTGAAAAGCCTCAAAGCTGCAGCATGGTCCTTCCATACCCAGATAATCATCCAGCTATAAATAAATTTAGACTTCTAATTAGGAAATTCATTTCTCCTATTCTGAAAGAACACAATAAAATCAAGACTCTCCTGCTGCCAGTGGAACATCAAACAGTGGTCTGGACCTGGGGTTGCATCAGTGTGGACACACAGACTTACTCACCAGTTCATGCTTTTAGCAGCACTGCAGAGCTAATTCCTGCTTTACAACAACAACAACAATCAGAAGAAATACAAAGAAAGAAACTAAAAGTAACATAACTCAAACACAAATAAAAGAGTAGAAATAAAACCCTAACTCTGAGCAGGAAGAAGAAGAGGAGAAGGGGAAGATGAAGAGCGGGTGAGAGCAGCAGCTCCTTCGCTCCTTCTCCAGCCCTTCCAGGAGGCTCTGCTCAGAGGGGAACGGATCCTGAGGCAGCCGAGGCTGTGAATTCCCAGTGCACAGACCCCATTCCCGGATTCCCAGTTTCCCTGTCCCTGCGAGGGGAGCCCCGTGGGACGTGCCCTGCCCCGGCGGGGCTGTGTCCGTGGGCAGCACACGTTTACACAGCAGCACCTCACTCAGAATGTGAACCCACGCTGCACTCCGGGCTCTGCCTCCCTGCAGATCCAGGGAGAACGGGGACGGGGACCCGTGCCAACTGCAGGTTTTGGCCGGGGTCCAGTTGGTGCAGGGCCAGGATGACTTGGTTGAGTGTTGAGTCATCGGTTGGTTCAACTGACATTATTTTACATTTGACTGGTTATTGTTCTTTAAACTTTGAACAGGAGTCCAGAAGCTCGAAAAACACCAGTGGACCAAAAAGAAAGTGGCCAAAACAAGTAGCCAAAACAGTTTAAACAAGGCAAGTAAGCAGGAAAAACACTCTCCTTAAATGACATCTGCTTTTAGCAGAACCTGCTAAAAAATCAAAATCTACCTCGTGGTTTAAAACATGTCCGTTATATTCCCAATATCTGTAGGAAGGAGAAGCAAACCTTTTCCCCCAAAATAAATCAACTGGTGAATGAGAACTGTATTTTTAACAGTAACATATTCCTGATATTTGGGATGGTCAGTGGGCACACTGGTCATTTGCTTCTGCCAATGCTCAACCTACAGCTGAAAAATGAAAGATTTAACAGTAACAGAAGTTACTGTTTCAGCACCGAAGACACACCTGTGTTTGGCAGAAGAGATGCCCATGACCTGTAGTGGTCTGTTTCCACAGGGATGTGACACGAAATGAACTCTTTACACAGATAATTTGCATTTACCAACAGGAATTCGTACTGAAGGTTCATTCCTGTTGTTTTCCAACTGTTTACTCAACTCACTGTGTTTCCACTCCAATTCCAGGTATGCATTCAGTACGTTTTGATCCCCTGAGAGGGAAATTCATTGTTATACCCACTTATATTCATCAGCAGCTAAAGAAATGAGCTGAGGAGGAGTTTGAGCTGGCTTTAATGAGAAGCGCAGTGGGAAGGGAGACCGGGCTTTGCTACAATAAACCAGCCAGGATGGAATCCGTTTTCGTGACGGCTTCCAAGAGCATGAAAAACAAACAAAACCCAATAAAAACATCATATCCTGGGTACTTTGCTGGAAGACAAAAATACTTGTGATGATTTTGAGCTCTTAGTCACAAGAATGACGACTGCAAGCTGTCGTCAGTGCCGCGGGCCCGAGCTGAGGTGCGGCACCAACTCGTGTGGATCCTGTTCCCCATTTAGTCATGAGCTCTAACGTCACTTGAAAGGGTGAAGATCCATTTTTACCATCTTACAGAGGGAACAGGAATTCTTGCAGGAAAGATAAGGAGCAAATTCAAAATTCCCGGTGACTTAAAAACCAGTGAGTTGCTGATGGATGAGCACAGGGACGGCTCAGGGCTCTGAGGGAGAGGCTGAGGCCTCCCCCCAAACCCGACCCAAAAGCTTTTTTTTCCTGTTTTACATTTAGTTTTTGGTGCGTTTTATCTTTCACATCCAGATCTGTGTGCCTACACAACAGAACTCAAAACTAGGCAAACCTGTTTAAAAAGCATTTTCCCAACTCTGACAAGCACTTTTACCACCCTTCAGAACACAGTTTCACTTCATTTTAACCGGCTTCTGACACAGTGGATGCAAAAAACAAATACGAAACCACTCTTCCCCGCATGAGCAGGAAGAAAAGCACGTTGTAAGTTTGTTTATTGACATGAAATCAGCCACAGAAACTTGTGTAATATTCTCAGAAGGCCAAGCAAGGAGTAGCACCCCAGACCTGTATGACGTGTATATTGTATGTAATTTCCAAGGCACTTTTCAGTCAACTTTACTGAATTATCCAGTCGAATGCTGTAATTACTTTTGTCAACACTGCTAAGCAATTACAGATACAATTTCTGCTATGACATGCACACACAGTAGGTTATTACCTGCTTTTATTTCCACTTGGCAACCATGTCACACACTCAAGACTACAAAGATGTTTCACCACATCCCTCCTGTGGCCCACACCCGGCCTTTACAGGCAATTCTCACCTTGGGGGCTTGGGCTTCTTTATGGTTTGCTTTTTTCCCCCCATAATATGTTTAGCTCTTGCCTTCTTTCTCTCTCCTGGGTTTCTGGTATTATTTCACCCACTCTCCTCCGGCCTCTCCCCTCCCTGCCAGCTGAAGGAAGCTCTATTCCTTCCTCGCTGAACCTCGCACCGTTTCCTCCACATTGTTCATCTCTGCCTCTTTGTGTATTTTCTCTTCCTGAGCAGCACTGGGAACCCCTCCCAATTAAACTCCATCTGCAAACCTCATTAATGGGCTGTTTACTCTCTCACACAACCACCACGACAGGGACAGACAGACCCCCAGGCCTCCACACCATCCCTCCTCTCCCGTGTCTTCGGTGCTGAATTCAAGTGTCCAACAGTGGCAATCCCAAAATTCCTTCAGAAAAGTATTAAAAACTTCCCCGCTGGGAAACTCTTTTCTTTTCCTGAATTAGAACATGTCACAGCAGCTCAGATCAAACATTTTAACTGTGGTCTTTACTCAAGATTTACTCAATGGAGTATATATTGCACTCACAGCTGCAAAAAGTTCTGAAGTCATTTAAAGACTGTTCCAGTAAGAGAGCTGTGAGCAGTGTTCCTTACGGAAAAATTACTGGATGTTTACTTCTGAAATATGGGAAAGGCAGAATGCACTCTGTGCTGGGGTGGGAAGGTGAGCTCACTCTACTCAGTACCTGAAGGAAACAAGAGTTTAACTCAGCTTTTAAGACTATGTATTAGTCCCTAAGTCCTTATCTCCTTACATAAGCATAATTGCACAGGAACAGGTATGGCATCAGTATTATTGATGAAATCAAACAGTACAAAAATACCAAAAAACGCTTTTTCAGCTGCAGCTAGGAAGGGTTTCAAAGCTACAGGAACCTGAAAAGACACAAATCTGACAAAGCTAGATGCAGGATAGGGTGGGAAAAAATGGAAGTTTATCAGCCAATTCCCTCAACCCGTCAGATGATCAGTCAATTCAACAATCCTATCTTTAAAAATATTAACGTAAAGCAAAGGAGAACAAAAAGATCCATTTCAGCCAGACATTACTGAGAAGGCCTCACTGGGGTACAGCTTCATCTACCTCAGTCTCAGCTTTATAATCAGCTTTTTCAGCAGCAAATACCAGAGAAACAAACCAGGGCAGCACTGAAACTCCCGGGGTGCAGACCCCATCCAGGGGCAATCACACACACTGAACAAGCTTTTAACTCCAAATAACAGAAGCTGACATTCAGAAAGCCTTATGTTTTCCAATGAAAAGCACATGGAGGTGCTTTTATCTAAAGCACAACATCCTGGTTTAAACAAGCATTTCTGCATTGCTTTAACAGTACGGCCACTTCAAATGCTCCTGCGTCTTTGAGGGACACTGATCCAATGGCACAGCAAACTCCAGGCAGACAAAAACTTTTCTCCCCTTGGAAAGCTTCTCTCAGATTCCTGGGGCTTTAGAGAAATTAACCTCAAAACAACACACCTTTAGGACACAGGGAAGTGGTTAATCTTCCCTTATTTGTTACAGTGCTCCAGAGCGAAGCAGCACGTGAGACTCCAGACACAGCAACACAACCAGGGCTCCGAAAGCAGAGGGCTGGGAGCAGCCTGGCTCCCCCAGCACAGAGCTCCCACCTGGGGCCTGAACAGCCCCCAGAAGGTGCAGCTACCCCAGGAGGGTTTCTAAGGTGCAATAAATACATGCATGACCAAAGCCTCACTGTATTTCCAGGCTGCACTAAAATCTGCCCGATAACGTCTTAACTGCTCTTGTGTCGTGGCAGGTTCTGTCTGAGAAACATTAAACAAAGGTCAGGCTGACAAACACGTCTGCAACAGGAACAAACCCAGCTCTGACTGCACTTAACTCTTTGTGTGGGGAGAGCTCTGCTTGAACCCGCAGATGAAGCCGTGTTTGGAGAGGGATTCAGCTGGCACAGGTTTGTGGCTGCATGTGCAGGGCTGCCAGGGGTGCCCGGCAGGGTGTCAGACAGGAATCTGCTGGGCTGCCCTTCCCAGGAGAGAAGGAGATCCTGGTGTTCATGGAGTCATTGCAGTGCCCTTCCTGGAGAAAAGGAGCTCTCGGTGTTTATGGAATCATCCCACTGCCCTTCCTGGGAGAAAAGGAGCTCTCGGTGTTTATGGAATCATCCCACTGCCCTTCCTGGGAGAAAAGGAGCTCTCGGTGTTTATGGCATCATCCCACTGCCCTTCCTGGAGAGAAGGAGCTCTAGGTTTTCATGGAGTCATCCCACTGCCCTTCCTGGAGAGAAGGAGCTCTAGGTTTTCATGGAGTCATCCCACTGCCCTTCCTGGGAGAGAAGGAGCTCTCGGTGTTCATCCCACTGCCCTTCCCAGGAGAGAAGGAGTGCTTGGTTTTCATGGAGCCATCCCACCACACATGGGGCTTCTCCTTTCCACCTTGCCTGGGGAAGTTTCCACCATCCTCTCTACTCGTGGCAATCTAATAAGGGATCTTTCTGAGAGACAAGCCAGGTTAAAAGCTAAGACAACATCTGGATCGTGCAGGATGGATGCAGTCGTAATGCTTCAGCATCTCAAATGACCAGTCTGTAAAGTATAACTGAGACTACCAACAAATAAATCACCACCACAGAAAATGAAAAATAACTAACACATCCTAAGAATAAAATATTTAAAAAAATACTTAGGGTCAGTTTTGCCCCCCAAATTAACTTCATCTCACTTCAGGAACCAAAAGAGGTACTAATTTTAGAAGTGACAATGAACCCTGACCTGGCAATACAGAGAATCACTGAACAGCAAAGAACAATCCAAGCCTGTTTCTCCTCCCCACTGCCTCCTGGAGAAAACTGAACTGTGGATAATTATGCTCTTAAATTTGAGTCCTCAGCACACCTGAATTTAGATGAGATTAACCAACGCCTGAATATAAATCATCATCAAAATGACAGGAAGGAATGTCTTAAGTTTAGTATTTTCTTATTTGTGATGCTGAACACGTCATCATTATCGACAGCTTTTCCTACCTGTAGTACAGATCTCCCTCTCACCCTGTTCTGTAAGGGGAACCTACATCTGCTTCTGGAAGAAAAACCCACAAAGCACCACGAGAGAAATACAGTAACTGATAACAGGGCAAGAACAGACCCACCAACTTCCATTACTGCAGCTACTGCTCGGTATTTTGGAAGCTGTGGTGCTTCAAAAAGCTCAGAGAAGTCACAACTTATCCCCTTTTTCCCCTGCAACAATCCATAAGGAAATAGCAGAAGGCAAAGGGCTGCAGTTCCTCCCCTCAGCTGGAGCCGGGGCTGGAGATAAGCAACTCTCCTTTCCAAGGAGACAGTGGTAAGGGTTTCCCTGGATTGCTTATTCCTGCAACTTTAATCACAAACCCTGCAGCATCTGGCACTTCTCCTTCAGCTTCACTTAAGGGCTGACAATTAAGAGCATCTGTCTTTTCTCAGAAAATCTGTTCTGGGCTGAGAAATGTGCAGAAGAGCTAAAGAACAAAGCAGCACTTCTGATTTCAGCTGGGGAGAGAAAACGGGCTTTAACTGCCCCACAAAGGAAAGAAAAAGAAAACATTATTCCTGCCAGCTCCTGGGTTCCTCAGCCTGGGATGCTGTATGGGCAGGTTTGGCAGGGGTGCCCAGGGAGGGTTGGAGTGCCCATCCCTGCAGGTGCCCAAGGAAGGGCTGGAGGTGGCACTCAGGGCTGGGGACAAGGTGTGCACCGGGCACAGCTGGGACTGCCTGGTTGGGGAAGTCTTTTCCAACCTCAGTGATTCTGGGATTTTGTCATCTGCACGACTTTTTCTCAAAGACTTCAAAAGCTTCTTTCCAAATTGCCCAAGCCCCAGTATCTGAGGAGCTCTTTCCCTTATTTTAATATTTAGGCCAGGAAAGCAATTTAATTGGAGGAAAAAAGTTTTATTTTTTTGCATTTGAAAGGAAATTACCAACTAAATCTCACAATTAGGCTGAGCCTCCAACCATGACCTAGTAGTGGTTTTAAGCTCTGTAAGAAAAACCTGAAATATTTTATGGACTTTGCTGAAGGAAGGAACAAATTCCATGCTCAGTGCTAACATCAGGTGACAAATCCCAGCTCCACGATGGAGCCCACTGCTCCTGGGCTGCAGGGGGTTAAGGAGCAGGCCTGGGGACAGCACCTGTGGCTGTGTTCACCTGCACACGCCCTGCATGCACGGGCAGGTATTTTCCAGATATTCAGTGTATTATGGGAATATTACGTGTTCAGATGCCCGAAGCCCTGCAGGGACTGCACGTGGCAGCCTGGCAGAGGGCTCATCACAGCCTTAACTGCAGCCAGCAATGTGCTTTCCTCCCCCAAAGCCCCCAAGAGATGGAATAAACCCATGGTTACTGCTCTCCTGCTGCAGCCTCTCCCTTACCCCAGCGAGAGCCACCCGAGAGTGCTGCAAAGTCAGAAATAACCAAATTCATCCCTCCCAGACTCACTTTTTCTGCTCGACGTTTTTAATAACACCACCAAGTAAAAAACAGTTTTATAAATATCACAGGGACTGTCATTTACAGAAAGCAGGGCCTTGAGAAGATCAGAGAAACCACCAAGTAATCTCAAAGTGATCGTGGAGATGGGAAATGGACTTGATAGGCTTTAAAGTGTTCAAATGGAAAATTAATAATGAAGAAAACCATTCAAAATGCTCCAAATCAGCTTCCACTAAGTATTGTTGCTTTCAAAACCAGCCTTTAAATTCAGTCCTGAACTGCAACATGAAAAGGAAGTTTTCACACACTTTTAAAGGCTCTTCCCTCGCACCCTTGCTGTATGAAATAAAAATAAGCATTTTACTTGGCACTTATTGGAGGCAGCTGGAAAAGAAGGTGGCTCCTATCACCACTCTTCACTCCTCTGAAAACCTCAGCTATTCTGATTTCCCAAGATGCAGAATGTTGGATCTCTCCTCAGACTTGCTGCAGCCTCTCGAGAAGCTCACAGACACATCCGTGTGTGCCAACCCAGCCTCTGTCCCTCACCACCCTACACCAGGGGGGAACCCTGCAGGTGTGCCCAGGCAGCTCTGCCACCCCCAGGAGGCAACACCAGCCCAGAGGCTGCCAGAAATGCAACTGCTGCTGCAAAACAACATTACGTGGCTAGAGACAACAGGTCAGAGGAAGAGAGAAAATTAAGTTGGAAATAGGGTTCTGTAGAATAAGTAAATTAACCCCAAGATCACCTGTGCTGCTGTTTCAATCCCACTGCCAAGGCACCCACTGAGTTCTTTTTGACCTCAAAAAGAAGCCAAGGGAGAGGCCAAGAGGAGAGAGGATATCTGAGACTGCTGTGTAAGAAACTATTCCTGTGAAGTTCCCTGCAAGAGCAGATTTACTCCAACACCCAGCAATAACTCCTTGCTGTATGGAACACTGGGTGAAAGGATGCCAGCAAAGTCACAGAATCATTTAAACTGGAGAGGACCTCCAAGGCCATCGAGCCCAGCCTGTGCCCGATGCCCACCTTGTCCCCAGCCCAGAGCACTGAGTGCCACCTCCAGCCCTTCCTTGGGCACCTCCAGGCATGGGCACTCCAAACCTCCTGGGCCTTCCATCACTCCTTCCAAACCCCCCCATACAGCATGCCAGGCTGAAGAAGCCATGAGCTGGCAGGAATAACACACACATTGAGCTGGTGCCCCTGAAAAAATCCTCCTCTGCTCAAAGAAGGCAGCCACGACCACGAGCCTCGATTCAAGGATTTTGTTTTGGAGATTGTGAGTGTGGTTTGAGGGGAGAAGGAAAGGGATGCAGGAAAGGAAGCAAATTTCCTGGCAGATCTTTAGTATAACAACCAGCAAAAAGATCAATTACAGGCATGCATTCAGTCTAATTATTCTCCAGCCTACAGCATAGACATTTTTAACACCACACTGCAGAAATATCACTCAAATATTGGAAGAAAGCTGGTCTCAGTGGTGCAAAATGCCAGGGTACTGTGGCCAGGTGTGTCCCGGGGTGCTTCAGGTGATGCTCTGAGTCACCTTCCCCACCTCGGAGTTCAAAACATGCACAAAACACCCTTGTGGAAGGGGATTTTCCAAGCAGAGCAAGCTCAGCCTCAGGGACATTGCCCATGGTCAGGGCACTGACCTCGAGGGCTCTGTGTGCCCCAACACCTCCCTCGGGGCAGGCACAGCTGCCACAAACAATGCAGGCCTCAGCCAGGGAGAGGAAAATCAGTGCTAAACTCCTCACCAAAGAAAAAGAAAAAAAAAGATGAATTTCAAGCCTGGTCACTTCCCAGCCCGGCAGCTGCACTTGGTTCTTGAGGGCTTCTGTGCACACTCAAAACCTTCCCCCCCAACTGCCCAAGCCCCTATATATGAGGAGCTCTTTCCCTAATTTTAATATTTAGGCCAGGAAAGCAATTTAATTGGAGGAAAAGAAGTTTTATTTTTTGTATTTGAAAGGAAAGGAAATGACCAAGCCAACAGGCATTCTTTGGGGCTGAAAGCAAGTCCCGAGCTGCCGGCTGCCAGGGCCAGCTGGCCAGCAGCCCACGTACAGTACGTGTTTACTTGTTGTCTAACCACTGATAACTCCAGAGCTCATCCACGAATCCAAAAAAGAACCAAGTTTTCTGTTCAGAGAGGAAGGAAGAACAAAGCAGGCAACGATAAAAATATTCATCGTTGATGGCTATTACACTCACTTCTGAATAGACAGGGTGATGAACGAACCCAGAGTCAAATTAAAACTCTTGCGTATCAAACAGCCAAGAGCGCTTAGATACAAGCAGGAATTGTATTATTACAGAAAAATAATGCTGCTATGTACATGCCCCCCATGTAAAATGCCAGCTCTCAGGATTCCGTGCTCCTTGAGCAAGCACAGGTACAGAGCTCAGGCAAACCTGAAGCACAGATGTTCGTTTCCTTCCAAGAGCTCGCAGTTATTTAAGACTAAGTTTAACCTTCTGATTCAAGAGAAAAAACCCCGCTGCTGGGGGCTGGCAAACATTCCAAAAGCCAAGCCCTGTGCTGTACACAGAACATGGTCACGGCACCTTCACCGCACACGACATTTGGGAGTCACAGTCCTGGGGTCCGGGTCCTGGCGTCACCAGCCACGGGCCAGTGGGAGCTGGAGCCCGGGCACGGCTTTGGGAAGTGCCTCTGACCCTCCCAAACAGAGAGCAGGGAGGTTTTCCAAGCTTTTCCAAGCAGCTTCTCATCCCTTGTAGCCACATAAAGGAGGAAGCTTTGGGCCTGAGCCCCTCGGTGACCCCGAGTGCTGCAGGAGCAGCCACTGCCAAACACATCTAGAGGGCTGTTCTGGGAGCAGCAGCCCTGGGAGCTCCTTGGACAGCACGGGACAGCACAGGCTGTCAGCAGCACCCCATCCTGCACCCTGAGCCCCACGGGCTGTCACCAGCACCCCATCCCTGCACCCTGAGCCCCACGGGCTGTCAGCAGCACCCCATCC
>VYXC01000940.1:532856-550624 GCA_013397175.1 Platysteira castanea
TGAGCCCCACGGGCTGCCACCACCACCCCATCCCTGCACCCTGAGCCCCACGGGCTGTCACCAGCACCCCATCCCTGCACCCTGATAACATCACCCCACTGCATAAGCCCACGCCAGGCCCCAGGAACCCCTGCCAGCACCTGGACCCCAAAAGGCCCCGTGGGTGTGCAGAGGCACACAGAAGGTGCCGGGTCCCCCGTGCCCGGAGCAGCAGGTGCTGCTGGGCTGGATTTGCAGCCACACGTGATGCCCAGCAGCCCGTGCTAATCCTGCTCCGTGATTCCAGCGGCGCAGGCTGCAGCAGAGCTGATAAGGAGCTGGCAGGTGATAGCAGCTGAGATCTCCTCCGCCTGTACACGGACAGTTACAAAACCCGTGGGTTGTTAAGGAGAAGACTTGGTCCTCGACCATCTCTCGTAACCAGACACTCTAATCTCCTCCTGCAGGCTGGGACTGACCAACAGCCCTCAAACCTGTGACTCAAATTGTTTGCCTGACATTTGCATGTCTACCCTGAGACAAAACTGGCATGTTACTTCTCTAAAAATATTAAACGTCAAATATGGACCTTCTATTTGTGCCTTCTAATCGAAGTTTCATAATGGAAAATTTAAAATGCACTTGCATACAGTAAGTGATATAATCACAGGTGGTGATTTAACAGGAAAAAGCATCACTAGGATGAAGAAGCAGTTTTCACCAAGTGAATTCCAACATGCCTGCCCTGTCAAACGCAAACCCAGACACTGCTCTTTTATCAAAGGCAATTGCACAATCCAGACTGACGGGCCTGAAAACTGAAATTTGGACTGGCAAAAGGTTACTTAGAAGGAGACAAAAGGTGTTTTCCTTTTTTCATGGGCCTGGGGAAAGGCCTTAAACTGACAGAGGGAAGGGTTAGATGGGATTTTGGGTGAGGCCGTGGCACAGAGCAGCTGTGGCTGCCCCATGCCTGGAAGTGTCCAAGGTCAGGCTGGAAGCAGCCTGGGACAGTGGGAGGTGTCCCTGCCCATGGTAGGGGTGGCACTGGATGGGCTCTAAGGTCCTTTCCAACCCGAGCCATTCTATGACCCCATGTTCGCTGTGCCAGCAACAATAAAAAAAGAAAGTAGAGACTTCACCAACTCAGGGATCCAAAACAAAAGGTGAATGTGTCACTGCTGGAGTGCTACAAAATTAAAATCAAACATTCGACTCCAATTTTTGAAATGAAAGATCATAACAGACACAGTCCCTCCCCAAACAGCAGCAGCTGGGTGAGCGTGATGCTGCAAAGGCATTAATAAAGGCAGGTGACAACTGAGACACCTGTGGAAAGAGGAAAGTAATAATGTTCTGCAGTTCTTCCACGCACGGGAAGTAACAGCAACAAACCAGCAGGGTGGGTTTGAACAGGTCCAGAGAGCCCACAGAAATTGGCTGGGTTTGAACAGGTCCAGAGAGCCCACAGAAATTGGTTGGGTTTGAACAGGCCCAGAGAGCCCACAGAAATTGGTTGGGTTTGAACAGGCCCAGAGAGCCCACAGAAATTGGTTGGGTTTGAACAGGTCCAGAGAGCCCACAGAAATTCAAGTGCTCAGGCCAGGAGACAGGGCTGTGAGAAGGAGCATCTCGGGTGGTCCAGGGCAGTGAGAACAGGGGAGCAGCCCTTCCCTGAGACACTGCTCCAGGCACAGGAACTGTGGGCACTCACACAGCTCTGCTCTCCCACTTCTGCAAACAAGCTGTGGCATCTCACAGCAAGGACATCACTGCCCCAAGACTGACTTAAACCCCAAAAATACCTCTTTTCAAGCTATCTGAAAGCCCTGCCTGACTGAGCTGAAGAAATAAGAGCAGAACAACGTGCCCTGGAGCAGAGCAGCAGCCAGGGAGGACAGAGCCATTAGCTGCTCCCAGCCTGGTCTCACTTATGGGCACAAAAAGGTCTTCGAAATACAGGCTGGAGAAGCCAATAATTGTCATTTTAACACAACGTCTCCCAGTGCAGCATCCCATCGTCAGCTTGTTTGTATTACTGTTAATTTTCACATGTTGTGCGAGGCTCAGTCCCAGCAATTAATGCTCTGCAGTATCTGCATGATGACTTTCTATTGGAAAGAATTAGGAACCCCCTCAGGGCAGGAGCAGGCAAAGGATTCCCAACACCATTCCCCACTTCGGCACCAAGAACAGCTTTATTCACTAAAACTACAATTCTGGGAAAACTGTTCGGGATTCATCATGGTCCTGGGAAATGTGCAGCAGTAACACAATGTACTGAGAACGTCTGAGGCAGGAGCTGCTCCCTCGGACGGGCGCTGGGATCCCACAGACCTGCCCTGCAGCTCTGCCCCTCGGACCCCAACCATACCCAAACCACAGCCAGCTCCCTCCCAGCTGCCCAATTCCTCACCTTGGAAACCCCTCGGATTTAATGCACCTTCAAAACGAGGAGTCTGAAGTACCACAGCATGTTGTTAACACAGGAACAACAAACATAATCACCTTCCCTGGGAAAGAATGGTTAGAGAGAGGAGAGCACGAGTTCTACCCTTGGCAGCCAGAAAATAAAGAAAAATAAACTAGAATGGCTAGAACATGGTCAAGTTCTCATTTTTCTTGAACAATATATGCTGTGTTTGCAGAAAATATTTCATAAGATTACATTTCAGTTAGAAATTTGTATTAATTCTATTAAATTCATATTTATCCTATTTACCACAAATTCCTTGCAGTTAAATGGGAGAAATTTTTTGATTTTTGCCAAACCGAGGTCTGGCTGCTTTCGGTGGCTCATCTGTGGCAGCAGCACAGGAGGGAAAAGAACATTCCTCAGTGCTGGTACAGCAATGCAAAGCGTGTGGGGACAACAGGGACAGCCAGGGAAATCACTGATGGTAACGTGTGACAGAGTAACCCATCTTTTTAACAGAAGATTTTCATTTCCTAGATGTCTCTGGAACGATGACTACAGCATGAAAGAAGTGAAGGATGGCTTTCAAGCCCTGAGGAATTTCCCCAGGCAGCAGCTGGAAGAGCCTGTTTCCTACAATCACCTTGACTTACTTGCAGTTTTAAAGACAAAACAAAGTACGGAATTTACCACATGGGGTGGGGGGAATACACACACACGTGACCATCCCAGCACTGAAAATGAGGAAAGGAAAAAACGTTGTGCAGGAGGGCATCGCCACAACCACCCCGAATTTGCCATTCTACCCCCTCCATCCTGGCTGTTTATCTCGGTGGCATCTGGGGACAATTTCTCAAGCACTGGAGACAAACCCATGCACAGAAGTGTTCTGGCAGCCAGTCAGGAACTCATCAATCCCACTCAGGAGCAGGCACTACGGACGGGGCAGTGCTGGGATGGGGGCACGCCAAGGCTCACCAGCACAGCCACAGGGCCTCCTCCATCCCTGGTGACACCTCCAAAAGCCTCCACCTTCTGGGCTTCTGCTGCACTCTGAGCTAAGGGTGTCCCAAGATGATCAGTGACAACCCAGACCCCCTTCCCGAGTCCCAGCTGCCAGCTCCGAGCTCTGTCCTGTGCAAGCAATGCACAGATAATGCTCCCGAGGCTCACAGCCTGACATCCTCCAGCTGGAGCTCCCTCTCTGCTCGGCTCTGTGCTCGCAGAGCTCTCCAGCCTGGCACTCAGCACCCGAAATAGTTCAGTACCAGCTAACCCAGAAACCTCCGTGCCCGCTCCTCGCCAGCCTCTGACCCGCAGGGACCAGCGGGCGACTCCTCGGCCTCAGAGCCCCCACCAAACCCTGCCCGTGCTGCCCACTCTGCCCGGCTCTCCAGCCCTCAAAACCACTGCTCTGCCATTCCATGACAGCCCGGGGGCAGGGGGGCTGTGCGTTCCTCATTTTGAAATGGCCTCTGGCAAGGAAGCGTGTCAAGGTCTTAAAGGAAAGAGAAAAACCAATTCCAATCTATTCAGGCCGACTGGATTCACAGCTCATGGACATCAGAGAAATCCAGGACACGGGATGAGGGGATGTTTTCCTTCCAGGAGCAAGGACAGCTCTTTCGCAAGAGCCTCCACGTGCTCAGTGACCTTACAGGTTTACAGCCTACCCCTCTGCCAAGGGCTGGAGCTGGGCTCCCAACCCTCGGTGCTCGAGGTCCCGCCACGGTGGCTGCTCCATTGGAGACACCTCTGAGGGCTGGCAGCTCCTCCAGGCCTGCTGGGCACTGCCAGCCTGGCCCAGGGGATGATCACTGGCCCTGCACTGATCCCATGGAGCTCTCCCTGTCCACGTGAGAGTCCAGCTCCACTGGGCTCCGGCCATCCCTTCTCACCCATCTCCTTCCACCTCCTTCCACCCCGGCTGGGCCTGCAGAGCTGCCTCCCAGGTAAAAACAGGATGTTTTGGATGTCTTTGGTAAAATCTGGAACAGCAAGTTTCGCTATTTCCATGCAGTTTTAGGGCTTCCCTTGTTACCCGTTTCATTTTGAAATTAGGACAGTTTAAGATGTCCACGCCTTGAAACGCTGCACGCAGGAAGCCAGCGCTGGTAGCACTTATGAATACTTGGAAAGATTCAGAGAGCTGAATGTTGCATTTCCTTTAAAGCTCTTCCTCGGTTCCGAGGCTGGGGTCAGCCAGGAATAGAAACACAGTCACTTCCTCCTCCCCACTGGTATGCAGCTCCGCCGGGGCTTTGATCTGCAACACGGAGCAAGCTCAGCCGCAAAAATAAGTGGACTTAGAAACCTCCAGATTGTTATTTAATAAAATATCAGATGTCCCAACCTTTAACGTGTTAAAGGAGTCTTTAAAGATTTATCTTTAAAGTGATAAAGTAAGTCCAAGCTCATTTGTCAAACCAGTTGCTCTGGTTGGAAAGGAGCTGTCAAGTATCTTGATGACTCAGGATGTTGTCGTGCAGGCATCCTAATATTAACTGCTCCCTTCAATAAGGGCTGAAAAAGGAATGCTCTGCTACTCGTAATACAGAACGCCAAGCACTCAGGTTCTTACAACACTTACATTTTAGATGAGGGAGTTTCAGCACTAAATTTTTTATCAAATCATGCACAGAACTTGCAAATCACCCGGCACTGCATGAGAACAGACTTGTCTTCTCCAGCTACGGAAACCAATTCAGCACAGAACTTGTTAGATGGGTTTTGTTAAAAAAGAAGGTGTCAGAGAAGCTTCCTTTTCAGTTCAGAAAATGGCAGATGCGCAGGGCTTAGCAGAAACGTGTGTCCAGGAAGGGCAGAATTCATAAAGTGACATGAAAATGAAACCAAGGGACCTCACACCGGAGCAGGACTCACACCCTACACCCGAGAACTTCCCCCCCAGTCAGGGTGGCCAAGGGACCTCTCAGAAGCCTGGGCTGGGACAAAGTAGGTCAGAGAAAAAGCCTCTGCTGAAATATGGATTAAAGCAGCAGTGCCATTCCAGCTGGGAGAGCCCATCTGTGATCCAGGATCACGTCTGCACCTGGTGCTGCTTCAAATAACAGCATCAATTCAACCTCCAGTTTTCTTTTAGACCTGAAGCTTTCCAGGACTGTTTGGTCAAAGCAAATAACCCCAAAAGCATTACAAGTCTCCCCCTTCCCCCAAAAGGGATTACATCATTTATTAATCAAAAGGCAAAGATGTCAGATCATTCTCTACAAACTGATTTTAATTTATGCTTGGCAGTCCCAGTAAGGTACTGAAAACAACTTGGACGTGGCACTCAGCACTCTGGGCTGGTGACAAGGTGGGGATCGGGCACAGCTTGGACTCAGTGGGCTGGGAGATCTTTTCCAACCTAAATAATTCTGTTTGGAGTGACTTTTTAACAAAAGCCAGGTCTGGGGAAGCCCAAGGGCCACTCCAGTGCTGTCATGTGGATCACTGCCAATCCTCACCAACAGGCAAAACATCCCCCAGCATGCTATTGTTTCAACAAACAGGCAATAAACGTGTATTATCTCACTAAAATTAAGGTGTGAAGTGAAATCAAATTCCATACATCTTCAGCATCCAAAAACTGGATACAAAGTTTAAGATTTCTAATTATTAAAGCTGTTTCAAAAGTCTGTTTTCAGGTAAGACTGTTTTACTCATACTGGCTTATATTCTAATCTACTCCATGTTTTAAGAGAACCAAGATGCAGAGTCCTTTATAAAAAAAAGTCTAATTATATCTACATCACTCTCATATGGGGACAGCACAATTAATTTTGGAGCAATTCATATGGAACAGACAATTAACAGAAATTCAACAGGCAAAACCAACCACCAAAGGCCCTGGTAGCAAAAGTAACCCACAGAAAAAACAGAAGAGAGGAAACAACAGCCGGGTAATGAGAAACTGAAATCAGCATGAAGCTATCAAGTCTGCAAGTTCTCTCCTTTATTTAGTTTTGGTTTTTGTTTTTGAAGTTAACAAGCCTGGACTGCATTCTTGCACAACAAATCCACAGGTGCACGCAGAACATGCACGTTCTCAGCACGGATTTACTCAAAACCCTTGCTGATGGCTTTGGGAAGTTACAGAAACTCTTAGGGAAAAATAAAACAAAATAAGCAAGAGGAAAAAATACACAGGTACACAGCAATGGACAGCGTGCTGTGGACAGGTGTGCTGGTTTAAAATCCACTGCTACGAATTTACACCATCCGAGCAACTGGAAAGCAACTGAGATCATAAATAAAATACAAGGTTTAACACATCACAGCTGTATTCACACCCCCCTCATTTTTAAGTGATGGGGAGAGCCCCCAGCCCTGTCCTGGCCCCGCACCCGTCGGTGAGATGAGAACATCACCCTGTGCTCGGGCACCCTGCGAGTCCTGCGCTGCCCAGCCCAGCACCACGAGCCCTGCTGGACCTGGTGCTGCACCCTCCATGCCACCACACCTCGGGCAGGCTCCCCAGGCCCTGGCAGCCAAAATAAAACCACATCAGCTGCTGCTCTGCTGCAGATTCCAGACTCCCAGCTCAGGGCGGAGCAGATCTGCTGGGGCTTGGCAACAAAAATCCCTGAGAGCCCCCAGACCCCACGGTCGTGTTCCCAAAGCAGGGTGTGAGGGCAGGGAAGGCAAGGAGGCACCAGGCAGGCTTTGGGCAGCTCCCAAGGGGCTGAAGCCCCAAACAAGGGCAGGTGCACACACAGCATCAGCAGCCGTGTCCTTCCCAAATATCTGGCTGGGCAGGAGGAGATCTGTGGAAGCCCTCCCCTGTCACACCCAATCATCACA
Organism: Platysteira castanea; assembly: GCA_013397175.1. Lineage (NCBI taxonomy): Eukaryota > Metazoa > Chordata > Aves > Passeriformes > Platysteira > Platysteira castanea. Next base: position 540,058 of record VYXC01000940.1, read on the forward strand.
GCTGGAAAGGAGCCGTGTCATGGCCGGAGGATTCTCATCCAACACCAAAACCTCATTTGCTAAAAATTCCATGGATTTCCAAGCCCAGACGTCCTGTTTTCACATGGCTCTCACCGGTGGGACGCAGCCAAGCTCCTGCCCGCTCGTGAGCACAGAGCTGCTCTGCCTTCCAGCCCTCCTTCTCCGTGAGAACTGCCAGCAGAAACCGGGATTCAAACATTCCCAGGCAGGAACACGCACCAAAACCCCCAAATCACCCCTGCCCACAAAGTTTCTAGCAAGGAAAGACTGAAGTCCCTGCTGCATCCTGAAGGGCACCACGAGATCTTCTGGGCAAGGACAGTGGCAGGACTTTGTGAAATCCCCCCCATTGTTTGCTTCTTGAAAAATGACAGACCTTGCTGACACTTCATTGTTTGCTCCTCCTTGACTCTACAGCACATTTTGGAGTTTCCCGAGTAGTATTTTGAGGGAAACTACTCATTTGTGCCCTCATTTCTTTTTTAAAACTCCCATCCTGAGCAATACTTGCTAACTTTAAACTCAGCTACACAACTAGAAGTAACAGAAATAAGAAGTATCTGAATAAAGCAACACAAGAGTAAATGGCGCCCTGCTGCTCACAAGTTTCATATTAAATCTTGTGTGACCATGGTGCAGAAATTTGATGATCTCCAGCTGTTTTCTGACACACAGTAACTGTACAAACATATTACAAATAGTATGAAGAATGTATTACTGTAAAATCCAATATGAAACTCGCTTTCTTTACTAAATTACAGTAGCAGTGAACTGAATTCAAGAAAGACACCATCCTTATTTTAGAATTCCTTCCCCAGCAGTATTTTTGCCTTTACAATCTCACAGAAACTGAGATATTTGATCAAAAATGGGAAGTTGTGTATGATATTGCATCCCCACAGCAAAGTATCAGCAGTTTGTGCGATATTAATTTCCAAAATACATCAGGATTTTAATTTTCTAGGAAGATTTAGCATGGACTGGGAGCTCCACACGTAGAGCTGGAATCTGGAGGTTTATTGGTGACCTGTTGGCACTGGCTCTAATAAAAAGGCAGTGGGCTGGTACTGAAACACTCTCACACACGACATCAAGATGACTTCTGAAGAGCACAATTTCCTCCAGAAATCCACACAATCGTGGTGATCATTGATTAAAGGCACCAGGATCATAAAACTCTGCATGATTTCCTGGCTAAGTAACACCATGTCCTGGAATCCAGACTCGCCTCACATGAGCAGCAAGAAAACCTGACCTCATCTCCATCCCCTCCATCCCACAGCCCAGCTCCAGGTTCCTGAGCCAGAGGAGCTGCAGCTGCTCCTCCTGCTCCTGCCAGACACCTCTGGGACACGGGACAGGGAGGAAAACCTTTTGTCGTGGTATTTTACAGTTGTATTTCAAGTAATACAGGCATGGCTCGAGCGCAAGGAGACACTGCTTCATCCAGGGATGGAATCCCAGCAGGAAATGTCACGGCAGAGGGCCGTGGGAGCTGAGTCAGGCCAGAACGTGGCAGGCACAGGCACAGCACCTTCTCTGGAGTGAAGGTGAGGTAAGGAGGAAAACCCCCAGGAGAGGCACAGTAACTGTGCTGAGCTGTCCTCCCAGCCCTGCACTTCTGGGGACACAGCTGCTCACCCCCAGGAAGGACCCGGGGGCTGGACTGGTTACACAGGGGCCAGCCCACACCTGCGGGTTCTGCTGCCCACGGGCACCACGAGCTGCATGCCCAGAGCCCTCCAGCTGCCCCTCGGGTCTGTGGCACCACGAGCTGCATGCCCAGAGCCCTCCAGCTGCCCCTCAGCTCTGTGGCACCATGAGCTGCATGCCCAGAGCCCTCCAGCTGCCCCTCAGGTCAGTGGCTCCACGAGCTGCATGCCCAGACTCCTCCAGCTGCCCCCTGGGTCAGTGGCACCACGAGCTGTATGCCCAGAGCCCTCCAGCTCCCCCTGGGCTCTGTGGCACCACGAGCTGCATGCCCAGAGCCCTCCAGCTCCCCCTGGGCTCTGTGGCACCACGAGCTGCATGCCCAGAGCCCTCCAGCTCCCCCTGGGCTCTGTGGCACCACGAGCTGCATGCCCAGAGCCCTCCAGCTGCCCCTTGGCTCTGTGGCACCACGGGCTCCAAGGCACGGATGGAGCTCGCTCCGTGCCCCTCTGCTCACACCCCTCTGCAGGTGACCAGCAGTGCCACCACCACAGTTTGTCACACCCTCACCTCTGGGCAAAGAAACCGCAGATTCTGTGTTCCCTTTTTTCCCACAGATACCCCAAACGAGCTGCTCTGGAGTCAGAGCCAAGACAATGAGATGAAATTATTCTTTTTTTTGCATGTGTCATCTATTCCAGCTGTACTGGTTGACTCCTGTCCCGGGGGGATGAGGCTCTCCACTGACAGCATCTGACCAGCATTTCAGAACCCAGCACTGAGAACAGGATTAACTCCTGGTCTGCGAGGGCCTGGGCTATTCAAGCCTAGGCTGTGCTACAAAAGGGCATCAATGGATCTCACACTGCAGTGGCTGCTACAAATGGTTATCAATGGATCTCACACTGCAGTGAATCAGCCAGAAAATCCCCGGGATGAGAACAATAATCTGAACATGCAATAGTGCCACACATTAATTCTTCAGTTAATAAGATTAAAATCTGTGTGTACTTGAGACTCCGGGAGACAAAGGCTGGGAAACCCAAGAGAGCTTAACCCAAACTGCCTGGGTCTGGCACACAGCGTTCAGCACATCCAAGGGTTCCTCTCAAAGCACCTTGCTGCACACACACTTGGTTCTGTGCTTCTGAGTTCCACGTTGACCACTTTACAAAGGCATTCCCAAGTTGATTTCTCTACACCAGAGGCGACACACTCGCAGTTATTTTAACAGCACAAACCCAAGGTAATTGTAACTACGGCTCTACAAAGCTTTTCCCACTGCTCGTAACTTGGATTGAAAACAGGATTTTATGGGGATGCTGTTTTCCTCAAGACTGATGCCATGGGGACCGTGCAGAACGCAAACGAGACACTACAGCAGCACATCGGGGTGGGACAGCAGCTGGGCAGGCTTCAACCACCCCAAAAATGAATCCTACCCCAAAGCAATGGCTTTGGGAGGAGGAAAGTTACCACCACACTCAGCAGTGGCTATAAAACTGGGCCCAGGAAGACAGGAGGACTTGGGGACCTTTTAAAGTGCAGAAATAATTCCAGTTTGCAGTTACATATACACACAGAATATGCACCACTTGTTCATTTCCAGAGTGAGCAGCAATAATCAAAGGAAGAGGGGAAATTTTCTTCCCCCGAGATAAATTGCTCTCACTGTAAAAGTAATCTTTAGCATGGTAAATATACAATGTAGGAGTTGGATAATACCTGTATTTCACGTTTCTGGGAAGATTCGTGAGTAGGACTTGTTCAACCACAGCTTTGCCTTCACTGGCAGCAGGAGAGGAGAACAAGGCGTTTAACCGTGGAGATAAATTTAAAAAAAAATGGAATAGACAACAAAAATAAGCTTGTTTTATAAGCCAGAATTAGGTTTAAAATAGAGATCATTGTAGGGAGAAATAAATTTGCAGAAGCTAGCAATTTGGGCTGGGCTTACAAACAACCAACTTGGCGATGAGCTCAGTGGAAGGATCAGCCAGAACTGGGAAAAGTGGATTACATCTTACATGACCTCTCATTTACCTAGTTACCTTTTGACAGCACCTTCGAGCACATTCTGCAGGACATTCCTGATTCACCCCTTTCTGCCAAAACAACTGCATTTTTTGCCACGGACTTCCAGACTCAAACCCCCAAGTACAGCATTACACTAAGCTGACAAATCACAACACAGACTACTGGAACCCTGAGCACTCCAAGTAACACGTCTGGGTTTTATATCAAAATAGAATTATTAAGAAAGCCCCAATTCCGGATGTCCCATACATTAAACACTGCTGAGTCAGGCAGCACTTAAAGCCCTGCATCCAGCCCTGCCAAGCCACCGGCCTTGGCCAGCAGCCGAGGGAAACAAAGCGGGAAGACAAACGGACAACTGACCTTTGCCACTGCTGGCAAACAACCCCCTTCTTTCCCTTCCTTCTCATACAGCACCTGAGCCCAAGAAGAACCCCAGTTAAAGAGTTAAGGGTAGGAGGGCAACTTGTGGAAGCAAGGCTTTGGACTGTGACCGACCAGCAAAACTTTTCCTCCTTCCAGACTCTCCTCCTCTTTAATGGCTTCTCTCAGCTCTTGCCCTTTCTTAAACTTCCTTAATGATCCTTATCCCCCACAAGCTTAAGTACTAGGAATGATTTCAACTGTAATAAGAGAAGCCATAACACTGCCAGTGGGGCCCAGTTTCTGTGAATTCTGGCTGTGGGAGCAAAGCCTGCACTGCTGGGCTGGTTCTCGGCATCCTTCGCTCCCCCCACAACAAGCCACATCTCCAGGAAGTCAGAGCAGTAGGAGCTGAGAGGAGGATTTAATGTATATACCATGCAAGAGCCCCACGAGTGTGTGTTGCTAAAGCCATTTCCTTGGAATGGAGTGGTTTTCCCTGGGTTTGTGTAATAAATCAGAGAAACATCCCATCGGAGACGGGCGCCAGCCAACCCTCCAGCCCTTCCGTGAAGCACCGCAGCGCGATCTGCTCCTCTTCCAGCTGCTGTCTCGCTGCCATTAAAGACAATCTAAGGTAAACTGGCTGCTAGCCTACCTTCTCCTCCCTTTTATCCTATCCACCTTCTTCACTCACTGCACTCGCTCGGGTGGGAGACCCTGGAGCAATCCCAGACAAAGCCGTCCCGCCGGCCGGAGCCTCCGCGCTGCTCGGGATCCGGAGCTCGGGGAGCTGCAGCTCCGTGTTTCTGCACGAGGTTCTGCAGCTCAGCACAAGCACTGTCTGACTCTTCCACCGACACCAGTTTATTGATTATTGCCAATTCATTCCCACTAATCAAATTCCTGAAGCTTGCATTCTGCTTGGTAACTTCTGGATCCCTCCCGCAGTTCACTGCAATTGATTGGTTTTCTTGGAGCTGATTATCACTCGTCTCATTAAAGCCAGCATGCTGGGCTATCCGGAGGAGCAAAACCACTCAAAAATGGCATGACACCAATTCCAGCCTGAGTGGATATAAAGGGACATTCCAGGCTTGTCACTAAACAGGCAGATAAAATACAACCTGAACACCCGGCCTGAACTGCAGCTTTTCTTCTCCTATGTTCAGCCTACAATTAGTATGTTATTAGTAGACAAGTAATTCTACCAACACCAAAAAGTATTTCCTCTTGGAACCTGAAGCTTCTCAAAATCCCAGCCTCCACCTCTCACATTTAGTACTTAAAAAAAGCCCAGACCACGGGAACCTGGCAAGTGAGTCCTTCCTTTGTTTCTAAAACAAATGCCAATTTTGTTAAGTCTTCTGCAAGCAAAACAAACAAATCCACAATACATCACCTTAAACTAACCCAGTTTAGACCAAATATTTCTAGCAAGGTTCAGGAAGAAAGAAAATTCCTGCTTTAAACCCAGGGTTCATTAATATCTCAAACACTGTAAAAGGAAGATGGAATTGCCTGAATGTTATGGAATAAAAATAATAAAGCAAACCCAAACAATGCTGTTTTAAGAACTGGACTTTGTAGTTAAAGTATATAAAAATCTTCGGGAAGTAAGAACAGCTTCCACAAAGCTGTGAATACTGCATTTTTATGCAAAGCTCAACTAGGAGCCACCTCAAAATTCTTTACACATTCCCTAACGAAAAAAAAAATCCATTATCTTACAGCAAAAAGGAAGCAATAAAATATAAGATGACCTTGCAGGAAGCACGAACGTCAGCGCTGGAGCCCCGGCGTGGATAACCCGGGGCAGTGGAGGAGGCAGCTGGCGCTGGGATGCTCCGGGACGCTCCCTGCCCTGCCCGTGCCCCTGCCACCCGCGCCCCAACGCCGTCCCCACACTGCTCCAGACAGCCCCCCAGCACCGGGCCTTGCTCACCCCTTCCCCCCGGAGCAGCTGACACCCCGGCAGGTCCCCCGTCCCCCCAGGGTCACACAGAGCCCAGCAGGTCGGGGTCTGCAGCCCCCGAGCCGGGCAGGCACCGCCGCGCGTGGGGCTGTGCCCGGCACAGAGCACCTCCCCAGGATCGCCCTCTAAAGTGACATTTCCCCTATCTCTGGGGGATCTGCTTACTTAAACTGCCCCTGAAATCTTCCTCCCCGACGCAGAAACACTTCTTGCTTTGACACAGAGTTTATGATTATCTTAGAAGATACAGCGAGAGCAGAGGAAATAAACTCCCCGAAAAACCCCCGTGAAACAAACTGAGCACAACATGGAATTGGACTAATTATGCAAAAGGTTAGCACAAAGCACTTCTACTCTGTCGAAAGAAATGGTAAGACACGCTCAATATTCATGTATCAAGGTGGAATCTACCCACCGATTTTGATTTTCTTTTCTGGATCTCTTACGTTACAAATTGCTTTGAACACTTCAAAGAAAAAGAACCACATTCCCAACAGAAATCAAAATCTGTGAAAGAAATTGAGAACGAAAGCAAGCTAGAAGTTGTCTTCCTGAAACAAAGAAGAAATCCTCACGCACTTCATTCCAACCATGGGAAAAACGAGCAAATATCACGCAGGGAGAGCCCGGGGACTGACAGGGAACACCCTGGGGATCAATTGACAGCAGGGCAATAAAACGCAGCATGTTAAACCAGATCCTTCGTTAAAAGCCTACAAACACCGTGTTTCTGCACAGGGACCTGCAGAGCCATTTTCTAACAGACCCCACAGAATCCCCCTGCTCCGTGGAGGCCGCACGCTGCGGGTTGGTGGCAGCAGTTGTTAAACACAGCGGGGCTGAGGGACCCACGGCGGGGTGTTCTGGGTGTTCCCCTGGAACCGCGGCGTTCCCGCTGCCCGGCCACGCCAAGCATGCCAGCTCCCTCCACAAACAGCTGCACCCCGGGACTGCTCGTGGCAAACACAACCACCCAGAACCAGCTCCCCAAACCCCCTCCCAGCAGCCTCCCTGCCCTTCTGCTCAGGAGTTAAACTCCAGGTACGTTTAAGTCTGACTGCAAACACTCTTATCTCCTTAAACGCAGTTACTGAACGAGCTGCTGAGCGTTTCCCACTCGGAATCTTCTTGTCCATGTAAGGTAAATGCGATACCGAGCACCGCGAAAACTCCAGTTCAGCTTAAATGTAATTCTAGAAATTTACCCAGCAACCAAGCTATTTTTGTGCGTAACATTTAAGTAATGCTAGGAAGGAAAAAAAGCCCACAGTGATTGATCCTCTAACCCCTGGGAACGAAGGAGCTTTTGTACACACTTAAATACTTCCTTCCATACTGCCTGGGTATGGATCCTGCTACCACGTACTCGATTTTCCCTCTAGGCTGCACCTTGGAAGTTTTGTTTTTATTTATTTACTTTTTAAAGCATGCCAGCTCCCTCCACTTTTCTTCCCTTTAATGCCAATAATTGAGTAGTTGCTTAAAGCTGCTGTCGTAGTGCGGGATAAGTATTCCCCAGTGATGTCTGATCAGCCACACACACCAAATGGAAAAGGGAAAAAAAGGAAAAAATGCCCAAGCACCAAACCAGCATGCATGGAGTTGTGCTGAACACACTTGTGGCGTTTTAATAAAGAGCAACAAAAACTAATTACCTCGAATAGCCATTAGAGAAAGCAGGTCTGCCAGAGAGGTTGAGCGTTCCCAGTGGAGCCAATGCCTCGTCCCCCGATCCCTGGCACCTATTCCAATTTTCTGACCCGGCAGGAAGAGATGGAATGATATTAAAAATTGGTTTCTGATCCTGCTGCTGAGAGAGCGACGCAGTATTTAAATCATAGTGGTACATCTGTCCTCCAGAGGTGCTGACACCGTGGATGGAGATGGCCGAGACTTTTGTACCCAGCAGGTTCGACCCGGAGAAGTTGGCCTGGCAGTAGAGCGGGCCCATGTTTTCCTGCTTGATGCCGGGAGTACAGAGTTCAATGAAGTCTTCCTTTTCTGTTTTCACTTGAGGCATTGGCATTTTGGAACTGGGTAAAAGGTCACCACGGTCATTAATTTTAGGTTTAGTGTCAGATAAAAGAGGAGGCTTGCAGTCTTCGCCGAGACTTCCTTCCAGGAGAAAGGCGTCGTCTGCGGATATGGGGGACAGCAAGCCACCGTCATCGAGCAACGGGTCCAGCCGCCACGGGCTCCCGTTGGGCTCCTTGCCCGGCGACACCGGCGGCAACTCTAAATCCTGGAGGATATCCAGGGTGCTTTGGTCTTCAGAGAACAACTTCAAGTTGCCGCCATTCGAGCCCACCTGGCTTTGGACGGCCGTTCCCGACTCGGCGGGGACGCCGTGCCCGGCCATGCCTGGGAAATCCGGCTCGAGCGGCGCCTCAGAAGACGCGGTTCCCTTCGCGTTCTCGGCCAGGCTCGAGGACTTGTTCAGGCTCGCAATACTTTCCTCCAGGAGCCTGAAGTCCGTCTCTCCAGAAGAGATGCCAATTTGGCCCTGGTGCGAAAATCCAAGGTCGTTTCCCATCACTTTTGAGTCTGTTTCACCCATGTACAGTCCCATCGAGAGCGACACTGCCTTGGAAAGGTCTGGCTGAGGCACATTGTTTCCTAATCCTTTTGGAAAGTCAGCCAAAGCAGGTTGCTGACCGGAATCTGACTGAGAAGACGCAGGGAGAGGAGATGTAGACACAGGGGCTTGGACAGTAGCTCCACCCCTGAAGGGTGGATGGAAGTCCATCACGATCCCTCCTTTGGTACTGATGAGCGCATTTTTCCTGGTTTCGTCTTGATCCAACGGGTTAAGCAATTCTTTGGAATCCATTACTTTACCATTAACTAGAAAAAGATCAGAAGCAGTCAAAGTCAGCACAGCAAGGACACATTAAGAACAGCTTTAAAATAAAAAGTCTGAATCCTTCGCCTGGCGAACCTGGCTCAGCTGCTCTGAGAGCGAAGGCACGGCACACCACACTCTGGGCTGACACGTGCCACGTCTCTCAAACACACTGCGTTTGTTTTCAGGGAGTTTTAGCTTTTGTTTTCTGTTCAGTGAGGAGGAAGTATGTGTTTTAAAGCCTCGCTAAACCTGGGTGAAGGGGTAACTCTGCCTGCGCACAACTCAGAATCAAGCTCGAGCACATGACATCTCTGCATGCGCTCTCCAGCTTTGTCACCCATGCCCGCAGTAAGGAATTGTAAGAACTGTTAAAGGACCCGGTTTACAAATTTTGCAAGGTAATTTCCCCGGTATTTAACTACACCTTGAACAGGGGAAGAGGACATATGCCACCTTTCCCAGCCAGCTCTCCCCTTCCGGAGCTCCCAGAGGCGGCACCTCCGAGGTTTGTCATTCCCCAGGAGCCACCCGACCTCCCCACCACGGAACACCGCGTTTGCCACCTTTACACGGGTTCAGCCTCGAAATTCAACCCATCCACCTCGCAATAAACCCCGCACAATTCATTAAACACATCTCAAATTTATAAACAAAAGCTAGCTAAAAATAAAGCTAGATTTTTATTAGCTTCCAACACTCTACCCGCTCACGGCTGCTCTCCAAACACACCCAGCACCGAAAACAAACCTCGTAAGTTTGAGATGTTTCTATTTGCTGCATGTTTTTTTTTCAGCGGAGAGCATAAATATTTGGAGAAACACTGTAAATTCCTCGGCAAACTTCCGACACGGTGTCCGGCCTGCCCCGGCAGCGCCCGGCCCGCACTGCCGCAGCCCGGGCAGTGCCCCGCTCCCAGCCGGGCACAGGGCACGGGGCACGGGCACAGCGCTCGCAGCCCCGGCCCCGCCGCTATTTCTGTGTGCAAAGTTAAGGCTGCGAGCCACAAAAAGACCCCACGTGTAAAACCTTAAGGTGGCCCCGGCCTGGGGAGCCCGTCCCGGGCGGGAGCGGCTCAGCGCCAGGAGCCTCCGGCGCCCCCTCCGCGGCCCCTCCGCGGCCGAGCGCGGCTCCCGGGTCCTGCCCGCGCTGCCCCGGGGATCGGAGCCCCAGGGCCGCGTCAGGGACCCGCACCCCGGCCAGCCCGGACCGCGAACGGGAGCGGGGCAGCCCCGAACCGCTGCGCTGCTTAAGGTGGACACCCAACAGCGACCGGAAAAAATACAACTATCTACCTCCAGCGCTGCCTTTTCCCTTTTTAACGTGAAGGGGAGGGAAAAGGTAGTTATTTCATTCGACAATTTCCCCAACGCCCAAAAAAAAAAAACAAGGCAGCGAATCATCCAGCGTAGGAAACGTGTCAAAAATCAGCTGCAGGAGTCTGCCGAAGGGCGGAAAACGCTGCAAATACACTTTAAACGGCCGGACTGCAATAAAATCGCCTTTGCAAAGTACAGTTTTCAGAGAAATGTGTCGGGACCTGTTGAGCCGTCTCCTGGCACACCCACTTCTGCAAAACCAGCCCCGCGCGGGGCTCGGCTGCGCTCCCCGCCCGCGCCCCCCGCTCCCCCGGGACGCGGCCACCCCGGGGAGCCCGGGCCAGCCCCGCCGCCGCCCCC
>VYXC01000940.1:551297-614846 GCA_013397175.1 Platysteira castanea
CGGCTGGAGCCCGTGTCCAGCTCTGAGCTCCGCTCTACAAGAGACACAAGGAGCTACTGCAGAGGGTCCAGCGGAGGCCACGGAGATGCTGAGGGGTCTGGAGCATCTTTCTGATGGAGGAGAGACTGCGGGAGCTGGGCTGGGTTAGTCCGGGGAAGGCGGAGGGGATCCCATCCATCCACACAAACCTCTCCGAGGGCTGGCAGAGGATGGGGCCAGACTCTGCTCAGTGGTGCCAGAGACGGGACGAGGAGCAATAAACTCAAACACAAGTTCTGCCTTAGCCTGAGGAANAGGGCAGGGGAGAGCGGGCAGGGCAGGCAGGCAGGGCAGGAGGCGATGCTCCCGCTCGGCCCTGGGGAGGCACGGCTGGAGCCCGTGTCCAGCTCTGAGCTCCGCTCTACAAGAGACACAAGGAGCTACTGCAGAGGGTCCAGCGGAGGCCACGGAGATGCTGAGGGGTCTGGAGCATCTTTCTGATGGAGGAGAGACTGCGGGAGCTGGGCTGGGTTAGTCCGGGGAAGGCGGAGGGGATCCCATCCATCCACACAAACATCTCCGAGGGCTGGCAGAGGATGGGGCCAGACTCTGCTCAGTGGTGCCAGAGACAGGACGAGGAGCAATAAACTCAAACACGAGTTCTATCTTAGCCTGAGGAAGAACTTCCTTCCATGGAGGGGGGCAGAGGCTGGAACAGCTGCCCAGGGAGGGCGTGGAGTTTGCCTCTGGAGACATCCCAAACCCACCTGGACACGTTCCTGTGTCCCCTGCTCCAGCTGACCCTGCCTGGGCAGGGGGTTGGATGAGATGATCAGATTTTACATCACAATTACCTGCCCTTTTTTTTCTTTTTTTAAGTCATAAGTTTTTTCCAGGCCACATTGACTTTTGGAAGCTGTTGTTTTACTTCTAAAATGCAAAACACATGCACACCATGTTAGTTTAACATTATTTTCTCCCCCACAAATTATGAAAAATGGTTCTAAAACTTGTAGCTCTTCCCCATTTTTTAAAGATGTGTTTAAGGCAGCCCTCAAAACTCTCTTGTGGTGCGTTTTGAATGATGCAATGGATTTGCAGCTCTCAGGAAACGCTTCTTCCCATGCGAGGGAACCGGAATAGCAGAAGTCAGAGTGTTCACAGAGACTGAGGGCTCTGTCACCAGCGCAGGGCTGTTGCAGAGGTCCTGGCTGTTCAATAAAGGCAACGATGTCTCTCAAAGCATGAAATCCTCCAGTGTTCCTGGGGCTACAGCTGGAAAATTTACACCATTGCTCTGTGAAGGTTCTGCTGCACAAACTGTCTTGCATTTGGGGACCCCTGCTACCCCTGCAATTTGGGGAACTCAGATATTAGGGTACGTGTGGGGGAACATCAGCCTGTGGAGGGGAGCTGTAGCTCCTTCTGTACTTTGGGGAAACTGGAATAACAAAGCTGTTTCTTTCCAAGACGTTTAGATGAGAACATCTGTTTATAAACACCCGTTCAGATGCTTAATTACAGCTGCTTTTGTGCAGTAATGGGTAGGACCCTCCTTCTCTAATGAATAGTTCTGTATCTTAATGTCATCTTTGATCCAAAAGGACCAAATTTCGGATTATAATAAGAAATGTCAGACGTTTTCTGTTTCTCTCTGTAAAACGGGGAGAAGAACGTTACTGATTCTCACTTCTCCAGGTGCTCCTCAGCCAGGAGGAGCCCGGAGTGTCCCGCGGGGCAGTGACCAAGGGATGCTCCTCTGCCCGAGGCTCCCCTGGTGCTGCACAAACCTTTCCCACACAGCTGTCCTCTGGGGCTGAACAACCCAACAAACCTCCCCTGGCTCTCCCTCACACAGAAGTGTTCCTAGGACACTCCTGCACTGTGAAAATAGATGTAATGCACAACTTGATAAGCTGTGTGTTCTGTTTCACAGCATTACCGTGTACCCAATACAGAACAACTTCAAATGTCTTGTGTGATGATGGCCAGAGTTAAATACAACTCACCTTTGCTAGTTCACAAAAACTCATGACGTAAGTTAGGCTTTAAAAAACTTGTGGGGTTTTTTATTTTCAAGTAAATGCAGGTCGGGTGGGAGCCCAGCACCCCAGGAATTCTGGGGAGCCACAGGGAGAGGGCTGCCAGCTGTCACACTACAGATTTCCAAACTCTATAAATGGCTGCACATTCCTGTGCCACAGTGTAATAATGCTGCAGAGATAATGAGCCTCGACCTTAACAAACACTAAATATAGACATTAAAATATAGAAGTGGAGAATATTATTAAATCATTAAAACGTAATTATGGCTCTCACAGAGGAGATCGGGCAGTTCATGGATGCAGGAGCCACTCTGAGCTTTGTGTACAGCGTTCCAAAGGTCAGAAAGAACCTCTGAAGCACCGAAGGGAACTCCTGTGGCTGCCAGATGCCGACATAAATCTGCCGGGGGTCAGCACGGACAGTGGGGGCACCTGGAGATAAGCAGATCCTGTCACTTCTGGCTGTGACCGGAGCGTGCGGAGCGTGGGCCACAGGAAGCATCTCTGTGTGCAGTCACACTGGGAAAGATCAGGGTTGGCACTTGTGGAATAAAGGCTGTGTGGAGTCCACACGTAACAACTCATAAAGCCCTCAAGCCATCTTGGAAGCACTTCCAAAAGTAAGGGTTGTGTTGCCTTTTCCTGTGAAATGCCAGTCCTGTAGCTGTGCCACAGACAGCTCACGTACAGCAGAGTTTTGTAGGAAGAGCTGCTCCTCCCTCTGCAATCTGCTGTCTCTCCCAAAAGGGCAGTGACATGCCCAGTGTCTGATGCTCTTCCCAAGGCCAAATCTTTTAAGACCTTGGTTGCCTTGTAAGGAGCTCAGTTTTGTTTCCTATCAGCTGGAGAGTAATTCTGTTTAATTCCTGAATATACATCAAAGTCCCTCAGCCAGTGCCTGCAGCCTGTCAATAGTTTTGTGGGGAAGCCAGAACGGGGTGAGGATGTTCCCCAGCTGTGGNCAGAGGTCCTGGCTGTTCAATAAAGGCAACGATGTCTCTCAAAGCATGAAATCCTCCAGTGTTCCTGGGGCTACAGCTGGAAAATTTACACCATTGCTCTGTGAAGGTTCTGCTGCACAAACTGTCTTGCATTTGGGGACCCCTGCTACCCCTGCAATTTGGGGAACTCAGATATTAGGGTACGTGTGGGGGAACATCAGCCTGTGGAGGGGAGCTGTAGCTCCTTCTGTACTTTGGGGAAACTGGAATAACAAAGCTGTTTCTTTCCAAGACGTTTAGATGAGAACATCTGTTTATAAACACCCGTTCAGATGCTTAATTACAGCTGCTTTTGTGCAGTAATGGGTAGGACCCTCCTTCTCTAATGAATAGTTCTGTATCTTAATGTCATCTTTGATCCAAAAGGACCAAATTTCGGATTATAATAAGAAATGTCAGACGTTTTCTGTTTCTCTCTGTAAAACGGGGAGAAGAACGTTACTGATTCTCACTTCTCCAGGTGCTCCTCAGCCAGGAGGAGCCCGGAGTGTCCCGCGGGGCAGTGACCAAGGGATGCTCCTCTGCCCGAGGCTCCCCTGGTGCTGCACAAACCTTTCCCACACAGCTGTCCTCTGGGGCTGAACAACCCAACAAACCTCCCCTGGCTCTCCCTCACACAGAAGTGTTCCTAGGACACTCCTGCACTGTGAAAATAGATGTAATGCACAACTTGATAAGCTGTGTGTTCTGTTTCACAGCATTACCGTGTACCCAATACAGAACAACTTCAAATGTCTTGTGTGATGATGGCCAGAGTTAAATACAACTCACCTTTGCTAGTTCACAAAAACTCATGACGTAAGTTAGGCTTTAAAAAACTTGTGGGGTTTTTTATTTTCAAGTAAATGCAGGTCGGGTGGGAGCCCAGCACCCCAGGAATTCTGGGGAGCCACAGGGAGAGGGCTGCCAGCTGTCACACTACAGATTTCCAAACTCTATAAATGGCTGCACATTCCTGTGCCACAGTGTAATAATGCTGCAGAGATAATGAGCCTCGACCTTAACAAACACTAAATATAGACATTAAAAGATAGAAGTGGAGAATATTATTAAATCATTAAAACGTAATTATGGCTCTCACAGAGGAGATCGGGCAGTTCATGGATGCAGGAGCCACTCTGAGCTTTGTGTACAGCGTTCCAAAGGTCAGAAAGAACCTCTGAAGCACCGAAGGGAACTCCTGTGGCTGCCAGATGCCGACATAAATCTGCCGGGGGTCAGCACGGACAGTGGGGGCACCTGGAGATAAGCAGATCCTGTCACTTCTGGCTGTGACCGGAGCGTGCGGAGCGTGGGCCACAGGAAGCATCTCTGTGTGCAGTCACACTGGGAAAGATCAGGGTTGGCACTTGTGGAATAAAGGCTGTGTGGAGTCCACACGTAACAACTCATAAAGCCCTCAAGCCATCTTGGAAGCACTTCCAAAAGTAAGGGTTGTGTTGCCTTTTCCTGTGAAATGCCAGTCCTGTAGCTGTGCCACAGACAGCTCACGTACAGCAGAGTTTTGTAGGAAGAGCTGCTCCTCCCTCTGCAATCTGCTGTCTCTCCCAAAAGGGCAGTGACATGCCCAGTGTCTGATGCTCTTCCCAAGGCCAAATCTTTTAAGACCTTGGTTGCCTTGTAAGGAGCTCAGTTTTGTTTCCTATCAGCTGGAGAGTAATTCTGTTTAATTCCTGAATATACATCAAAGTCCCTCAGCCAGTGCCTGCAGCCTGTCAATAGTTTTGTGGGGAAGCCAGAACGGGGTGAGGATGTTCCCCAGCTGTGGCTCCCGCAGCTCAGGAGCTGCTGCTGTACCAGCAGGACACCACAGCATCCTCCTCGTGTTTGTCCAGGGAGGCTGCCAGGCCCGAGCTCACTCCAGGTGTGCTTTTGCCATTAGCTGTGTTCAGACACAGACTGAGGCACAGAGGGGCTGTGCCGTGCCCTCCCACCTCCTCCTCGCATTCATCACTCTGGGTATTTTGTCCATTTTTGCCATGTTTTTTCCTGTATTTCCTCTGGCAGCCCTTGTCTGTTGTGGTCTATTTTGTGCTTTGATTTCCCCCATGTAGAAGTGTCCTTCACTTCTACATGAACCACCCTGGAGTTCTTCCACTGTGCCATTCTTCTTCCTAGCTCCCTCCTCTGTACATGTATTGATCTGCTTCATCTTGAATCCCTCTGTTCCTTCCCCTTAAAGGACCATGCAATGGCCTGTTTGGAAGGGACCTTGAAGCTCATCCCATTCCTGTGGGGTCTGTGGCAAAGGGCTGAAACTCCAAGGTGCTGGGACAGACAGGCAGAGAAATGCAGCGGTCAGAAACAGAGCAGGGAAGGGGAGAGCAATTAATTGGGTTAATTGATGAGGAGGAGGAGGAGCACTTTGTGACAGGCAGGGGTTGAAGTCATGTGCAAGTACGCAAACAACTTTGTTGTTTTGAGGCTTTGCAGAAACATCTGGCAACAACATGCAAGGAAGAGGAAGCTTTTGGTTTATGCATCAGGACCTCTCTATGAAAAAAGAAAACTTGAGCTAATTACAGGATGCCTGCAAGAAGAGAACCACCTTTGATTGCAGCCGTATTTTTTCCTGCAGCACACTGCCTGCTGAAATCCAGCAGCCAGTGGCACACAGATTTGAGTGGAGTCTGGGCTCTGTGGCATTGCCAACACAGCCCCTCTGTGGGCAGGAGGGTTGCAGGGGCTCCTGATGGCAGCGTGGGAGCTCCTGGGGTCATCTTGGCCCAGCTGCCCTTGGGGACAGGCAGGAGTTACCTGGACAGGTGAATCCATGGAGGCCTGCCCTGTTCCTGGGACAGCTCCGTGGATTGCCGTGTGTGAGGAGCCAGGCCAGCGGAAATGATGGAGAACGGTGCTCCGAGTTCCTGGGTTTGTTCTGGAACATTGTGGTGCTGCTGCTGCTGCAAAGGGAGAGATGAACACACGCCCCAAGGCAGCTGTACCGGCGTGCTGGGAACCAGAGTGGGCACAGCTGTGTACTCCCAGGGAATCTGGAATTGCGTTCCTGCCTGGCTCCAGCACGGCAGATCCATGGCGGGAGTGCTCCACACAGGAGGCTGACACCTATTTTGTTTTAAAGCAAGTCCTGCTTCCCCTTGTTGGTGATTTCAAACCATGTTCCATAAATCCAGGGCTTGTCAGCAATAAAGCAGAGTTATGTGCAGCTGGGTTCACTAATGCAACAAATTCAGCTGTGAGGCTGGCAGAGTTTTCAGCTCGGACTCAGGAGTGAAATATGTAAGGAAAGGTATGAACAAAACAAAAATGTTACCACTAAAAGTGTGTTTTCTGAAATGCCACGTGCCTTTTAAAACATCTGCCTTTACTGCAAGAGATGTGGTACCTCTTCAAATTGAAACCATAATTCCAAACTCTGCCACGTTTAGTGCCCTGGGTGGGTCCTAATTTAGAGCCTGAGGCAATCCCAGGAGCCTAGGGGAGAATTCTTGGACTTGCAGTATGAGATCTATATGAAGAAAGAATTTTTAAACCTGTTCCTAAATATCCCATATCCAAAATGGGAGGATTCGAAGGGAGCTAGGTAAGGAGCTGGGACATAAAAATTAAAATGCTTTTCCTGGAGACAAGAAGAGAATACAGTAGGAATAAATTCAATGCAAGGTCTTGATCTTTTAATTTCTTATGGCAAAAGTGCTTAAGCTAATCCTTATGCTTTGGGCTCCATCCTATTTACTCCCAGTGTTTTGTTGTCCCAGTATTTACATGGATAAAATTTTTAAAGGACTACAGTTTTAAACAGGCTTCTTCTGTGATTTAGTTGGGAGATCTAATAAAAAAACCAGAAGACTTACCAAGATATTTCCTGTGTGGGATTGTGCTTGGCATCAGGCTGACATCACAGAAATTGGGGCTGAAAAGAGAAAACAAATAAAAGAAAATCATATTGTCTCATCTTTTTTAAAGATGAGTTTAGAGACAGCCTAAACACTCTGGTAACACGAAGCTCTCCAGAACAGGTGGTTATTGTGCCACCTGAGAGTTTCTGCATTGCCAGGAGCATTGAAACCCAGGCTTGAGAGTGGTTCTGAAACACTTCAGTGTAAATAAGCGGCAGCTCTGTCACAAACAGCCTCACTTAAAATATTTCGAAGAGCAGGGCCTCTCCCACTTGTTGTTCAGAAATAGCCTGGAACCAGCCCCCTGCAGCTCCAGTTTTCCCCGCAGCCTGTGCCCGGGCGGGCCGGCCCTCGCCGGGGCTGGGTCCCAGTGTTCCCACAGTGTGCTGGTAAAGGCACACTAAAGGACACTCTCACACCTGCTAGGCTCAGCAGAAAGAGGGAAAAGAGAGACTTTATTTACATTTCTCATACTTTATAGCGTTTTCAATTCCACCAGGGATTGGAGGACATGTCGCTTCCTCCTCAATCCCACTGGAGAAAAAGGATGCTCATCAAACTTTCTCTTATCACAAAAGGAATGAAGACCAGAAAAGATGGTTAAATAAACATTGGCTATTGTTTACATGAAACTGTGTGAAAATTCTCTGACTCCAAGGTTAAAACAAAAGGCTTAGCAAAAAACAGGACAACACCGCAGGATGCGGGAGCAGGGGCAGGAATGTGTGTCCCATGTCCCACCCCGTGCCTCAGAGCTCCCAGAGGCAGTGACAGGAGCCTCATCCCTGTCTCCAGCACCAAGGAATCAAGCAGGAGTGTGTGCTCCCCAAAGCTGTTCCTTCGCCTTAATCCTATTTCCTGATCTTTTCTACACCTTTTAATTTAGGATATCCTTGCTGAGAGGGGTGACCAGAAGCACACACAATACACGAGACATGGTCACACAAAGCTCTTCCCTCTCCCTTCCCTCATCACTCTGAACATTCCAGCAGATTTTTCTGACAGCCAGCAGGGAGTTTGTTTCAGTAGAACTCCATATCTCCAGTGGTAGTACCTAATTAACAGCTTATCATGGCACACGTTCATATGTTTTTCTTGCTTTTCCTTGTGTGCATTATAATCTTCTGGCAGTAAATTCAGCCTGGCATTTGATCACTCTCAGGTCAGACACTGGTCAGGTACTTCTGCAGCTCTTTACAGTCAGATCTGGGGTTTATTGCTTTGAATAATTTATTTTCAGCAGCCAACTTTGTCACTTCCTGCCACCTCCTCTCCTTTTCCAAGTCATTTATGAGTATTTGGAATGGCAGAGAACTCTGTGGGACTCCACGTAGCTGTGAAATGATCTATTTCTCCCTACCTTTTGCCTCCACATTTTAACCACTTTTTGACCCTTGAAAGGATCCTCTCACTCTCCCTGGCAGCTCAATTTGTCTGACATGAAAGCTGCCTTGAAGGGGCAAGAAAGCAGAGAACGAGCCTGACCTTTTATTAAAACCCAGCGAAGACAGATGACGGCCCCAGTTCTGCTGTGGGTGTCAGTACAAGGAAATCACAGATTCCTGCTGAGAGGAACAAGAGCCTGACTCACCCTGCAGACAGCGACAGAACCTCAGCTGCAGCAGGGAGGAGCAATCGGGGCTTTTGCCCAAGCACGGACTCGCTTGCAGGATTTAAACTCCTCGGTTTGCAGACTTCTCCCCTGAGAACACGAGCGAGGTTAATTGGCTTGGAGGCATTAATGAAGCTGCAGGTTTGGACTCTCCTGTATCAGTGCAAAACTTCCTAAAAAAAAAGTTTCTCCTGTGAAACAAGTCTTCTCTGGTTTTTCAGGTACGGTGTGGAACTCCTTGTTAATTTTCAGGTAGGAGCCAACCACACCCCTGCTGTCACAGCCGAAGGGGCTACGTGATGGCAGAAGTCCTGCAGGTGTGATGATTTATAGGATTTAGCAGAGATGAAGAGAACTCGAGGCTCAGCACTCGCTGGGAATTATTACAAAAGTTTCTCACGTCTCTCAGGAGCTGCAGCTCCCTGGGTGCTGTGAGCAGTCAAACACTGAGCCTTGCTGCATCATTTGTCTGCAAGAGAGGGTCTGACATCACCTGGGGGTTTGTGGTGGGGTAGCATCCCTACCATGGACCTGCATCCACGGGCACAGCCTCCTCAGGGTGTTCCAAGTGCTCACAGCCTGCATTTCTTTTCGGGAAAGCTGAAGGAAATGTTTGGAGAATTAGAGAATCCCAGACTGGTTTGGGCTGGGAGGGCCAGTAAAGGTGATTTTGATCCAACACCCTGCCATGGGCAGGGACATCTGCATCTTAAATGAGCAGAGTAAGAGGATGCTCCCAATGAATGGATGGGACTGAGAAATATTTACTAGTAAAACAATAAATACTAAATTAGAATAACTCGGTCATCATCAGAGAGGAAGGAAAAAGCAGATTATGAACAGTAACTTTTATACAGACTTGTGAAGAATTACAGGAGTCCTCGGAGGTTGTTGTAGTGCCCCAAAAGGCTCTTTTGTGCTTAGAGGAAAGGTCAGTGTTTGACTTCTTCCATTACTGCTTAACAAGGAACAGGACCTGAAACAACTGCAAAAGGCAAATAAAAGCTTTACAGCGTGGTCTCCTTGCCAAAACTCTGCTATGCCTGCAGCCCCCGAAGGGCTGAGACAGAGGC
Source organism: Platysteira castanea (assembly GCA_013397175.1). Lineage (NCBI taxonomy): Eukaryota > Metazoa > Chordata > Aves > Passeriformes > Platysteira > Platysteira castanea. The sequence continues at coordinate 560,868 of VYXC01000940.1, forward strand.
AGGAAAACTGGAGGCCAGATGAGAGCAAATTCCACCGCTGCTCCCGGCCTCGGAGCAGGGGCTCGGGGGGTTCGGGCTCCTCCGGGACAGCCCCTCCTAAAGTGCTGCATCAGCTCACACGGGAGTTTAGAGCTGCTTTACTGCGGGATTTCTGCAAAGCGAAACTGCCCGAGGGCATCTGTTCCCCTCAGCAGAGCGAAAGTGAAACTCCGCGGGTTATTCCTGTGCTGCGGCCCCGGGCACGGCGGGCCTGGCCCCGGGAGCTCGGCCCGGCTCCGGCCTGGCCCTGCCGGCGGGGCTGGGCTCGCCCCAGCGTCTCCCGGAGGGCCTGGGGGCTGTTTTCATTGAGAGACCTCGCTAAATAACTCACAGAGAAAACGGGAAGCCCCAGCTCTGCAGAGGGGCTGTGCCGTCCCGGGGCCTGCTCCTCCGGGACGGTGCCCGGCTGCTGTGGTGAGCCTGAGGCCGTGGCAAATAATGGGGACACTCGGGAGGAGATGAAGGAAATGCCTTAAACTGCCTCATTTTTCTACCTGTGCTGCCACTGCCAGGCAGGATGTCCCCTCAGAATTAGAATCAGAGAATCCCGGGATGGTTTGGGTTGGGAGGCACCTCAAAGCCCACCCAGTGCCACCCCTGCCATGGGAGGGACACCTCCCACTGTTATAAACGGAGTCAGAAACCTTTTTGGAAAAGGTTAACTCGTTTATTAAAAACAGCAGCTGGAGACGGAGAACTGGGGTAGGCCCAGTTCCCGCGTGACAATCCAGAGGATACCCCCCCGAAATAAAACCATCACACAGCACCAAAAACCCCCCTCCCTGCTCCCTGGCCACCTCCGAAAAAGGCTTCCTCCCAAAAAAATGCAGTCCCTTTATCTCCCCCGAGGGATATTGCCCAATCCCAGCCCCGCTTCCTGTACGTTCAAATGCTTTTAACAACTTAATAACTTTACATTACATTACTGGCCCAAGAAAGCCAAAATTGTTCATAACAACACTGTCCCAGGCTGCTCCCAGCCCCAGTGTCCAGCCTGGCCTTGGGCACTGCCAGGGCTGGGCTACCCACCCATGGCACTCACCCCGGCCAGTCCTCAGGAGTTCACATTTCAGACATTTCAGACATTTCAGACATTTCAGACAGAGAGCAATCATCGTTAGAGCTGAGCAGGGAGGACGGGCTGGGGCAGAGGCCTGGGCAGGGACAGGGACAGGGACAGGGACACACCGACTGGGAAAGCAAAGGGCTCTCTGTGTCTTCCCCGTGCATCACACACCCTTGGCATTTGGGAAACAGCTCGTAACAATGGTCAGGAGAACAGTAACGTGAATCCATGTACAAATTCAATTAGGAAGAGAAAATGAAAATATTATGTGTATTGCTAAGCTAACCTGATATTTTAGCCTTGAGTTTAGAATTTGTTTGGTTTAGAGGACAAGCTCTAATCAGATTAAAAGAAGGTTTTCAAAAAAATTACTAACAGATGTGAATGAAATAGATAATGATTTTCATTCCTGATTATGTGACCAAGGTTATAGATGGGAGGAGGGAGTTTAATGGAAATAATGTGGCCATTATGTGTGCTTAAGTGTGCTTACGCTTTTCTGATAAAGATTAACTCTTTGCAGTCTCTCATTTAGCGAGTGCCCAGTGATCCATTCCCAACTGACCTGAACCCAGGTGGGAAAACTGACAACCCCAGTTTCTGCCTGCTTTCCTCCGAGTGTAATCAGTGTCCCAGTGATGGGATTCCTTCTGTGGAAGGCCAGAATTCCTTCCTAGAGGGAAGCAGTGTCAGGGTTATCCTTCGCCCTGAGAGGATGCTGCATCTTCAGAAATTTCTCTGAGGTTTCCAGCTCGCAGGCTCAGGGCACAGACACGGCCCCAGGACCTGCTCTCCTCAGCCAAAGCTTTCCTGATGGACTTCAACTGTCAGAGCCCAGAACAGAAAAATAGAAGAAATCACCTGCAGAAGCAGGGACAGCCAAGTGCACAGAGCCCTGAGGGAATCTGGGAGCTGCCACTTCAGGGGGAGCTGAGCTTCTGGAACTGTTTCGTTCTGCAGTGGAAGGAGAGAATCTGTGGCTTGTTGCATTTTACTGGCAAGCACAACTCATGCAGGGACCAGTTGGACTCACTGGTGAGACACCATCCCTCTTCTCCTGTCATTCCTCCCATGTCCAAAAGGAGGAAAAAGTGATGGTAAAACCTCTCCACCAGCCCCTGAGCTGGCTGAGGAGCCGTGGTGGAGGAGAGTGATGAGTGCTGAGGGTGAGAGCGTCGCTGTGGAGCATCCCCTGGCACCCCAGCCAGCAGTTCCAGGGGATTGTGCCCCGAACAATCACCTGGGAGCAGCACTGCTGCTGCTCAGCCTTGCTTGGAAAAGCCTCCGTGAGAGCAGAGGATGCCAGGGTGGGTCCGTGTGTCCCCGTGGCTCTGATGGCCCCGGGCCAAGGAACACAGCCCTGCATTCGAGGGGACAGCTCTGACCCCTGCACTGCCAGATCAGTTCCTGGGATTTTACACACACTGCACTTTGCAGGTGTTCTGTGATTTTGGAAATTTCTCAGTTTCAAGGAGGAATTTTGGTAAATGAGTCAAGTTTTCTCTTTAGAACCTGTTCAAGCTAATAGCCTGAGGGATAAGTGATTTCAGCCCTCCCTTCTCCTCCCATGTCACATTGACTTGGTTGTGTTTAGCATCTTTAAGCTTTGGAGTGAAGAGAGAACAGAGACAAATATGTTGTTTGTTTTCCCAGTGCCAGATGGATGGATTCAATTTTCAGATTCCTTAAACTGCCAACACTGCAAAATTGTAAAGAAAAAAAACCCCAAATCATTTGTTTTAAAGATCTGTCGTGGTTTCTGTAAACTGCAAAGAAATTTTTTTTTGGCATTTATGACAGAATTGATGCCACATGCACATTCTATCACTCTCATACTTCAGTGAGGAGTTTAGGTAAGGTAAAAACAAGTCAGTACAGTGCTTCTTTTTTTCCTACCACCTTCATTTAACCAGAGAGCTGCAGGTAAAACTCTTCCCTCCCTGCCTTGGGTGTGAGTAGCACACCTGGGCTGTCCACAAACCCACCCGTCAGGGACCTGGTCCTGTCCCCTGGGGGCACCCATGGATGGTGGCCACGTGGAGCCCCCTGCCCACCCTGCTGATGCACTGGAAGTCCTCAGGAAGCAGAAAACCTGCGTGGAAGACTTATTTCCAAATGTGTATTATTCCCAAACAGGCTCTGTAGCCTGAAGAGCATTTGGAGAAGGAGTTCTCACTAACAGTCTACTAAAGTCTTGTGTGAATCACTAAACTATCACAACAATCTGGAATAATTGGCAGTTTTCCACTCGAAACCCCTATTTCACTCTGCTTCTGTCTGCTGGGTCTGAAAAGAGCTGTTTTTGTACCACATCCAGAACTCCAGGAAAACCTGCCGTTCCCATTACGCAGCCACTTCTCCGCTTCCAGAAACAATCTGCCACTACCAAGAGCCTTTCCAATAATTCTGCTGGGCTGGCACTTTTGCCTGTTGACTGGGGGATGTTTGTACCCGCTGAGACACTCCCAGTTCCCACCTGAGGAGCTCCCGAAGGAGGTCGGACCCCTCCTCTGACCCTGCAGACCTCGCCCGCTCCCTGCCCGCATCCCCATCCCTTGGCCCCTGTCCCGGCTGCGGGCAGCACCTGCACGCAGGGGATGGGTAAAGCCGGGAATCCTGCAGCTGGATCCGGCAGGATCCCGGTGCAGAGGGAAACCAGGGACACCCAGCAGCCCCAGGGTGAGTTCAGGGCTCGGGACAGCCAGAACTCGGGGCTCGGAGGTCGGGGGTGGACAGCGGTGCCTTCTCTCGCTGTGCAGCACTCGGAATCACGGAGCCGTGGAACATCCTGGGTTGGAAGGGACCCACAAGGACCCTCGAAGTCCTTGCGCTGCACAGGACAGCCCCAAAATCGCACCCTGTGCCTTCTTGGCAGGCGGAGAGCTCCGGGAGCAGAGCAGAGTTAACGGGGAAAGCGGAGCGGGAGCAGCGGGGCTGCGCTCCCGGCTCGCTCGGGGGTTAAACAGCTGCCGAACCACACCGAGGGCGATTAACTTAATTACCTGAGTGACCTTCGGGAACAGGAGTGAGCTGCTGAGGGCAGGAGGACGGGGAAAGCCGCGGCACACAGAGCTCTGCACCCTCAGGTGCCCGAGGTGCCCAGCGCCTTCCTGGAGGGGCCAGACCCCAACCCCGCATCTCCTTCAGGCCGTTCCTATTTCCCCCCCAGCTAGGGACAAAAAAGGCCCCTGAAAGGGGCTGCTCAGGAGGGTTTGCATCCCCACCCGGAATGCTGGTGTTTAGAAGAAGTCAAAAACTTCCACAAAAAAAAAAAAAAAAAAAGGGTTTTCTTGCCCTGTTTTATTCATCAGACCTCTCCTCACTTTTCCAGTTATACACTGAAAAATCTCCTGATTTAAGGGCTGATCCTGTTTTATCTCCTTGTGGGGGCAGGTCTCGGGTTCCTCTGCCAGTAAGACAATCGTGGAATCATGTTCCTCCTCTCAGCGACTTGGGACTTGGCTAACCCGGAGTGACACAGCGACAGTCACAGCCTGGTGGCAGAATCGGAAACTCCCTTTCATTTACAGAGTGCGGTGAAAATCTAACATCTCCTGTGACTGGACCATTTGAACGAATGAAAACGCCAGCATTTCGGATAACACAAGGAGGATTCTCTCCACCGGCTGCCCCAGGGTTCCGAGGGTTACCCAGGTTCCAGCAGCTCTGCAGGGGCTCAGCGCAGAGAGGGCGAATTGCGGGCCAGCAGCGCTGAGCTGTGGGGTAGAATGCTCCGAGCAGGTTTCTGTGCTGGGGAGCTGCAGGAGCAGCTTCTGGGGCCCGGCTCCTGTGCAGGGATTGAACGTTTCTAAACCTGCGAGGCAAAGGGAGCACAACCGGATTTAAATGGCTTTATTTAAACTTAACAATCTAGTGTTATTATTTTTTTAAATCAGAAAAGCTCTGACCACGCATTGGGAGCGGGGGGTTACTACAGCCTTGAGCTGCAGTAACTATGACTCAGACTTACGTGGTTTATGCACTTATTTTCTCTGATTACAGCAAAAAATGCAGATTTGCCATGGCAATCTCTCCATCACATGTCAGGACACCCGTTCAAACATAAAGAGCTTCTCTTCCAGAGACCCTCTGAGGTCACTGCTGCTCTGCCATCTTTGGGGACAGAATGTACACAATTCACTCAGAGGGGCTTTTGATATATTTTAAGAGCAAGATGGTCCCTGGCTGCAGGAGTAATCTAATGGCAGTTTTCCTTTGGTAGATTGTTTTCCTTCTTTTTCTCTTTTTCTTTCTTTTTTTTCCCCCTAACACAGTAGGAGAATATTTTTAAAGGCTCTTGCTTGGCTCAAATAGATATGAAATTTTATAAATTCCAAGGGTTTAGGGAGATATTAATTAGTGCTGGGTAAAATTAAAAAAAGAAATAAAGATTAGGTGATTTAAACTAGTACCGTTCTCAGCTTAATATTTGTTAGAATCTGGATATTTGATCTAGGTGCCAGCTCTGTTTTTCCTTTAAGGAGCTACAATAATTGAAATTCCCGTTTGCCAAACCAGGATGTTGTCAGTGAATCACCCATGATGAGGAGCCTGAGCCTGGCCTGGTGCACGGCTCCCACTCCTGCAGAGATCTTTTCCAAGAAACGGAGTTGGGATGAATCCCAGTGATGGTCTGGCAATGGGCAAGAGCCCAGCACGGTGATCGAGAAGAGACAGAACTGCAGCTGAAACATCTCATCTGCAGGGCACGTGTAATTGCTGTGCCATCAGCTCTGGCATGCAGACAGCCCGAGGGACAGCAGAGAGAGAGGTGTCCCCTCACCTGAGGAAGGGCTGCTCCCTGATGGGCATTGGGGGGCTCAGAGCAATCCTAACAGCTTGGGATCCGCAACTTTCCACGTCCTAGATTTCAGTTTACAACAAAATACAGGCTTAGAAACTCTCAGTCCTCCTCTCTGCCCAGTGTCCAGCACAGGAGGGGTCCCAGGCGTACCCCAGGTTCTGGGGGCTGCCCCGACCCAGTTACTGTGAGAAGGTAACACAGCAAAGTCTGAGGCCACTAACGCCTGAGGAGCCTGCCTGACACTGGGACATTTTCAATAATTCCCATTCCAATCTCCCCAAGACAAAAGCCTGAGAAAACAACCCTCGACACCCACGGAATTCTGCAAAAGTTAAGGCACTTTGTAGATCAAGCATGAACAAATACGCGATGAAAGGCCCAGCGAGTTAAAAGCAAGATGGTTTTGCTCAATAAGATTATGCATTTAATAAGAAACTTCTAAAGAACCTGCTCTTTTCATCTTTAGGGAAAAAAGAGGCCGGGTGTCGGGGTGAGGGAGCCGTGGAGGCAGCTCGGCTCTGGGAGCACGAGGGGAGGCAGGAGCACACCCTGGGATGCTCTGGGCTGGAAAGAGCACTGCTGGGCAGTGAGAAGAGTGAACGAGCTGGGGACAGGTGGCAGTGCTCAGGGGACAGCTCCAGGGGTGAAGTGACAGCAGCTGGGACATCAGCACAGCAGGGGTGGCCCTGCGAGAGCTTCTAGGGGTGCTTGGGGTTCAGGGCTTTGCCAGACCAGGCTCCTGCCCAACAAACTGCAATGGGAACCTTGCCTGGGTGGAAAATGGGGCAGTAAATCAGGGTTTGGGGTTCCAGGTGACACGTAACCCGGAACAGAGGAGAGTTAACTCTGTGCCCATGTCCATGGGAGCAGGTTGCTGTTGGGAGAGAGGGGCTCCACTGCACAGCCCTGGGCACCCGGGGAAGAGGCAGTGCCCTGGCTCTGGGGGATGCTCTCCCAGCAGAGAATCCCTGCCCTTTTGGGGGAGGCTGTGAACCCTACTCCATAAACATTCCCTTGGGCACGTCCAGCAGCCACTGAAAAGAGTTAAAAACTCAGAAGTCCGTCCGTAAGGGTTAAGCTGGGGAAGGTGCCCACAGCTGCCAGGTGGATTTGCTTGTGGCACCATCGGAGCTGGCCCGGAGCCCCCGGGAGGAGCCCCAGCACCCCTCAGTTCCCCTGCGGGCAGTTGTGCCCAGCTGCTGCCCAGCCCACAGTGCCCGGTGCCCCCCAGGACCTGATGGGGATTTGTCGCCCTGGTTGTTCTCAGCCTGCTGATAATTTACATCTTTGGAGTCAGATTTTCACACACTTTCATGTGAACAATAGACAATGTTTACTTCACGGTATTTTCTGTTTTTCATTCCTTTTGTGATGAGAGAAAGTTTGATGAGCATCCTTTTTCTCCAGTGGGACTGAGGAGGAAGCGACATGTCCTCCAATCCCTGGTGGAATTGAGAACCCTATAAAGTATGATAAATGTAAATAAAGTCACTCTTTTCCTCTTTTCTGCTGAACCTAGCAGGTGTGAGCGTGTCCTTTATTGTGTCCTTATGGGCACAGGGATTCCCACCTGCAGCAGAGCAGGGGCACCCCTGGCCCTCCCAGGGGTGCAGCCCTGGGCAGGAGGAGCCTCCCTGGGGCTCAGAGGGGCAGCACCACCCCAAAGCTCCTCCCCAGCTCTCACAGACCTCGCTCCACTCTGTCATATCTAAAGCATTCTGTGTTTCCTTCCATCCCCCTGCTCTCCTGCAGCTGCTGCAGCTGAATCCGTTTGGTGTTTTGTTTCTTTTGCACTTACAGATTAGCTTGTAATTATGAAATTGCACTTATGGGAATCAGGATACTGGTCCAGAACGTGTCTTTAGTATTTCTGTGCCTTGTCTCAGAGAAAACAGCTTTTAAACCTTGAGCATCTACAATTTGTCTTCAGAAAACAAACCCAAGTGTTTTTAAATAACATCTGCCACTGGCTGTAGACTAACAGTAATTCTTGGATATTGAAGAAGATATTTTAAAATGAAACCTGACTCCGTGTTGCGAACCCGGTGCTCAGTTCAGAGTAATTTTGATGTTTCAACAAAATCAATCCTGGAGCCCACTCACCAATCCCACTTTGTTGCCTGAGCCCGCACAAATCCGTGGTTTCATTTTCCTTTTTGCAATCCTATTTAAAAAAAAAAACCAACAAAAAAACCCCCCAAAAACCCCAGAGAGCAGAGAACAGAAACCAAAGGGCTGAGACAGGGAGACCCGGGGGGAAGGACATCCTGGGGTCCCCCTCAGCCCAGCCAGAGCTGCACACAGGAGCTGTCACTGGCCAAGGAGCAGCCCCTGCTCTGNCCCTGGGGCTCAGAGGGGCAGCACCACCCCAAAGCTCCTCCCCAGCTCTCGCAGACCTCGCTCCCCTCTGTCATATCTAAAGCATTCTGTGTTTCCTTCCATCCCCCTGCTCTCCTGCAGCTGCTGCAGCTGAATCCGTTTGGTGTTTTGTTTCTTTTGCACTTACAGATTAGCTTGTAATTATGAAATTGCACTTATGGGAATCAGGATACTGGTCCAGAACGTGTCTTTAGTATTTCTGTGCCTTGTCTCAGAGAAAACAGCTTTTAAACCTTGAGCATCTACAATTTGTCTTCAGAAAACAAACCCAAGTGTTTTTAAATAACATCTGCCACTGGCTCTAGACTAACAGTAATTCTTGGATATTGAAGAAGATATTTTAAAATGAAACCTGACTCCGTGTTGCGAACCCGGTGCTCAGTTCAGAGTAATTTTGATGTTTCAACAAAATCAATCCTGGAGCCCACTCACCAATCCCACTTTGTTGCCTGAGCCCGCACAAATCCGTGGTTTCATTTTCCTTTTTGCAATCCTATTTAAAAAAAAAAACCAACAAAAAAACCCCCCAAAAACCCCAGAGAGCAGAGAACAGAAACCAAAGGGCTGAGACAGGGAGACCCGGGGGGAAGGACATCCTGGGGTCCCCCTCAGCCCAGCCAGAGCTGCACACAGGAGCTGTCACTGGCCAAGGAGCAGCCCCTGCTCTGCCCGGGCTGGGGGCACACAGCAGCGATGCTCTCGGCATTTCCTGCTGCCTCTCACACACCACGGTGACAAAAATACCTCACAAATAACCTGGAGAACATTTTGTGCATCAGCCCTGGAACAGAAAAATACAAACGGAAGGATTTCTTTTTTTTTTTTTCCCCATTCTCTCTGAAGTTGCTGAGAGCAACTGACTGCAGACAGGCTGGTGGCANATCCCCATCCCAGTGCCATCCCTGTCCCAGTGCCATCGCTGTCCCAATGCCATCCCTGTCCCACTGCCATCCCCATCCCAGTGCCATCCCTGTCCCACTGCCATCCCCATCCCAGTGCCATCCCTGTCCCAGTGCCATCGCTGTCCCAATGCCATCCCTGTCCCACTGCCATCCCCATCCCAGTGCCATCCCTGTCCCACTGCCATCCCCGTCCCAGTGCCATCCCTGTCCCAGTGCCATCCCCATCCCAATGCCCCCGCCGGTACCGCTCCCAACCACGCTCTGCAGAGGGTGGCAACGTCCTTCCTTCCACGACATAAACCCACCCCTGAGTCCTTCCTGCTCTAAATCAGGACTATTTGATGTGATTCCCCATGGCCTGACCCTGCTGCAGCACCAGGACGTGGAGGTGCCAGCCCTTGGCAGTGCCAGCTGCAGGGACACGCCTGTCCCTGGGTGGGGGGTGGCAGGGACAGCACGGGCAGGGTGGTGTTGGCCATTTAAAGTGTATTTTCACGTTTGTTTCTGGGATAATTAATCACTGGAGCGTTAGGAAGTCGCTGAACGGGACTGCACTAGGGAGAAATAATTGCCTTGCCATCAAAGCGAATGCAGATGTATGATGAACACAGTATTTATATAATATTCTGGTATCATATAAATAGAGTCGCCGTGCAGAGATGGAGCCTGTGAATCACTCATTTGCTTTATGAGGCTGAGCAAGCTTTGACTCCACCAGTGTTATCAGCTCTGAAGAAACAAGCTCTGACCCCGTCCCACCCCGGGCCCCGAGGTCACCCGGGGGCCAGAGCTTTGCTGCAACCCTTTCCTGGCAGAGAACGAGAGTGCTCGGGGTTCAGAGGGGAACTTTCATCATCGCAGGAAGCCCGGCTGCAAACCCAGCTCTGGGTCCCAGCACTTTTCTAATTCGGCTGCAGGTCCTGTGGTGCCTGCACAGGGCCCCAAAGGGAGCCCGGGATGCGGCTGCAGCCGGGACAGCTCCGGGCACAGGGATGGGTATTCCCCCTCCGCTCTCCTGCTGGCAGGAAAGCCCACGGTGCTGCATTGCCACTGCCCACAGCTGCTTCAGCACTGCCCTCACTCCTCCTCCCACTCCAGGACGAGGGGCCGGAGCCCTCGTGGGGCTGTGCTCAGGCCCCTGCCCATCACAGCCCTGTGCAGGCAAAGCTCGGGGCGTGTTTTTTAAATCCCAAGATACTCTTAAATGATTTCCTTAATTAGGGCTTGGAATTTTTGGAAATTATTTCTGGCTGCCTGGGATTCTTGTTCATTAAAAAGAAAAAAAAATCTTTAAATCTGCAGTGACTTACAGTACAATTTTATTGACTTCATATTTGAGGTATATTACCTGACTCCAACAAGGCTGCAGAGGGAATTACCAGTCAGGCCAGAACATATTTCCAGCTAAGACAAGCATAAAAACTTTTTCAAATCCATAGTTCAATACCAAATGCATCATTTAAAAAGAACTGCAATAATTAGGCAAGAGGGGAAAAAGCCACGGAGCCACAGGTGGGAAGCAAACGTCACAGCCCGTGTCCTTGGAGGGGCTGCAGGCAGCAGGGCTCGTGTTCTGCAGGAGCACCAGGCAGCGTTTCAGGGCTCAGCAAGGAATATTCCAGTAGATATTCATGTGTGGATGGACTGAAATATGATTAAGTCCATGTGTGCAGGGGCTGAGGATGAACAGGCTGCTCTGGCTCGGCCGGGTCCCCTCCTGGTGCCCGCGGTGTCCCAGCCCAGCCAGGACAGTGCCACCCCTCTGCAGGGGCTCTGTGCCCCTCAGACCCAGCTGCACCCGCTCCCTGGGACACGGCAGAGCCCCCCTGGCCCCGGGCTGGGGCTCCCCATGGCCGGGAACGAGCAGCTCTCACACTCCAGCAGCAGCAGCTCAAAGGCCAAGGCAGGTCGGCACCAACTGCGGTGGTTTGGGATGACTGTGCCCCTCCAGGGGTCACAGTTGTCATGTTTTCCTTCTTATTGCCCCCAAAAAGCACTCGGTTGTGTTCAACGTGCATTGCAAACAAATTTCGGTCTTAGAGTTTTCCAAAAAACGACATTCTTGTGCTCCAGCCAGCCCCACTCACTTCTGCAAGTACAGTATTCTGATAGCACAGCGAGGGCTGAGCAACAAATTGGCCAAGAAATGAAACTGATTTTAAAATCCCCCTTTCTGAGGAGATACCCTTTGGGAAATTCTTTATGTTCTCCTCGAACCTGAAGAAATGAATTGAGTTTTTTATCACTTTTATAACTTTAGACAAGCAGAGAGAAGAACCAGTGTTTTATGGAGGCAGAGCCGTTCCCCTCAAAGCTCCCTCACCAGCCTCTCACAGGAGGGGGAGCTGAGACTTTGCAGCTCTCTGGGCACCTGAAAGGTCAGTGAAGATCACTGGAGAAAGACTTAATTGGCAGGAATCATTTGTGCTTTGCTCAGCACAGTGAGGAATTGGCTGCAGGTGCCCGATATGGTGCCAGGGGAGCGAGGTGAGGTGGAGGCACTCAGGTAATGACACCAGGGCGTGAGGAAATGAAAGCACTGGGGAGGAAACGGACTGGCCAGAGGGAAGGGCCAGGGGAAATTCCCAGACGCAGAAGTGGGAAGGAGCTCTAAGCAGTGAGAGGCCTGTGGGGAACATGTATTTATTTATTTGTTGTCTGCTGTGTCCCCACACCCCCAGTGAGGGCCCGTCCCCCTCAGGTTTTTGCTTTCCCTGTCCCTCAGGGGTCTGTGAGCACTCGAGGTGGGAGCTGGCAGAGGCTGCAGGGACAGATGCTCACCCTGAAGGGAAACTCCAAAAATAACACGGGGAAAAGCCCACATGAGGTTTGGAAGGTCAGATCAGTGGGAACAACGCTGCAGAGCCCCCAGAAACTGGAGGCAAACCACCTTCCAGCCTGGCTCTCTGGAATGCAAGATGAGTTATGGAAAGCACAAACCCCCGATGATTTATGGCCCATAAAGCCCAGTGAGGCTCAGTTCTGCCTCCCCACATCTGACTATACATGGTGGGGATCAGAGGGGCTGCAGACCTGCAAGGAGAATGGGATTAGGAGAGAAAAAGAGACTTTAGAGCCGAGAGCTGTGAGCCTGCCAGGGGTGACACACTCCAGGCTCCCGTGCCCCATCCCGGCAGAGATGCCAAGCTCCTGGCAGCAGCTCCAGGGGCTCCACGGCCCAGCACAGCAGATGAATCCTTCTGGAAGATGTACAGTACAGCCCTGACTGCTGCCAAGGGGTGAGGTCATCTTGGAAGGAATCTTATTTATTCAGGAAATATTTCTGGAAATATTTACATGTCAAGACTACATGTTTAAATTCTTTGACAAAGCAAGCTCTGGGCCACTCGCAGAATTTCTGAAGAGCTTTGCAAGGATTTCTGTAGGTTTTTCTAGAGACAAAAGGCTTTGCTGCCCCACCATTCTGGTGGAGACACAACCCCTTTCTCTAAATGAGGAGATGAAGTTCTGCGTTGGAGACTCCAGTCTGAGCAGGAGGCTGAAGTTTTTATTCTGTGCATAGACAAGGAATGGGAGTCACTTCCTATGCAAGGGCTCAGGAAGGCTCCAGAGCCTGTAAATACAGTGCCATTCCTGCCCAGGAGAGGGAATCCAGGCTGCCTGCCTGCCAGGGCCCCCCCGTCCCGCTGGGGAAGCCCCAGGAAGCCCCACTTGCCCCAGGCGTGGTTAATATTTGAGTTACTGACAGACCCCGGCAGCAGTATGGCAGAAGTTATTCTGCCACCTTAAAAAAAAANTGCAAGACCATTACCAGCACTAAGGGCAGACACTTCAGGGAACACTCCTGCCCTGGAAAAGACATAATGAAGCCCTCTGAGGCACGTTCTGTCCAGGAGGGCAGCTCTGTGCTTCCCTGGGTGGCTGCAGGGAGCAGGAGGAGACGAGCAGGGGTGAGGAAGGAGCAGCCAGAGGTGACCCCAGCCCCGGCTGCAGGGGACAGAGCTGCAGAACGAGGAGTGGCAAAGAGAAAGGAGCACGCCTGGAGTTACTCAGCCAAGAACCACCCCTGGGGCTGGGAGGACCCCGAGGGGCACAGGGGGCACGTGGCAGCTCCTGCCCACCCTGCTCCTCCCGGGGACATTCCCTCATCTCTGCTAAAGAACAACGAGTAAGTTATTTGAAGCCAGCAAAAGAAGACAGTGTGAACTGACAGTGGTGTGTGTTGGTTCTGATTTGCCAACGTGCTGCAATATCTGCTCTGCTCTCCCTCAATTATTGCCTGATTCATGAGGCTGAGGTGAAATTCCCAGAAGAACAGAAGAATTGGGGAACAGCACCATCCCATAACAGAGTCAGCAGTGTTATTCCTAGAGTTACACACAGGATTCCTAAAGTTACAGCCAGAGCTATACCCTGCCCAAAATATTAAAAAAATCAGGCTCATTAAATACCAGAAGAGAAGACACTGCAAGGTAGGTGAGATTATTCATAGAGCTTCAGGCAACACTGCTTTATCTGGTTACTGATAAAATCGCAGCCATTCGTGTGAGAAAGGAGCACACAAACACTTCTCCAGGCTGGAAAGCCTTGGACTCATCCTCACCCAGCACCAACTCACCGTGAGCAGACTCAAATTTATGCAGAGTATTCACAGAAACCACTTTTTTGGAAGGAACCCCAAACCACGACAAGCCCAGCACCAAAGTGACTCCCATGTTTTATAACGCCGGGATGGTTTTGCTTTGCCCAGGAATTCTCAGGGAGGTCCCCAAACCCTTCCCACCCAAGGGGCTGCAGCACAGTGAGGGTTTTCCCCTCCAGCTGCCTTTGGAGGCTGCACAGAGCACCAGGCAATTCCTCTGTGTGAGGCCCTGACGGGAGGCAAGCTCAGCTCTGGGCTCTGCTCTGCAGCCCGAGCCTGGGGCTGCTCAGGATGTTCGGGGACCTGCGGCCCATCCCAGCCCTCAGGAGCTGGAGCAGCAGCTCAGCTTCGTGTTCCACTCCCCTAGAGCAGTGGCATGGCACGGGAGCTGTCTGAAGGTGATTCCCTCACCACAAACACTTCTCCTTCTCTCACCTGCTCCAGGTCCCGTTCCAGCTCCTCGGTCTCCGTCGGGAGAGGAGCAGCTCTCAGCACAGCACTTGGGCTGGTGCTCACTGCAGCTTTATTTCCTCCCCCTCTTGCAAATCTGAAAGAGAAACGTTGGGAAAACACGTTAGAAAGGCATTTGCTCCTAGGAAATGGGGTTTGGGCGTTTGAAGGTGAGAGCCCAGGTTTGTTCTCCACCCTGCCCGAGGTGCGCAGCCCAGGGAGGTTGTGCCGGAGCGGCCTCAGGTTTACAGAGACAAAGACATTTCAGCAAGACTGGGACAAACGAGAGGCTTCTGGCAGCCTCCTGGCACGCTGCTGCTGCTATTTCAGCATGTTCAGCCCCCGTGTTTGCCAGCTTTGGCAGCGAGAGGAGAGGGCAGGGGGGTCCTGTCCCCACGACCACCCACTGTCCCCTGCTCCTCTCGTTTAACCCAGCCCCGGGAGGCTCCGGGTGGGGATTCCCCCGAGCCTGGGTGCCCACCCTGCAGGGCTGGGGCCCCTCCTCACCCCCTCCTGCAGCAAATGTGAGCTGGTCACGGGGCTGAGCTTTCTCCTGCTAAGCACATAAAGATTTTACCTTGTTTTCCTCACCAGCTCTTTGCTCCAGCTCTCCAAGTCCTTCCCCTAAGTCATTCCTGTATTTGAATTCATCCCTGAGCCTTTTTTCTCCCCTGTCCTTGCCCTGCACTCCACAGAGAAGCACCACCACCCTCTGAGCCCCACCACATCTGCAGACCTTTCCCACCCCAGTTCAAGGCTTATTTTCCATCAGCTGACCTGTGCAGGCCTGGGATCACTCCATGATCACCCTCACATCTGCCTCACAGCTGCTTTCCCTTCCTGGGACAGTTACCTTGCATGGCTCACAGGGAGGAATCAATTCCCATCTGCTCTGGAGGTGGAGCAGCTACCTGTACTTGCACCGGGGAATTTTTATCTTTAGGCAAAGATGTTTTTATAATCAGAATTTACTTCTAATGTCAATTAGGAAAAAAAAAAGGTAAAAAAGTACAAGAAAAGAAATCTCCATGAAGAAAGAGACCGGGGCTGGCCTGTGAAACAGCCTGTCCTGGATGGGTGCAGGATGCCAAATGTGCCACGTACAGCTCCCCACACTCCCCTGGAAACTTCTCCTGACTAGTCTTGGATGCTCATCAGCATTATTTATGGGACACATATGAAGATAAACACAACAATATATTCTTGAAAGAATATAATTCTGATGAGATTGGGGAGATGCTGAAATACAGGAGCCCTGGGATTAACAGCCTGAACTAATATTGTGATTGTCATCGCATTAAGAGGCTCTCAGGAGACTGGAATATTGCTATAACTGTGGTGTGAAATCAAAATCTTGTCATTTATAAAGGGAAAAAAAATGTCCCTGGCATGCAGACAGCTGGTTAGGCTCGAGTGCAGCACATACAAACCACAGTGTTAGAAAAGCCCCAGGAGATGCTGCGATTCCGCAAATACAATGAAATTCTCAATATCTCCAAATGGAAAAAGCTCATCTTTACCACACTCCTCAATCAGTTATTTACATCATTTTAGGGCTGTTATTCTGTTTTTCCTTTGATATTCCTTTTTCCTTATCAGCACCATTTGTGGCAATTGAGCTGTGTGCAAGGCCTCAGTACAAAGCACAGCTGCTGCGGGCCCGGCAGGGAGGGACAGCAAACCCGGAGCTTGTGGCACTCACAGGTCCCCACAGTCACCCCTCAGCCAGGACCAGGAGGGCTCTCAGTTCCCTTCAAACACAACCAATACCTTTGGCTGCACAGCCAAGCCCTCAGACAGCCCACGGAACAGCATCAGCAGAGCTGCTTCACCCAAACACTCATCCCAACAGCAGCTCACTCCTCTGAACAAAATCTCACTCCTCTGAACATCATCTCACTCATCCAAACACCATCTCAGTCCTCTGAACATCACCTCACTCATCCCAACAGCAGCTCACTCCTCTGAACAAAACCTCACTCGTCTGAACAAAATCTCAGTCCTCTGAACATCACCTCACTCATCCGAACACCACCTCACTCCTGTGAACAAGATCTCACTCGTCTGAACACCATCTCCTCTGAACATCTCCACTCCTCTGAATACCATTTCACTCACCTGAACACCACCTCACTCACCTGAGCATCACCTCACTCCTCTGAACACCATCTCACTCCTCTGAGCACCATCTCACCAGCTTGTGATTTCTAAAGGAAAGAACCACCCAGGGAGAAGCTGCTCCTTGCTCCCTGCGGGTCCTGAGCTCCTGAAATCCGGGGCTGGATCCACCCAGCTGCAGGTGCCTGGGCTGGGCTGTGCCCTGTACTGTGCCCAGAGCAGCTGTGGCTGCCCCTGGATCCCTGGCAGTGCCCAAGGCCAGGCTGGACACTGGGGCTGGGAGCAGCCTGGGACAGTGGGAGGTGTCCCTGGCCATGGCAGGGGTGGCACTGGGTGGGCTTTAAGGTTCCTCCCAACCCAAACCATTCTGTGATTCTGTTCCTCTATTCTGGTTTCCAACACCCTGGGTGACATTAGCATTATATTAACTATTTTATTTGTATTTTCTCCTCTTGGAAAGGAAAACTGACTTTGAAACTCTGATTTTTCCATAAGGAAGGCCCAGTGGACCTGGGAATACCAAGGGCTATGGAAGGAATGAAGTGCTCCAGCTGTTCCAGTGCACTCTCATAGGAACACGTGGTGGGAAGTGGAAATGCAAACACCATGTGCTCTTATTGAGGTTGTAATTGATGTATTTGGGAAAGGAACCAATGTAAATTATTTTTCATAACAGTGAGCCTTTATATAGGGTTGGACTCTTTAAAAACCTGCCCACTGTGTACAGGCAGTGAGGGAAATGTCAGGCCATGTTTATGAACAGTCAAGGTTGAGTTGATTTTTGTCAAACTCTGCAGTAATGGTTTCTAATTCTGACATCCAGGAGCTCAGGTCTCCCCCACAGCTAAGAAAGCATCTTTAAATGCAGGTGTGAGTTACCCTCTGCTCACTGTGCCCACACCAGGCCTGAAGGCACGGGACAGGTTGGCAAAAGTTTTAGTGGAGTTCCTGTTGTGGATACTGGCACAGGCTGCCCAGAGAAGCTGTCCAGGGTGGGGACAGCTGGGAGAGGGGCAGCCAGAGGCACCCGCTGGGCTGGGTGACAGCTCGGCAGGGAGCTCCATCCATCCATCCCTGCATCCATCCCTGCATCCCTGCATCCCTCCACCCCTGCATCCCTGCATCCCTGCATCCACCCATCCATCCATCCATCCATCCGTCCGTCCGTCCGTCCGTCCGTCCATCCATCCATCCCTCCATCCATCCATCCATCCATCCATCCATCCATCCCTCCATCCATCCATCCATCCCTCCCTCCCCTCACTCCAGCACCTGATCCCTGCCCTGTGGTGGGAGATGGGCACGGGCAGTGCCAGGGTGGGAGAAGCCCCCCAGCAGTGGAACCCAAAGGAGCAGACAATGCTCAGTGATTCTCCTCATCTTGAAATATGTTATTAATATTAATAGTGTTAGAATTTGGTGAAATGTGGTTTTTGTAAGAAGGTTTCAGCATTCCCTGGTTCCACTGGCTCGTGGAACATGGCCAGGGTTAAAATTCTGGTCTTTGCAACCCTCGGCCCCCTGCAAAGGCTGAGCCCAGCGTGGCCTAACAGGAGCCACAGCTCCCCAGGCTCCCTGCACAGACTGCCCAGGAGAGGGGAAACCAGCATGAAACATTTCATGCACCAGAAGATGATTAATTTTCTCCCAACTAATTAATGAAATGAGATAATTTTCCACCTCCTGATCCGGCGTCCAGCAAGATCAGCAAAAAGACTCGGGCTGACTTGCGAGGACTTTGCACGGTGTCATTTCATGGTTCACTTCAGCAGGATGATACATTCCTGTTGGGAAAGGGAGGTGGTGGGCTTTGCTAGGAACAAGATCATTTTTCAGAAAGAAGGATGTTTACCTACATTTTCTCTGCTGCTACGGCAACTGAAAGAGAGCACTGTTGTTTTGGTTTTAATTAAAGTTTTTAGCATTCATCCCAGCCACCATATTGACTTTTTAATCTATGAATAAATATTAAAAAACACATATATTTTATACCCCCTGCTCTGCATTTATTCACTGCAACTCTCAGGATTCTTTCCAGCACCCCGAGTTACACATTTTCAGCAGCATCCTGCCACATCTTAAGAAAAAAAAAAGTAGGGCAGAGAAACCACCACATTAACCCACAATTTCCCGAAATGAGCCCGTGCTCCGCTCCCAACGGCCTCGGCGGGTTTGGTACCCATCTCTAGCGAGGAGGCTTCAGCATTTCTGAAACATCCTGCACTCCTCCAGCCCCTGCACTGCCCCCAGAGCTGCCAAGCTCCGTTTTTCTGTGTTCAGACTACGGGATTGCCTCCCAGACAGCCCAGACATCCCAGACAGCCCAGATCCCACCGGGATGGGCCCCGAGGCCAAAGCCTGGGCAGAGCCCAGAGGGGCCCTCGTGGGTCCCACGGGCTGGGGGCTGCAGACAAAAACCCACTTTGGGCTGAAAACCCCACTCGGTCAGCACCCGAACAGGCTGGAGGAACCTGCTGGGTTAGAGGTATTGTCCACAAGCTCCTCAGCCATTTGCCCTCCCTCCTGAGCTCCCCTGGGAACTGGATCCCCCCGAACCTCCCCAAACCCTGTTTGGGCACTGGGCTGCACCCAGGCACCCAGGATTTCCAGCCTGAGCTACCTGAACGTTCTCAGAGCTGCCTCCCTATGCCCGTGGATAATGAGATGCAGATGGATAAAGAGCAGAGCTCCAATTTCCCCAGGACCCAGTTTTGTGTGAGCAGCCCAGCAGGAGCCCTGTGCCCCATCCCAGCGGTGTGGGCACGGTGCCAGCGAGGTGTTGGGGGTGCAGGGGACAGAGGTGGCACCGAGGAAGTGTTAATGAGGTGATGAGCTGGGGAATGGAGCGGCTTTGGTGGAAAGGTTAATTAAACCAGCCAAGCTCACCGGCGGGCTTGCCACGGCTCTTTTCCCTTTAAGTGCTCTGCACACTGAGGGAAACTTCCCTCCCCTCCCTGCACACACACAAGTAAATAAATAAATAAATGGGGTGAATCAAGTCGCCCATGATTCCAATTAGTCCCAGCTGTTATTTCTCCATCCTTTAGGGCCCCGTCTGCAGCGCCTGGCAATCGGTTACACGTGGCCTCGTGCAAGGAGACACGAAATAATTGCCTCAGTCTGAGGCAAGAGTAACTCATTTTGTTCATGTTTTATTCAGAGTGACAGGGACATTACTGTAATAATTCCTGACTCGTTCCATCTCCTCGAGAATGGGGGATAAAAAGGCATTTGCAGGCACACCAAGGGGGATGAGCCCCATCTCCGGCCCAGCCCCTCCCTGATCCCTGTTTATTTTTAACAACATCCCCAAATCACACGGTAACGGTGCTGCTTTTCATAGAGAAGGTTCATTTTGACTGGAAGGATGAAGAGAGCTCTTCCTGAGCCAACGTGACCTGCTACTGATTTAGCAGAAATAGATGATGCCACTGGAAATAAAGGATTCTTTGGTATTCCTTCTTTTTCTGCTAAGGGCAGAAAGAATGACTTTGGTAAGTCAGTCAGCAGTAAAATTAGGAAATGGCTGTAAGAAAGTCTGAAAGAGGACACCTTTAGATGCCAACAAATTTATTTATTGGGTGTTTATGGCCATGCACATTGCAGCCTAACTTTAAAAAGTGTGTACTGTGATTTACTGACCTGGCAACAAGTTAAAAAAAAAAGGTGGTTTGAATTGTCACTGTTTAATAAAGGAGAGGAAGAATAAAAGCAGGGATAAAAATAAAAGGAAAATAAAAAAAGGGCCAAGACATGAAAGATGGCAATGGGTGGACTTAGATGTGCACCTGTGTGTCAGCTTTTTAATGGAAAGGGAATGATAAAAATCTTAAATAAGTTTCTTTGTATAAGCTTCAAAGCTTCCCTGATTTGAAATCTCTGGGATGGGTCAAATGTTGAGGTTTTCTCCTTTTTGCCCCCCACGTATCCATTATCAGGCATTGGGAGCAAAGGACCAAAAGAAAGACCAGAATTATGGTTTTGATTACAAACCATAACATGGACCCAGTCTGAAATCCTGTCCAGGAAGGGTGACAAGGAGACCCGAGGGTGTCCCAGGCCTGGGTGGTTCCCAGCTCTGGTTGTCCCCCATGTGCAGCTCGAGCACTCTGGCACTGAGAAAGAGCCCAGCAGAAGGAGTTTCCAGCTAATCAGTGTGAATATTTACTAATATGCAGTTAACCAGTTAGTAAATAGATTAGTAAATGTGTTAGTGGATAAATTAGTGTTGGTGTACAGGGCCTGGGAAATCTGTCAGTGCGTGGGGCTGGTGGCTCAGAACTAACCCAGGGTGACACAAACAGCTGAGCAAAAGCAGGAGACAAAGCCCATTCCCCAAACATCCGAGTGACGAAGAAGCTAACGAAGCACCAGAAACCAGCTGAAAAACAACACATTTTTTCAGAAAGCAGCAGAGCTGGGTGGGCAGAAGCGTGTCAGGGCCTGCACACGGAGGGTCAGGTGCTGGTTTCCAGTGGTTCCTGCTGACTAATTCCAGCCTCTGCACTTACCACAGGGCTGGTACGATTCCTCAGCACAGAAACATCTTGTTCACTGAACGCTGAAATGTTTATTTACTTATCGCATCTCTTTCAATAGCTGAGCGAGGAGGAGGCTGAGGTTGACCCACTTTTTGTCCCCTGAACAGTCAGATGGTCCTTCAGCAGAGAAAGGTCAGGAGACTGCTGTGAGAGAACCCCTGGTCTGTAAAACCTCCTTCTCATCCGCAGAGCCTGCTCACACCAGCTCAGGATTAGCTCAGTGCTAAAAGTTCACCAAAAGTTCTCAGTGGAAAATGTGGGAGCTGCAGGACTGACGGGGACTGACAGACAGACAGACCACCCAGCTGGGAAAACCTTCTGCAGGTCCTGTCCTGCTGCATTTCCCAGTCCCAGGGGGTTCACTGCAATTCGAGGGCTGAAGTAATAGGTTAAAATGACACACTGTAGTAAAACCAAAATAAATTCCTGCATTGTACGAGTCTTGGCAATAGAGCTGAGGAAAGTCTGGTCGGCTGAGGAAAACACTGCCATGAAATTCCTGATAAAATCTCACAAGCTGGCCATCCCCAGGCTCCGTGTGGCCAGGCTGGAGAACAGAGGTGCACCTTGCTGACCAACCATTTCCCAGCTGGAAATGTCCCTGGTCAGACCCACGTCCCCAGGGCAAAGTTCTCCTCTCGGCGTGGCTTCTCCCGTGGGGCAGGTCCGGTTCCTGCACGTGCTGAGAGTTCTCTTTCCTTGGTGAGCATCCTGTGGGATATCACAGGGAATGAAACCCCGTGGTCAGGCACCTTCTATTTAAGCAATCTCTCTCCTCTCCATTTGCAGAGTCCAGCAGCGACTTTCAGGGCTCCAGGCAGGTCCCAGGCAGCCTCCTGTCTCTCCCAAGCCCTCCATTCCTGGTCCCAACCACCAGCCCAGCCCTGTGCCCCTCTGACGTGCCCTGAGCAGCAGCTCAGGGCTGAGCAGGAGCCCCCGGAGCAGCCCACACCCACTCGGGGTCCCGTGGCTGCTGGGGCTGAGCGGGCACTGAGCTCAGCCCAGCGAGGTCCTGTCCTGTTTGTGCCTCCTGGAGCCGGGCCACGCTCCCCAAAGCCCGGGCTGGGCCCTGGTGGGAGCAGCACAGAGCAGCTGGTCCTGCCCCAAAGGAGAGCTCGTGGGTCGGGATCCCGTGGGCCAGGCCGGGCTGTGGAAGCCCAGCACAGAGCAGCTGGTCCTGCCCCAAAGGAGAGCTCATGGGTCGGGATCCCGTGGGGCAGGACAGGCTGTGGAAGCCCAGCACAGAGCCACTGGCTCCAGCCCCAAAGGAGAGCTCGTGGCTCAGGATCCCGCGGGCCAGGCTGGGCTGTGGAAGCCCAGCACAGAGCCATGGGCTCCTGCCCCAAAGTTGAGCTCGTGGGTCAGGATCCAGCAGGACAGGACAGGCTGTGGAAGCCCAGCACAGAGCCATGGGCTCCTGCCCCAAAGTTGAGCTCGTGGGCCCAGATCTCACAGGCCAGGCTGTGGAAGCCCACACAGCCGGGGTCTCACTGCTGCCCACCAGGACCTCCTCACCCACGGACCCAGTGCAGCACTCCCGTGTTCCCTGGCCTTGCACGAACCTCCCAAGCGCCCACCAGGACAGCCCCTGGCACACCAGCCAGCTCTGCAGAGGGGTGTGGGGTCCCCTCTGCCGTGCCCACCATGGCCTGGGCTGGCTGCCATGAGGAGCAGGGCAGGGATGGGGAGAGGAATGAGGGTTTTCTCCCCAAAAGTACAATTGAAGGTTTTTTCTCATGATCCCCATAGCAGGGCTGTGTAACTGGCCCCTGGCTGGTTGAATCTCCACGGCAGGGCTCGAGGAGGGGCCCTCACGCTGTGGCTCTGAGCTGTGCCCCCTCAGCCCTTTGCCTGCACGAATATCGAGTTATGTTTGCACCCAGGTGCTGCTGCTGCCCATCTCACCTTATTTCCGCTCTGGGCTGCTGAGAACATTCTTACAGATCTGTCAGGTAAGGCCTTATTCCTTTAAAAAATAAATTAGGAAAGCCATCTGGAGTATTTTTTTCAAACCAACGCGAGCTCCTCCAGCTGTTGGGTGACCTCATCCTTTATTAATTTCTGTAGACTCGCATTTACCATTGAGATCAGCCCTACAAGTGTATAATTTCCTGATTTCTTTCCAGCTCTTTATTAAAGATTGGGGTTAGAGATTCGCCCCCCGAGTCCCTCGATAACCCTGCTCTCTCGCAGGGGTTGTTAAGGAGCAGATGATGCATCACAGGTTCCTTTATAGCAGCAATAATTGTTCTGCTTCAGGAGCGACCGTGCCTTATATACTGCCTTTTCCTGAAATTGTTTTTCTTCTTTCCCTTATTGCTAAGGAAGATATTGGCACCAAAATGTGATTTGAGAGCTCATGTTCCCTTATTTTCTCCGTACCTGCAGCCAGTGCAGATGCGGCGTTCGCGGTGCCACCGCTGACATCTGTGTAACCCAATCCTGCCTCATCAACAGGAAGCAGAAGTGACAGCAGCAATTGCAATCGGTGCTTTTCTTCTGCTGGAGCCATTACTTGGGACAGGATGTGTAAATCACGGCGTGTCTGATGTGGCCAGCTCCGAGTCTGAGGCGGCGCTGAGCCCCAGCCCCGGCCTGGCCCCTGCCCCCAGGCGCTGGGAGCCGGTGATTCCCTGGGCTGGGGCAGGAGAAGGGAGGGGACAGGCACTGCCAAAGGCCACAGGATGGGTTTGGGGGGTCTCAAGGGGGGCTGTGGGTTTCTGCAGCAGCAGAAGGTTCACACAGTCCCACCGCAGGTCTGGGCTCCACGCCCAGCTCCCATTTTCCTGACAAGCACTGCAAACAGTGATGTTCCGCTGCTTCTGCCCTGCGGAGGTGGCAGAGGCAAAGCCACCTCATCCCGTAAGGCCACACCACAGCCCAGGGTGAGGGGTGGCTGAAACTGCAGCAAAAACGGGCTGGGGGACTGTGTTAGTGCTGGCTGGGCAGAGGGAGGGGGAGGATGGCACTGATGGCACCAGAAACTGCAAATGACTTCGATTTCATTGCACTTAAACACCTGCAGCTTTGAAGGGACATTTTTTCTTTCTTTTGTCAGTTCCATATTCCCTGTGCATCACAGAAAATTTTAGGAGGACGTCATTCTGCTCCTCTGAGAGGCAGGGGAGCTGCAGTCCCCATCCCAGGGCCTGAGCAGGATGAGGATGTGGGATGGGGGTGTCAGGATGTGCTCCCCTGGCCAGCCCAGGACCCAGCTGAGGCCCCAGCAGCCCTGGCCTTTCTCTGTGTCCTGCTCAGGAACGATGGAGAAGGGGCAGAGCTGGTTCAGGCCTTACTGGAAACACAGAGGTTGTGTTTAACGTATCAATGGCCATAAAATAAGAGGGTGACTTATAAATCTGTGCATGCTGTAATTGTCCTTAGGAGAGCTCAGCTGGGCTGAGGCGCAGCGGGGCCGTTTCTCCGGGAGGTTCGTGGGTTTCATTTCCACTCCAGCAGTTAATGGGCAATCCCTCAGTCTGATCACACTCCTGCTTCCAAATGGCACTCCACGAGGGAGCACCTCCAAGCCGACGTGTTTCTTCAGCCTGGTGGGTGGGAAATGACTTTGCAGACATCCGAAGGTTGCTGGGATGAGTCTTTAATGTCGTGGATGGTGCTCCTGAGTGATGGAAGCACGGTGTGTGCTCTTTGTGGGGAAGAGCAAGCAAACAGCTGGGAAACAACGCGGGCTCAGCTGCTCCTCTGCCAGCTCCTGGCAGCTGAGGGGGTCAGGCCTCGTCGTGTCTGCGTGGTTTTCTGTCCCATCACACAGGAGAGAGCTGCATCCCGACGTGGGTTTAACGCTGAGTTTAACAAATCCATTCCAAACCGTAGCTGAGCCCAGGCTGAGGGGGAGCAGGGAAAGCAGCGCTGCAGGACCTTCCCCTGGCTGGGAGGGGACGAGCCTCTGAGACTGTCTCGGAGACACAGAGACTCGTGGACATGATCAAAGGCTTAAATCTTCTTCTCTAGCTGTTCTCTCTCTGTTGGGAGGGGCTTTCCTAAAATTTCAACCCCTCTGTAGTGGGATGCACAAGAAGGGAAGCAAAGGGCCCTGAAAGAGGTGAGGCCAAGGTAACCCTGGGGGTGACACAAACCCCAGGAACCACGTTTGCCTTTACATTCCAAAGCCAGAGGAGCTTCAACACAATCTGCTGACCCTGAGAGAAACTGGGTGCAAATGCTGTGGCTTGGGCTTGACATCAGATGGAGGGTATGGGATGAAGATCCTGCAGAGCCTGTGCAGCTCCCAGGGGCAGAAACTGCTCCCCCTGCACTGAGCCATGGCTGCATCACCAGGGGGAAGCTCGGAAGGACCAAGTGGATGGAGGAGCTGTGATAATGAAGACCTTTCCTATATTTACAGTGAGCTCAGCTCTGTGGAAAGAGGCCATAAATAATGCACTGTGTGGTAACAAACCAAGAGCAAAGACTCCACCCTTCAGAGATTGAACAAAATTTGCTTCCTTCAATAAGCAACAGGAAAACCAGTGGTGCTTATCCTGAGGAGGGCTGAGTGCCCCCACTCCCCCTGTGCTGAGGGTCACCCTTTACAGCACCCTCACACATTATGGGCCAGTTCATGGCTCCAGGGCTCCCCAGGTGAGGGGTGAAGCTGCTCCCAGGGCAGCCAGTGGTGTTCTGGCCTCTCCAGGACCTGGCACTGCTCTGCTCTGCTCGGCAAAGCTTTGGCTCAGACAGAGAACCTGTTGTTGCTGTGGCTGTGGAAGCTCCGTGTGGGGTCGGGATAAAATACCAAGGGAAAATGGAAGGATTTTAATAATGCCTATTTTTATTTCTACTAGATGCCAACCATCTGAGCTAACAGAATGTAATTGGAAGACTCAATTTAGTAATTTTCTTTATTATTATGTCTTGATGTACTTCTGTCAACTCCAAAATACTCATTACATGTAATTAGGAGGAAGATTAGAGTGCCGTGAAGATGTGGAATAATGATGCAGCTCAACAAGTGCCAGTGGAAAAAACAACCCACTCAGGAAAATATCTCCAAAGTGCTGAGCAGAGGAGGGCATTTAAAAAACTGATAAAGCTGAGAGCTGGTGCCAAATAATGAAGATGAGACTTTGAAGTGGGACAGAGCTGATCCACTGAATCAAAGCATTTGATGACTCTGCCTCCCTCTCAAGTGAATCCCCCGTGTTTATTTGGACGGCTGAAGTAACATTAATAAGATAATTCCCCAAGAACCACCCTCTGTGTCTTTTTCATAAACTCCCACCCCAAACAGCGTAATTGAATTTGCTGTTGTACAGAAGAATAATAAGAAAAAATCCATCCTTTGGGAGGTAGGTGGTAATTTCTATCTGATGGAAATTGAGATTAGACACAGCACGTAAAACTTTTTGCTAATTTATTCACCAGAAATTGCCGTATTATACCTATCAGAGAGCTGGTGATACAAAACCTAACAAGCTGATATCTCGCTCTGATTTCCTGGAGCATGATCCAATTTATTAAATCAAAACTCTAGATTAGCTTTAATATGATATAAGAGTTTTATATTCCAGACTAATGTATGTCAGGATGTACGAACCCGATAATGGCAGTGCTGACAGGAGCTGAGTTCTGTGCGGCACCGAGACACGGGTTCAGAATAAAAAGAAGAAATTTTCCGAAACTTGTGAATATTTGTGCCGAACTGGGGGATAAAAGATGAGGAGAGAGAGCAGGTCTGTGTCTGCAACGCCGCTCCGAGCAGCACACCACGAGGCATTACCAGTGGGGGAAGCTATTTCTGGTTCTATCATCAACTCCCCATATGACAGCAGAGGAATTATTTCAGGAGAGAATCGCTTTTCCAATGGATACGGAATAAATAGAAGAAGAGCTGTCGAGAAGCCCTTGCTGTTTCCTGCCTCCCTGCACGCAGGGTCCTGCTGGCCCAGCACAGCACCAGCAGCTGCCAGTGGCCACCCCCACGGGTCTGGTGGCCACCACCCACGGGTGCCCAAGGTCCTGCCCGGTGGTGCCAATGGCCACCCCCGGGGGTGGGCTGCCCAGGGTGGACCCCTGCCCCTCGCAGGCTCTGCACACGTCTTGCATTTATTTTCTCTCTCTGCTTTCTGGTTGGTTTGTGAGTTTGGGCGATTCTGCCAGGCCCCTGGCTTTGCTCGTGCCCTCCCTGCCCCTCGCTGGAGCGGGAGGAGGAGGAAGCGTGGCTGGAGCAAGGCGTGGGTCAGCCACGGGTGAAGGGAAGGTTCTGGTGCCCAGCGCTGGGGTGCTGGGGTGGCACCCACGGGCAGCACCTTCAGCAAGAGGCTGCAGGAGCGCCGAGCCAGCTCAGAGCATCCCCAAAAACCAAAGTGCTGGCTGCTGAGCCAGGAGGGGTGCAAGGGCTTGGGAGAGCGGAGGGAGACGAGGTTTCCTCCCTTCCCAAATGCTCCTGCAGCGGCTGTGCCAGCGGCCGGGGAGCGCCGGGAGCCAGCCCCGCTGTGCCAGCGCTGCTCCCGCACGGCTGCCGGAGCCCGCGGGGCACGGGGAGCCCGCAGCGCTCACAGGAACACAGCACAGCGGCCCAGGGGCCGCAGGTGCCCTTCTCTCGCCATCTCTGGTGGGGAACAGCCCGGGCCAGCCGGTGCCCGCCGGGGCAGGGCACCCAGGGCCCCGCAGGGCACAGGGAGCGCTGGTGCTGGTGACAAACACTGCGGATGGACCCAACGCAGCTGATTCACCCCAAAACGGCGCCGCTGGAGCAGCCGCTCCCCGGAGCCAGCGGTGCTGCCGCTCCTGAGCCTGCCCTGGCACTGCCAGCGCTGGGCACGGGGACCCGGCGCTGCCGGGGGGCTCCTGCTGCAGCCCAATCAATCCCCCCGGCTTGTTTGCGAGTATCTGTGACTCACAGGC
This sequence comes from Platysteira castanea, assembly GCA_013397175.1. Taxonomy (NCBI): domain Eukaryota; kingdom Metazoa; phylum Chordata; class Aves; order Passeriformes; genus Platysteira; species Platysteira castanea. The sequence goes on from VYXC01000940.1 coordinate 588,640, forward strand.
GTTTTTCCTGCTCCTTAATTGCCAGTTTCCTGAGAAACCATCGCAGGCAGCCAATCGGCTGCCGGGTTCTGCCTTAGTGACTGGAGACAACTGGGAAAAATAAATCCGGCGTTATTGGTGAATTGAGCGGCGCTTTGCTAAGTACAGCACGTATTTATCAACAACACATCTGCAGGGACCGAGAGCCCCTCGCTCTGCCCAGGGAGGTCTCTGGAGGTCTGACCCTGAGCGGCAGCGCCCACTGCCCCCCTGTCCTCCCTGCCCTCCCAGCGCTGTGCGATGCCCGGAGCGGGGACCAGAGCCTGGGGCACGGCTCTGCCCTCCCTGTCCCCTTCCCTGTCCCCCTTCTCTGCTCCCCTTCCCTTCACCTGGGCACAGCAGGCAGGGGAGGGGCACAGCTGCCTGTTCGGGCAGCATCCCTCTGTCCCGCTGTCCCTCTGTCCCTCTGCCCCGCTGCCCCTCTGTCCCGCTGCTCCTCTGTCCCTCTATCCCTCTGTCCCTCTGCCCCTCTGCCCCGCTGTCCCACCGGCTCTCCCGTACATTACTTGGCACTGATTTGAATCCCGTGTCTCCCAAACCTTTCTGCCTTCCGAAGAGCCCGCACGGATTGGTGCAGCCATTTTAATAAACAAATTGAAATCCTTGGAGAAGCCACAATACAGCACTGGTAATATTATTCACCATTATTATAAAAGTGATGCGCGGGATCTAAATAAGAGAAGAAATCTCCGCACTCGGTCTTAGTCACTGCTCAATCACAGCTCGATTCAAAGCCATTCACTGGAACAAAGAAATCAGCCTGTGAAGTCCCCCTAGCACAGCCTGCGCCTTCCTTTATGCTTTTAGTGTGTGGTGATGTTTGGGAAGCTCGGAAGTCTTTTTCAGTAATCAAAAGAAGCCATTCTAATAGTTGGTAAAAGGCTAGGAAACACAGAGCCGGCTAATTCTGGAGGAGTTCACAGGGAGCTGGGGGAGAGGATATAAAAATCGCAAGGCAAGAGGCTGAGGCTGAGCCGGAGGAGCCGCAGCACCTCTCCAGCTCCGTGCCACACTCGTGCCGCAGGCAGGGATGGGCAGGGCTGGGCACCGGCAATTCGTGTCCCCAGAGCAGCGGCAGCGCTGTCCCCACTCCGCGCTGCCACAGCCGATGGCAGAGCCGCTGTGCCCAGCACAGCCCTGGGGACTCTGGTCACCCACCGCGGGCGCCGTGGGCAGGGGAATCCTCTGCTCCCTGCGGCGCTGGCATCGGACCCGAGCCTGCCCCGTGCTCCTCCTGCTGCTGGCACAGCTGGGAAACTGAGGCAGGAGCCAAGGGGCTGGCTGGGGACAGGAACTCTGCCTCCCTTCTGCTGGGGGGGTGAGCAGAGGGGGGTGTTGGTGGGCACTGACCACCCGGGCAGTGCCGGACAGGCCCTGCCAGGCCCCTGCCCACAGAGCCAACGGCGAGGGCTGGGCATGAGGAGCTGGGGCACCCAATCTCCCTCCCTGGAGCTGCAAGTCCCTCTCCTGGGAGGAGAACTGTCTCTCTAAAATTCACATCTCTGCCTCAAATGCTCAGGAAACCTGTGGGCTTTGAGCACAGAGCAGGCAAAGTCTACTTGGAGTAATTCCAATGAGGGGTCTTGGAAATGAGGACTTCAGTTTCCTTCTTCCCCCGCAGCAAATCCATCATTTTCCTGCAGGGTGACACTTAATCTTTGTGTTTGCCCTCAGAGCCAGAGCTCCCACTGTAGTTCTGACCAGGATCAAACTAATTTCAGCTGGCCAACACCCACCATTTGACATTCCACCTGTTTGAAGCAAAAATTGGAACTGGTATTTATGACGAAGATTAGCTCATGGCCATTAAGTGCTCTGGGCTGAAGATGGATATTTGCTGTCAGAGTGGTGCTGGTGATTTATCTCAGAGCAAAGTTCCCTCAGCTCTCTGAAGTGACTGCCACAAAGCTCTCCTGGCACAAGAAACCCGGGAATGTTCCTGAGCTGCATTTTTGCAGAGCTGAAGAACTGACCCCGAAACGCTTTCGCAAAGACAAGAAGGGAGATCTGGCTCCTTCCCTTTCTCAGCCTGAGCTCTCTGAATCACTTGGTACTGGAGCAGCATCAAACAGATGGGGGAAAAATAGACAAGGAAATAAATTTTCTTCTACAGTCATCGCTGGTCAAAGAAGACGGGGATTAAAACAAATCTGACAGTTGCAGAAAATTCAAACCAGGTCCTAAGCTCTGGTTTGAATCTCGCCCTGCGAGTTCCAGCCCATCCACGCTGGCTCGGCCCCGCGGCCCGGCGCTTCCAGAACCTTCTCTGTGCCACGAGCAGGGGTGGCCAGGGCTGAGCTGGGGCTGAGCGGGGCTGGAGGGGGACGGGTCCAGCTGCAGAGCCTCCCCCAGCGTGGGGCAGGGGACAGGGGCAGAACCACGCAGGGACAGCGGGGCCGTGCCCCCCTCGAGTGGCACCGCTGCGGCAGTGCTGGCCTTGTTTGCAGACTAAAGCAGGTGGGAGAGGATGGATCTCCTCACGCTTGTAAAAACCAGCTCAGCTTGAGTGTCTGATTTCCCACAGCCCAGACTGTCAGCAGGGCAGATTCCAGTGGGAGCAGGACACCATGGGAACGGGGTATTGATCACATCCTTCAGATCACTCGAGCGAGAGATTTCTAAAAGAGAGACCGTTCCCTTCTTTCCCACGGCGGCATTTTTGGAAATCTACCACATTTTTCTTTCTAAATAAACCAGCCCAAACTGCCTCCAGAGGGTTTTGCCATCCTTACATTTACTCCAGCAGAGTAATCTTCTAGGAAGATAAAACACCAGAGCAACTCAGGGAAGTGCTGAGCAGACAGGCACAAACCTAAAGATGGATATCCAAGTTCAAGCCTTTCAAGCCCAGAAAATAAATCAAGATGACAACAGTCCCAAAACATCAGAAACCCTCAGACTTATGAAAGCCAGAATATCGTACGTGAATGCATTTCCAGCTCAGATGTCTGGAACCAGGAGTGTGTTCCACAGTGCACACGGGCTGCTGGTGCCTCCAGCCCCGTCCCGAGGGACAGCGCTGGGACACAGGCGGGTGAGCCAGCAGGAGCCGTGGGGTCAGGGGAGCTGCTCTGCCCATGTCAGCCCTGCAGGAGCCCACATCTCCTCCAAGGTTGTGCCCTGGGTACTGGAGCACCTCAGCAAGGGCTTCCCACCCTGCCACCCTGGGATCCTCCTGCAGGATGATGTACAGAGCCCGCACTGCACCTAAACACGCACCTCTGTTCCTGGAAAATTCTCTTGCAGAGGATATTAAAACTGTCTCTTCCAATTCGGCTCAGGGACTCTCTAACCAGTATGTCAATAAGGCCACATAATAATAATCAGATGTTTCAGCTTGGCCCAGATCAGGGAGCTCCTGGAGAGCAGCCAGGCTGCTCTCATTCACAGAGGTCAGATGCCAGCTCGGAATGAGGAGCGATGGTAAAAGCCAAATCTCCTCAGTTTTATCTAGAAGTTAAAATAAGGATCCAAACCAAAATACATGTTCTTGGGCAAGGTCATACTGGTTTAGTTTAGGTTTGGTTACAGAGGTTGGAATAAAACATGTGAAGCTATTTACTGAACATAAACTGTGTTCAGTCCTGTCAGGGAAGAAGCCCCTGGGGTCCCATTTTCCCGACACCTTTCCCAGGTCCTCAGCTCTGTGCCAGCCTCGGCCAGCCCAGCACCAGGACCACCTGTGCCCCAAGCCTCGGCTCAGCTGAGCTGTTCGTTTGTCCAGTCCAAAAGCCAAAATTACAGCTGGTCTATAATGGGATGGAGGCAAAACCCCCGTGTAGAGAGAGCAGTTTGGTGTTTACAGTCAAACGGCAGCTACTGACATTTCAGCTGATGAGCTGATAATACCTGATGTCATTGGGGTTTTTATTTCCTTCTGGTTCCACAGGCTCTGTGCAGAGGGATGTGTGACTTCCCCGAGGGCCACCCCTCACAGGCCGTGCCCTTCCTGTCACTCGTGTCACCTTCATTCTCACTGAGCACAGGCAGCCAAAGGCTCCCAAGCACCAAGGGCTGGAGAACTGGGAGGAAACTGAGAGGAAGGATTCAGGGAATGATGTCCTGAAAGAAGAAACCCCATTAATGCAATCACTGGATTTTTCAGGGTGCCAAAGCTGGAGGCACAGAATAATTGTAAGGTCATACAGCAGCAATCATTAAAAGTGCACCAAAATTTGTGTTAATCTCATCATTTGATTGCTTCTCTATTTAGACTTTTACTAAATATACACAAGCAAATGGAAGAGAGCCCTTCTGAAATTCCAGCCTCAGTATAAATTCACCATCAGTCACTAAAGCAACTGGAGCAGTGCAGGTACCCCAGCCACTCTGAGCTCTGCTTTACACCTCCTGCAGATGGGGAGAGTGCTGGGTTATATTCAGAATAAATGCTCAATGAACAGCAATTTCCATAATTTTGCCTCTATTCCATTATCACACCACTGCTCCCCACTGCTCAGTAGCATTTCCTTAGGCCTTTCACAGGGTACTCTGTTTAAATTACCTTTAAAAACCTATTTCTTTGCACACTTCTCACATCTTTTTATATCGACCTGGCCTGTGCAGATGGAAGAGGAGGTAATTCAACACTGGCATCAAAGCATGGGTAAGAGCTGTGGGTGTTATGACTTTGCTGATGGCACAGGGTTGCAAACACAGCGTGTGACAGTGGTCTGCTCAAAGCTGAGACTAATCACTCTACCAAGCTCAGCTAATTGCATTGATTAGCTCTGCATTGACGAGCCAGTTACTGGTGAATTGTTTGTGTCTCTCTCCTGAAGCATCCCTTGGATTTGGGAGACAGTAACAAGTACTCAGAGCCAAACAAAGCTGTTTTCATTTGACTTTTACCCAGGCTTGATCCCAGTGCTGGGTGTCCAGGCAACAACTGTAAAAAGCAATTTAATGTTGAATTTTAACTGCCATAAAGATTCTGGTATAGGGTTTCAGTTCGGTTATTTTAGCAAACATAATAATCTAGAGGATGCACATCAATGTTATTTATTACTCTGTAACTGAACCCTGAAGGACCTGATTCTGTTCTTCTGTTCCTTTTGCAGAGAGAACCTCCAAGCTCTGCTCCTCATGTGCAAACACTGACATGAAATCCATGCGGAATCTGCCTCCACACTGAAATTACAGCTTGCAACAAAAACTGTCTTGGATTTGAGGACTGGGGAGAGCAGCAGTTTGAAATAATCGTCCATCACACAGGAAAACATTCAGCTGTAAAGCTGAACTAGAAACCTTCAGGCATGGAGCTGCATAAACACGCTGGCTGAGGTCCACCATTAAGATTGTCAGAGTAAATATTAAAGAGAGTTTTGTATTCAGCTAAAATATCTGTTTACAGATCTCTTTGCTGAAGCCGCATATTGTACAGTGAAAGGAGAGCTCCAAACCCATTTCTGTTCTAATAACTTTATAAACTGTGCTATATATTTTATGGAATTTGAATGTATGAGCGGTTGGCCCTGAACTCCTTCTGCAGGAGATTATTGGGAGAAAACATTACCATATGTCAGGAGAATGGCAACATCCCATCGATACTCGAGAGGATCCCAGCTCAGCCCAGCTCTGTGTTTATACTGTGGCAATATTTCCATACTTCATATATTGGTACCTCTGCTTGTATAAACAACAGCAGGGCCATGCTTGTCAAAGACACTTAGAGGAGTCCAACGAAAATAAAAGTGAATTTCTTCTTCCACATTTTCAAGAAGCCCTGCTCCTGCTAGCACAGCTCTGCTGGTCAGAGCGCCCAGGCTGCCACCCCTGTGCCAGCCTGGCTGTCCTGGGCAGAGGCTGCCACAGAGCCCTGGCCCAGGGGTTTCTGGTGGCCGTGGCACAGGGCTGAGCTGCAGGGCTCGCCTCCAGCAGCTCCAGGTTTTCCATGGAGAGCAGTGAGGACCTTGGCTTTACCCCTGGCCATGGCCGAGCCCCCCGAGCTCTGGCATTTGATGTTCACTGACAGAGTGTCAGGGTTCAGTCGTTTTCCTCTTCTGGACATCTCTGTGCTCTTCCTCAGCCCATGCCACCCCTCAGCTGCCACGGAGAGTGGGGATCTGTGCCCTCCTGCCCCAGCCCTGGGGTTGGGAAGGGGCACAGAGCTGCTGCTGTGCAGGGGAGTGGGGTCCATGGAGTGCCTGGCCCCAAACGCTGGAGAGGTGACAGCTCAGTGCTCACAGAGAGCAGATTCCCCGTGCACAGAGCACAGCTTTCCTTTGCTCAGCAGCTTTTATGGCACTTTTTGAACCAAACCAAGCCATGCAGCTGCACATCATTCCAAATCCATTTGCAATTACAGTTTCTTGCCTTGTAGAATTGGAAAACCCAGTAACAAATGGCTTAACCAGACCTTTGTCTCCTAAAGGAACCTGTGTTTTCCCAGCTGCCCCAAAACACACCTGAGCATGAGCGGCCAGCGGTGTTGAGGACACAGCACACAGACAGCTGGCTCAGGGTTTGGTTTTGCTGTCAAAAAAGACATTTTCAATGACTAAAGATTAATAGTTACACAAGGGAAGCTCTGTCACAGAAGCACTGTAATTGCCCAGCTCATGCTATGTCACACAAGAACAGACAGGAGCATTTATTTGGGAATAAAACATCTGTTTAAGAACCCTGAACATTGTCTGGACAAGCAGAGCAGCTTTTCCTGAAAAAACAGATATTGTACAATGTCAAAAATGACAAGGAAGTAACTTGTGAAGTCATTTTTCAGCAAAGATATGAAAAATGTATTTGCTAATAAAATAGGACGGGAAAGCAAACCCCAAAAGGGCCCAAAAGTGCAGTTCAGATTCTGGAGGATCTGAAGGATCCAAAACCACCATAGGGGATTGACAGACACCTCTTCCTTCCAGCAAAGGCAGATGGAAATTCTGAGGAGCTGCTTTGTTTTGTAGGAAAAGGAAGCAGCTTCTCCTTCTGATAATGAAGGCCTGAACTTGGATTTTATTGGTTTCCATTGGGCTCACTTGAGATTGATAAGCCCAATTAAGAACGCTAATTAGTATCTGATTCTTTTTAATTGAGTAAAAGTAGAGCCTGGGAGATGTTGATGTCACTAATTTGACCTTTCTGTGTAAATTCCAGCAGTTCCCTGGGGATGGAGCAGTGGCCACGGCTGTTCCATGAGCTTCCTTGGACAAACACCTTTTGTGCACGGGCACTGACGGGGAAGGAGCGGCCACATCACCCTGAGCCCTGCTGGAGGCCAGGGCAGACTCATCCAGGCAGTCCTCGCTCCAAGGCCGAGTTTCAGCACTTCCCATGAGGTGATTTCAGTCCTGAGCTGGGGCTGGCACTGCGCTCCTCTGTCTCCAGAAATAATGGGCTGAGGCAGGAGCCAAGCAGGGGTCAGACCTCGCTTCCTGTGTCGATTATCCCTGTTCCAGAGCCAGCCTTTTCTCCTGCTTAACATTCATTACTGGGCCAAAATGCTCCATTTGGAGATCAGACCGACCGTGAAACCCTTCCATGGCTCTGCAACAAAGCAACAATTAAAGTGTCTGAGATCTAATTGATTCTGTGAGCAGGACCTGCTCCAGCCTCAACACCACCACTTTGGTACAACTGCAGGGAAGCAACTGGAAAAGTTACGTGGGTAAAATTAGCAAAAATTTACTCAGGTCTGACTCCTGGATGTTCTGGGTCTTTTATAAGAGTTTGTGTGAGATGCTTTACTCCTTTTGACATAAATTGTTCATATAAGTTGTTGCTTTTTAGAGGGGAGGAAATTATGAGACTCAGACCATTAACTTTCGTTCCTCTGAAATTTCAGAATCATTTCTTGGCAAGAAAGAATTTTCTTTGTGCCTCGCATTATGTTTCAGTGACAGAAATCCCAGAGAACGGTGTCCAGCCACTGCAAACAAGGGCTGATATTTGGGGATAAATCTCCCACTGTCCCAGGGCCTGGCAAGGCTCCTGACCCAGCATTAAAAGTGTTTGAGAGGTGAAAGGTAAACAACTTCAGCAGCACAGTTTACAAAACTGTTTTGATCAAAGCATTTCTCCCCTCAGAGCACAAGGAAAAATGCTGATTAATAGTGCCGGTGTGGTTCCTGGGATTTGGGAATGGGAACAGGGATCATCTGGAACTCAGAGGTCGCAGAGGTCGACACGGAGCTGCCCAGGGAGGTGAGGGGGGGCTGCACCCTGCAGCACCTCCCTGGACAGGGACAGGGACAGGGACAGGGACAGGGACAGGGACCGGTCACCTGCGACCCGGGACAGGCTCGGGGCAGGGGCAGAGCATCTCACGGTGCTAAGCACACCAACAGAATAACCACGGATTTCCCCCGATTCTGCAATTTGCTCTGTCCGTAAGGGCAAAGTCGTTTGAGCCTCGGGTATCAGGAATGTTTGGCAATCCATTGCATTGGATCCAAAGCAGGATCCCGAAGGAGCCAGCAGCCCCGGCTCTGTGGGGAAGGGAGGAAACGAGGGAAGCCTTGGAGGGAGGGCTGAGACAGGAGAGGGACAGACTGATGCTCAGGAGGCTGTGGGAGGAGCAGAGGAGACACAACCGAAAGGGCAAAGGCAGGTGAATGCTCAGTGCGAACATTTGCTGGTTTGAAAAGCCCTGGTGCCTGCTTCCTGTGACTCTGAGGTCACGAGCTGTTCCTCAAGTGTTTCATCCTGCAGCTCTGTGTTGTGGGTAACCAGAGAGAACACCCTGCTCGTGTTTCCCCGGGCAGCTGCTTCTCACAGCCGAGAGAACGCGGGGCAGCCCGGGCACAGGAGCGCGGCTCGGCATCTGGCAGCGCCACTGACTGCCATGGATCCCTTTCTGGCAGCCCCTGTGGATCCCTGTCTGGCAGCCCCATTGACTGTAACGGATCACTATTTGACAGCCCTACGGATCCCTATCTGGCAGCCCCACTGACTGTAATGGATCCCTTTCTGGCAGCCCCTGTGGATCCCTGTCTGGCAGCCCCCAATTGACCACTATTTTGCAGCCCCATTGATTTCAATGGCTCCCTTTCTGGCATCCCCTCTTGGCTCACTATCTGGCAGACCCCCATGGCTGGATAGCTCACTATCTGGCAGACCCAACTGTCCCCAGTTGTCCCCTGTGACTTCCGATCCCTGTCCTTGAGGGAATTGGGGAGGGGGGGTCCTTGTCCCCTTGGGGGATCCCTGGAGGGGCTTGGGAGGGTCCTTATCCCTGGGGAGGGTTTGGGGGGTCCTTGTTCCCATTGTCGTTGGGGGGTCCCTGTCCCCCTTGGAGACAGCTCTCCTGTTACACGTGAATGGAGCAAGTCTGGGACAGTCCAGACAATCCCCCAGGCCGTGTCCTTCAGCCCCTCTGGAGCTGCTCTGACTTTTGGACACTTTTCCATCACGAGCAGCTCTCAGTGTATGCCTCTGCTTTCTGTGTTTTCAATTAAACCAGTCAGATCTTCCACGGGTTGTTTCCGTTGGCAGGCCCTGTGGCTGTCCCAGATTTCTCCCTCTCTCCTCAGTACTGGCACAGATAACAGCTCATTTTTCACTCCAGCACAGAGTCCAAACACACTTTACATGGTGCAAAGACCACAGCTTATCCTCAGCTAAGCACAGAAGAAAAGAATGACCAGAGAAGATGATGAAGAGCCCGTAGCATTTTAAATTGGCTCCCAAGCAGATACAAGAGTCATCCAAAACCTGGCTCCTTCTGAACATTGCCTTTTACCAGCATGAGGGAGGAGCTGCCTTACCTGGGTGGTGCTGCATGGGATTCACCCCACAGGGCTACAGAAAGGGATCTTTGGTTTGGTGTCTTTGGTTTCACCCAAATGAAGACACTAGACAAGATAAGGATTTCTGTTCCTTGGAGCTGTCACCAAGAGAAATGTAATGGCTCTGGAAATAAGGAACAAGTGACTTGCTCCATTTCTTGCAGGAGATTAAATATACGCTATCCAAAAATAGCTGATGTACATACTTTTCTCTGGAAAATGGAGACAACTTCCAAAATCAAAGGTGTCGGCCAGGGATAGAATTGATGCTGCAAAGACAGCACAGCCAGTCAATGGAGCTGGGAGCAATTTTCATAGCAACCTCCTGGCAAAACATCTCCCATTTTGGATATGATCACAAACCCAAACTCCGCTCAGGCTCGTGAAGTTTTCAGCCAAGCTAAGCCATATAAGAGAGAATTCCTGCAGGATGCTGCCTGCCTGGGCAGTTCTGAGCCCAGGAGATGGGGAGGAATAGCTCAGCACTTCTCCACTGCCTCCCTCCTGTCCCCTGCAGCCCCAGTGTCCCAAGGAGCTGGGGGAGGCTCACAGACCCTGCAGGGCAGGACTTGCTTTGGGCAAAACCCTGCATGAGCTGATGGCACTGAGCAGGATGGACCAGGGCCCTCTGGAGGTGCCTCCCAACTGAGGTTAGTCCATGATTCTGGAGGGTTTCATTCCTTTCCCTCTCACTAATAAATAAATGAGAACAGAAAACTGTCCATTAACAGTTTCTTTGTTCCTGTGGCCCATTTTTTCCCCAAAAGCCCCGGGGTTCAGTGACCACACAATCATTTCCACAGCTGAGAGCTGAGATGTCACACACACGGGGCATGACGGATTCCAGGAGGGAAATACACTGTGCTGACATACCAGGACCGAGAAATCCATTAACAGTGTGAATCAGGAGAAGTGGTTTCAATCCCCTCACATCTGCTTTCATCGTTTCTCTCCCCTATCTGAGTGCCTGAGCTGTGCTGGGATGCCAGAGCCCAGAGAGCTCCATCTCAGGAGAGGCAGGGCACTGACACGTCCTCAGCTCCTGGGTCACTCCCTGCTCGTTCTACCCCGAGAAATGGGGAAAGGGAGACTGGAATGTCAGGGTTCAGTCTAAATAAAAAGGTAAAAGAACATAAAGCTTTTCCAAAATGTTGAAGTTTTCTGCAGCTGGAAAGATAAGGAGTGGCTGAAGCTTAATGCTGAAAACCGAGTAGTGCATGGGAGCAGAATTATCCAGAGTGACCCCAGCACCTTTCCAAGCCAGGAGCAGAACTCCCCACAGTGAGAGTGCTGCTGGATTCAGTGAAACTATAGAGGGATGGAGCAAAATGCTTTCAGTGTTGCATGGTTATAACCTTTACACACTCTTCTCTCTTTGCTTGGCCTGGCCTGGGTCAGTGGATTTCATTTTCTGAAAAGCATCCTTGCCTGGAAAAGGTGCCATGAAATAAAACCCAGCGTGGTTTTATTTGGCCAAAGCTCACCAGGCAAGTTTTGCACATCCTGAAGCCAAAATCACTTGTGTGGTTTGCCTAAATACTCTAATTCCAACTTGCAAAGTCGGGGGGATTTGGAAAGTAACTCCAGCTTTGGCCCACCTCTATTGGGGAATATGAACCGGGGTATCTGCTGTCAGTGCTGCAGATCCCTGTCACTGCCTCTGAACAGCAAAATCCCAGCCTGAACCAAGTAAAATGTCTGAGGGGAATTACAAACCCGTTTGAGAGATGGCACACAGCAATTGCTGTGATCTGGGGTTTGAACACTCCCAGTGCCCGTGCGTGTGAACTGCAGCTGGGAAGGAGCTGCTGGCAGCTTTGCTGTCTCTGCTCTGCCCATCCTGCAGCCACACACAGCAGCCCCAGCACCGTGGAACATCTGCTCTTGGGGGCATCTTCATGGACAAGGCTGAAATGCTCAGTCTGAACATAGAGTGTCACATCTATCTATCTATCTATCTATCTATCTATCTATCTATCTATCTATCTATCTATCTATCTATCTATCTATCTATCTCTCTATCTATCTAATCTGTCTATCTATCTATCTATCTATCTATCTATCTATCTATCTATCTATCTATCTATCTATCTGTCTGTCTATCTGTCTATCTATCTCCATAGAGTCTGGAGAAGCAAACGTAAAGAGTGACTAATAGAATTGCTTTTTTAAACTAGAAAATGAGCAAGTTGTACATCTCACGGAGGTTGTTAAGGTCAGGCCCGTGACCAGCACTGTCATCAGTTTTGCTGTTAGCCACTCCACTCGAGGAGTTAATAAAGCAGCCCTCAGACAGCAGCTCAAGGCAGAGCCCCCTCCTCGCTGCCCACTGAGTCATTTTCTGAATGCTCAGCTCTTCCTTTAGCTCGAACAGTATTTGCTTAAAGCCCTCTCTGTTCTACCTCTTATTTGTGGAACTAAAAGGTTTGGCTCAGCCTGGCTCTGCACAGTGGCTGCAGCTCTTCCTTCCAGCCCCATCCCCAGGTTTGGCTTCCCTGGGGAAACACCAGCTCGAGGCCACTCCTTGCAACACAACAAATCCATCGAGCAACAGGAGAAGGAAAAAAAATTAAATATTTAGAGAGGTGGAGCTACAACCCCAAGAGGTTCAGACCTTGACATGTGAGAAATTACAAATTGTGTTCAACTATTTGCACGCCCAGTTGAAATTTAGTAAAAAATTCCCCTAGAAAGAGGGGAAGGAACATTTGGTAATACTGAACCATCTAAATTCAACTCATTTTTTAAGAATTTCTTGGAAATCATGCAAAACAAGAAAGAAGAAGTCATCCAGTCCATTCTCTTTCTCCAAGTCAAGATCAATTATAGTTAAATCATTCCTGATAATAGCTGCCAAAATTATTCTTAAAGACTTCCCATGATGGAGTTTCCTTAAGCTCTCCTGGCAGCCCAGGCCATGCCTCACCATTTTAATCATTAGCAAGGTTTTCCTGATGTCTGGCCTAAACTGCCCTCGCTGAAATGGGATGTTTCACCAGATCTGCTCTCTTGAATAAAGAGCCTGATTATATTAAAAGGGATCTGCATACACAAATTAAAGATTTCATTTGTAGGAAACTGTTCCATCAGGAAAAACGTTCACAGCTGCTCAATGCAAAACCAAGGAGCTGCACGACTGATGCCAGGGCTCGTCTGAGGAACGAGAGTGTCCAGGGAGCCAAATTGCTGCTTTGCTTACAATTGACACATGAAAGGAATACATTTCACATTCTGGAATATTCTGGGTTACTGTTTGGACAGCCAGCCTTATAACCTGGCCCCGAAAGAGGGGTTTGGGATAGGAGAGCAAAATGAGCTGGAATTACTTCTCCAGAGTCCTATAAAGCACAGACCAGTTTCCTTCCAGTCAGTGGAACAGGGACAGCCTCTAAGTGCAGCAAGGTCCCAGTGGGGACCCCGCCAGTCACCAGCTGCACCAAGCAGGCAGTGCAGAGAGAATTAAGGGGTTTGGGGTTCTTCTAACACAGTGATTTGCTCTGATTGTTCAAACTGCTGAAGCAAAGCAGATAAATACTATTTTAATCAAGATTTGGAACAAATGATAAAATTAAGGCTTTAAATGCCATTTTGTGACTACAGCCTGCCCCCTCTTTTCAGTGCCTTACAAGTGAGAGTTGCTCTTGGATTCCTTGAAATGAATAGAGGCTGCTTTTGTACTTTCAAACCAGTCTAGGAGAAGAAAATTGCAAGAACATTTTCAGGTTAATGAGTCTGAATTACAAAATCCAAGACGAACATGACACTAATCACTAAATCAATGCTGCTCAGAGCACGGTTTCACCCTGCAAGTCTCTTCTTCTCGTTATTGTGACAGTGCGCAAAGAAGCATTTGTCAAATAAATGACATTTTAAAAAAAGAACATGGATTTCAGCAAATCATGCAACAATTATTATGTTACCAGTCCCAGTGAGAAACACTCGGGGCAAATTATGATGGATTTGGAGATAGCAGGGGAAGGATCTGGTGTTCACTCCATCAGACACTGCCCGTTTCCCTGGGCTCTCGTTTACGGCAGATCCCTCCCTGCGGAGGGATCCCCCAGAAGCCAGCCCAGAGGATGAGGAGCACCCACAGCAGCAGGTGACACTGGCCAGGCTGAGAGGGACACCTTGGCCGCGAGCAGGCCCACAGAACCCCTCTGCCAGTGGTGAGAGGTGGCAGAGAGGCACTGAGGAGCTGGAGGGCTGGAGGTGGGCGAGTGAAGCCCGAGAGCCACAGGCACAGCCAGGGTGGGCCAGGCACCCCTGAGAGCTGCAGGAGCATGGGCAGGGAGCGGGGATGCCACCCAGCCCCTGCAGGAGCTGTGCCCACGGGCAGGGAGCGGGGATGCCAAGCACAGACACAGCAGCACTCACCCAGCCCCTGCAGGAGCTGTGCCCACGGGCAGGGAGCGGGGATGCCAAGCACAGACACAGCAGCACTCACCCAGCCCCTGCAGGAGCTGTGCCCACGGGCAGGGAGCGGGGATGCCAAGCACAGACACAGCAGCACTCACCCAGCCCCTGCCCAGGCCTCTGCTGAACGCTGCCCTTCAATCCCTGCACACCCTGGCACAAAGACATTCTGGGTTTCTTCCCACTGCCGGAAAAGCCACTCCAGCCGCAGCGCTGTGGGTGCCAGGGCAGGGGCCGCAGTGCCAGAGCCCCTCCGCGCAGTGGCTGGACCAGCAAACCCCGCTCACATCCCCTCCTCTCCCAAGAGCCCCGGGCTCTGCCGAGCCCCTCTGCAGGGCTTTCAGGGCTGGTGGGATCCATGCACAGCTTGTGCTCCGCAGGGCTCCGGGCAGGCCGTGCCAGGCAGAACCGCTTCCCCGGAGAGCGGCGGCCCCGGCAGCCCCGATGCTCGTTCTGGAGTGCCATCTGCCGGCCCTGGCTCAGCCCGGGGCAGCCCGCCCCGCAGGGCAGCACCGCAGCACGGAGCGAGTGCCCCGAGCCCTCAGCGATGCTGCTCCCGCTCCCGGTGCCGCGGCCCCGGTGCCCCGGGACGGGCAGGGCAGGCCCCGGTGCTCCGGGATGGGCAGGGCAGGCCCCGGTGCCCTGGGACGGGCAGGGCAGGCCCCGGTGCCCTGGGACGGGCAGGACAGGCCCCGGTGCCCTGGGACGGGCAGGACAGGCCTCGGTGCTCCGGGATGGGCAGGACAGGCCCCGGTGTCCTGGGACGGGCAGGGCAGGCCCCGGTGCTCCGGGATGGGCAGGGCAGGCCCCGGTGTGGGCCTGGGCTGGGCAGGGCAGGCCCCGGTGCCCTGGGCTGGGCAGGGCAGGCCCCGGTGCGGGCCTGGGACGGGCAGAGCCTCTGCGTGCAGGGAGGGGAAGGGAAAAGGTTCTCTGGAGCAGCTTAGAAAGACATGAGCACACTGTGCAGTGCTCCAGCCCCGGTTTGCACAGATTTTCCAGCAGCAGTACAGCGCAGCCCAGGGCGCTGCACGTGCACCAGCCACCCTCCTCTCCGCAGCTTCATCCAGTGCTGGGGAACCCAGCGGGAATTCTGCACTGGAGCAAATGCTGCTGCAGTCACATCCCGGAGTGCCAGGGAGGCACTGACAGGCAGTCTTGGTGCTGAGGGGCCCCTTCTGCCACAGTCAGACCAAAGACAGGCGGCAGAAACATCAAATCTCATCGTCCCTTGGTGATGGTGGAAACAAAAAGCGAAACCCGACAGACCTGGAGTGGCCCAGAGTCCCCAGAGCCATTACGGAGTTGGGGTTTTCCTTCCTAAGAGCTGAATGTGGCATTAAAGGCACATAGGGAGCTGTTCTTGGGGATAGAACCACAACATAAGTCCTGCTGCTGCTCCACAGATTGCTGACATTTCCAAGGATGCTGTATTTTGAAAATATCATTCAATAAGTGGTATTTTCCATAAGTATTTTTTGCATCTTTTCCTCTACCCAGCAAATGTTTTTTCTCCAGCACTTTTACCAAGAGAGAAGTGTCTGGTACTAGAGAAAATTCAGTTTTGCACTTTCAAATGCAAATATTAACACAAGCAGCCTGGCTTCTCTTGCTGCTTTTGGCAACACAACATGAGTTTTTTCAACTACAGGCAGAACTGTCACAGTCTGAATAGCAAATATTAAATAACCACGGAAAAATACTCAGAATTAACTTGAGAAAATAAAAATAGGGAAAAAATATTATCCTGGTATTACAGGAGGAGGGAAATAGAGTAAAATTGGAAAAATTAGAGCAACAGAGATCAGTTTCCATAGGTTAATTCTAGAAGACACTTTCCAGATTGTTAAATTCCAAAGGGCCCAGTAGTGTAGGTTGGAACAGTTGGATTCTTTCCCATTGGTTTGGTTTGGTTGGTTCTCTCTCTCATTGAGAACATTCTGCTCTTATTCCATACAAGGTGAATTGGTTTTTAGTCTTTTCAGTCCCTTTTGTTACTCAAATGTGCTTCTGCAGCCGAGCACGTCAATTTGTGTACAACAAGCCTTCTGCCTGTATTTTCAGTTTCTAATTACATACAAACAGGGACAAAAAATTCCCCCAAGGATGAGCTGAAAGATTGTGTTCCTGTGGAGATGCACTGTGATCATCTTTTCTGAGAATCCAGTCATTTTCAGTGGCCCACGGGGTAAGAACTGGGTTGAAGGGGGGACCATGGTGGTGCTGGAGCTCCTCTGCCTCCACAGGACGCGGGTGCTGCCCCAGGGCCAGGAGCCAGCAGCAGGGCAGCCAGGGAGCTGCTGTGCCTCAGCCCGGGCTGCGTGTGCCCAGGACGGACCGGGGAGGTGGCCAGAGCTGGTGCTGCACACAGGAGCCAGTCCTGCAGCCCCCCTGCCCAGCCAGGGCTCCGAGGGGAGCCCGAGTCTCCTCCTAGGAAGGGAACGGCTCCAGGGGCACAGGGACAGGTTTGTAAAGGAGCCCTGCAAAAGCTGTTTTGCCTCATTTGCTGTTGCCTCCACTCCCAGCTCTGGGTGGATCTTGTGCTCCTGAAGAGCCCCACCAGGATGTGCCAGACTCTGCATTATTTTCTTATTTTCATCCCTGACTCTGCTTCTGGGCTTTAAACATCGGGTGAGAGGGGAGGACGCCCGAACCCAGAGGAGCAGCAGTGCCTCCCCCAGGGCCTCGGGGCAGCAGGGCAGGGACCTGCAGGGACTGAAGATGTCCATCCCTCTGCACCCAGGGGGTGCCCAGGGCATGGCTGGGGGTGCCTGGCGAGGGCTCTGGGCAGGGGGATTCACCTGCACCTGGAGCCTCAGCAGCTCCTCGTCCCCAGAGCTGAGCCTGCCCCTGGGCTCTTCGGAGCATCCCTCTGAATATTTTCAAGTCAGGCAACTGCTGGCCCCTGCTTATGGGTGTTAGTCAAAATGTCCTGTTTGGTGTGGTCCTTGATGAAACTTTATGAGGGAAAAGTTATTTTCAGAAGGCAAAAGATAATACTTCTAAACAGTAATTCAAGTTTTTTTCTGGAGTGATCCATTTCATGTGTATATCACTCTTACATAACCATGGAAAAACTACTCCAAGCTGAGATCTGTTGGTAGTTTGTGAACCTCAGTTCCTGTGCTCCCAGCTGCAGTTTCACACACTCAACACTCAGACTTAATTTAAGTGTTGGTGAGAGCATTTAGTTTCATTTTGACTTGTGCAGCCATAATAATTTTAACCACAGATTCATCCTCCACTCTATTCTAGGACTCAGCCAGAAGAGGCCAGAGAGGAGCTCTTCCCTCTCCACAGCAGCACAGCCTCCTGGCAGAGCCTGGCTGAGGCGTGGAGCACTGAGGGAAGTTCACTCCGTGGTCACTTGTCCATCAGATGCTTGTAATGGAGCTTAAAAGCTTGTCCTGCACTTAAAGCAAATATTGTGCTTTGCTTTTGAAAGAATTCAAGTTGGTCCAGAAGAGTGAAAACCTGGGAACAAACATTCATAAAACCCATGTAGAAACTCAGATTTTTTTTTCCCCCCTGTGTATCTGTTTATGATGAAATAAAGACCCTGGAATCTAAAGATGCAATTTGAAGAGTTGGGTTCATGGTCACAGAGGAAGAAACATGCCTTTCTATTGATTGCCACCGTTACTCATCATCCTTTGACTGTTATCAACAGGACAGGAATAGAATGAACACACAGCTAAACAATAAGGCAAAGTTCTGCAGCTGCTTAAAGCCAATAAAATAACTTTTATTGATGAGGTTATCAAAATGTCAGATGTGCCAGCTCAGCTGGCATTCTTCTCTGCCTTTTTATTAGAATCTCATAACAAAGTAGAGCAGGCAAGCAGAGAGTTCAGCATCCAGAGCTTTTCCTGACCTAATGGTTTAGGATCTCTTTTTAAGGATTGGTTTTCTATTCGAATCTGTACATAAATAAAATGCACAGATGGATGGGCGCAGTGGTTTGGTTTGGGGGTTTATTTGGTTGGAATCGTGTCCCTGCTGCAGATGCCCATTCCCACTGTCCCTCCCCCATGGTCCCAAAGGAACAGCAGGGCTGGGGAAGAATCCTCTGTTTCTGGGCTGTTTGGGATTGATATTGCTGCTGTGCACAGACACTCCTTGGGTGAAGAGGGGAGAGGGAAGGCCGGGTCACACTGTGCTCCTACCCCTCTGCCCAGCCCTGGGAGGCACCGCTGCAGTGCTGCCTGGCCCTTCTCAAGGAACTTGGCTGGCTCTCCCAAGGGAGCCTGCCTGGCTCTCCCAAAGGAGCCTGCCTGGCTCTTCCAAAGGAACCTGCCTGGCTCTCCCAAAGGAGCCTGCCTGGCTCTCCCAAGGGAGCCTGCCTGGCTCTCCCAAAGGAGCCTGCCTGGCTCTCCCAAAGGAACCTGCCTGGCTCCTCTATGCTTGGTCACCACCCTTCCCGAAATAAGTGAAAACCCTCACCAAACCCCACCCAAGCACTGGCCCTACACCACCTCTGAGCTGAAACACAGCTGCCAATGCCAAGAGCCCCCATCGTGCCTCCACTGCTCTCGTGAAAACCCCAAAATGTGCAGTCCCAGCCCAGGTCTGGCTGCGGCGAGCGGTGGCACCGGCTCTGGCATTGCCTTGGCAACATTTTTTATGCTTTGATTAAGGAGCAAGGGATGCAATATTTCAGGAGACAGGGGGAAAAAAGGGTTTGATACTGAGAAAAACATTCTGGCTGTTCTGTATTGTCCTTGAGGACTTCGGCGTGTGCCGTCACCGAGTGCTTAGCAACAGATTGGTAGTGGCTGCAAATCAATCTTTTCAGAGCAGAAAGCACAGTTTACAATGCAGCATGTTCCAATTCAAGAGATGCTATTGGGGAGCTATATAAGCATCAATTATGGTTTTTTAGATGGAGTTAATTATAGCAGGGAGAACTCTGATCAAAAATCAGCTTTCCATACTCCCCTTTCTGCCTTTTAAAAATCAGAGGAGAATTACTATAGATTAGCAAATTAGAAATCGCAAAAATGTAATTATCCAAAATTAAGATGGGTTGTCAGGCTGTGTTTCCGAATGGATTTGTGCCAGAAAAGTGAAGAAAAATAAACTTCCCATGCTTTAAAAAGTTTTAAATTGAATTGTAATTATTCTGCAGCTTGGTTTTTATTTTTTTACGGTACTATTAAAAACTATTTTTTATTAAAGCCAATTCTAAATAAGGCTCTATTCCCAAAACTATACACAGACATCAAAATAGAAGAAAAAAGTGGATGGTGCAAGTAATATGGAATGGAGAGAAGTTAGGGAGAATAAACCCCTCAAAATCAGACCTTGCATGAGGAGCCAGCCCCGGGGCAGGGCAGGGCAGGGCAGGGACTCTCCCCGCTGGTTTGCCCAGGGATGAGGAGCTGGAGCAGACACGGGCTCCATCCCACGAGAGCCACGAGTTCCCACCGCACAGTTCTGAGCAGTGCCTTGGTCTGTATCAACATTTATCTTAAAATGGGAATTCTCAGAGCCCTGGAAGAGCAGCAGGGCAGCGAATGAGTCCCTGTGCAAAGCACCCGCGGAGCTGCCCTGTCCCTGGGCAGTGCCAGGATGGGCATTTTGGGTTTTCCACGCCGGGTTGTGTGGTGCAACTCCCTTTGTGCAGCTGAGGAGCTGCTGCAGGAGCAGAAAGGCTCCTTCTTCCTCCCTCGGGAAACCTCGGCACTGCAGGAACCCAGCGCTCAGACACAGCTCTGCCCTCGCTGCGTGCTGCTGCCTGCAGCGGGGAGGCTTGGAAGGAGAGGCTGGAGAGCCCTGGGGCTGTCCCTGGGATCCCACGGGATGGGCTGAGGTGGGGTCCCTGCTGCCCAGCAGCTCCTGCAGCCCCATGGACAGCACAGAGCACCAGGTGGGATTTCTGACCCCTCTTGGTTTTGATGGAGTGAATAATGGAGTGGTGTTTGCCACCTGGAAGTCTCAGCCAGTGCCTAAAGATCCCAACAACGTGTGAGTTACAAATACTCCCCTGCGACTTTCATTCCCAAAGGCTTTCTTGGTTGGTTCACATTCTGGCTGATTAACAGTTTGACAGAAAGAACAAAATAAGTAGAAATTACAGTGTGTTAACATAAAGGAATCTCACTTGTGCACATGTATTCAAAGAGAATTTAATTTCTCTTTTGGAGTTTCTCCTGGTTTAAAAGCTTGAAATGGAGATTAAAAGCTTCCCTTTCCCGGCTGCATCTTATCAAACACGATTTCATATCTCTGCAGCTTTCTGGAATCCCTCAACTATATCCCTTAAATTCTGTGCTAATTGAATTTAAAATTAGTCCCCAGTGGGGACTAAGTAGAAGCCAAGTAATTTAATGGTCAGGCAATTAACAGCCCTGCATTAACCAGAGCTCTGAACAGCAACTGCGCTGGGTTCCGCAGGCAGGCTCACACTGGGCAGGCTCTGCCTTCCTTCAGAGGAGGGACAGAGCTCAGAGCTATTACTGAAAAATGCCACTTTTACTGCCACAGGATGATTTAATGGGGTTTTTTTCCCAAACAGAAGCAGATTTGTTAGCCCCCTCAGGTCGATTTTATCTTAGCAACTTCTTGCTCTGTTTTCGTGTCTGATAACCATATCTGGGCCATTTGGAAGGGTTTTCATTGCAGGCTGGGCAAAATGTGCTTTTGTAGCAGGCGAATGTCTGGTCATATCCTGGCATTAATTCCAGTCAGCTTTGGAAATGGAGTTTCCATCTACACGGGGTGTTCTGGAGCCATGGAAATGTCAGCATTTTTAAAAACAGGAGACATCCCACATGGATGCAAATATACCAGCATCCCTGCCCCTCATGTGGGCACACAAAACCACCTCTGAAACTCCAAATAAACCCTCCTGGAGAGGCTGTTGCTAAGAGCTGCTCCTGCAACAGAGGCTCCCTCACATCTCTCAGGGACCACGACTTTCCACACCCTCCATTCACTGCAGTGAGCACCAGTGGAACCCAGCAGGGCTCCAACCACGGCTGAGATCTCACAGAGGACGGGACCATTCCTTTAACCCCTTCCCTAAAGGTTTCCCCATTTGAGGCACGGCTTAGAATCACAGAATGGTTTGGGTTGGAAGGGACCTTATAGATCATCTCATTCCACTCCCTTATACCTGTATTTAGATACATTACAGTAGAATATTTATTACTTCCTACCCTGGGTTCCAACCCTTTATTTGCTGGGTGTTTGGGCTCAGTGTTGCAGCCCCTGGTCTGAGACCCAGAGGAACCCAGGGGGGTCCAGCCCTGCAGAGCCCCTCAGACCACGCTGTGCCAGACCCTCTGAAGGCTGCAGCCTTCAAACACTCCCAGGAATTCCACGTTTTCTTCCATGACTGCTTCCATTTATTTGGAAGTGATGAAGACAAGGCACGTGCTCAAGAGCCTGGAGGGTGGAAGTCTTGCAGCTTAAAGAGTGATTGGAAGTGATTTACAGCCTCCTCCCTGCCTGCTCCACAGGAACATCAAATTCCCTTCCCCTCTTCCCAAAGTGTCAGAAACACCTCCAGGAAGTTCCTTTCCAGCACAAGGATCCAGCAGTAACATGGGCAAACCTTCAGCACAGTCATCTCTGACAGCATAGGCTGCACCCCATAATAACCCTCCAGCTCTGAACCACAGACAGCAAAAGGCAAAATTACTGAGGATCCTTTCATGAAATACATTTTTAAGTCCCGTTCCCTGTGGCTTCCCCAGAGTGAAGGTGCCTTTCACACCCCTGACCCGTTTTCCCCCCGACACCCCTGCTCCCGTGGCTTGGCCCTTGCTGCAGGTCTGTCCCCTCCCTGGGAGGGCAGGCACACTCCCGGGGGAGCAGGGAAAGCTTTCCAAACTGGGGATGGCTGTGGAAATAGAGGTGGGAGACACCCAGTGACATTATCAAGGAGAGCAGCAAGAGCACAGCCCCTTGGAGCTGCACAAGAACTTGTCAGGGCAAGATCTCAGCTGCCTCAGAGCCAGAACGAGAACGTGACTTGCATTGTTTTACCCAGGTAAAATAAAACTCGATTCTTTTCCTGATAGCCATTATACTTCGAGAGACACCATAATTACTGATAGCAAAATTATAAATAACAACTCATCAGGAGGGGAAACAAAACAAACAGAGCTGCCACCTCAGTTATCTCACCCTCCGAGCCCACACGACATCTCAGTGACCCCGCAGCAGGATCCCCCTCTGTGCAGCTGCTTTTGGTTTCCAAAGAGGCAGCTTTGGGTGAACGTGACCCTGCCTGAGTGTCCCAGGGTTTGGGGACAGCCACGCGGGCCAAGAGCTGCGCTGGGGAAGGCTGGGGACCCGTGGGGAGCAGGGCTGGGGTTTGTGCAGCCTTGTTGCAATCCGAACCATGAAATCCCGTTCCTCAGCCACGATCAGCCCAGCCTTGGCTGTGTGTGGGTGCCCGAGCAGCCCTGGCACAGGGCAGGGCCCTGGTGGCACGGGAGGACGAGGTGCCTGGGGGGAGAGCTCTGCAAGGCCGTGCCCCACACGGCCCCACGTCCCACTCTGTGCTGCAGGGACCGGGCACGTTCAGCTGCTGAGGCAGGTCTGGCTTAACTGCAGTCATTCTTTAATTAGCTTAGCACCTTCCATCCATAATTAGGCAGTGTGGTAGGGAATGGACTTTAAGCTCCTAATTGTGCATGTTCACAGGAGGGGAGATAATTGAAGCACAAATGAAACAGGCTTTCCTTTGAAAAAAAAGTAAACAACTATTTTTTGTTAACCTGAAGCCCTGTCAAAGTCAGACCATGTATTTTCTAAATGCATATCTTCCCTAAAAACCCTTCCGTGCCAGCTTGTGAAGATGTGTTCCCCCTGTATTTATTCCCCCTGTATTTATTGCCCCTGTGTTTATTCTCCCTGTGTTTATTCCCCCTGTATTTATTCCCCCTGTATTTATTTCCCCTGTATTTATTCCCCCTGTATTTATTGCCCCTGTGTTTATTCCCCCTGTATTTGTTCTCCCCTCTCTCTGGGGTTTCCAGCCTGCCCGCTGTACCACACTTCACAATTGCAATGAAGTTCTTCCACCCCAGTTCCACACAAAGCTCGAGGGTGTTTCTCAGCTGCCTCGTAGGTCTGAGTGACCCTTCCAGCCCCTCCCAGCACGGATTTCCCTGGTTCAGTGCCCCTTCTTCCCTGGTGGCAGCAGCCAGTCCGAGTGCTGGGAACAGGGCTGGCACGGAGAAGCTCTGCACCTGGAGTGCCAGGAAGCTCCAGACAGGTGTGCCAGGGCTGGTCTTTTCCATAAAAAACTGCTGGGATTTTAGGAAATGATAAGACATCGATTATTGTTCAATAAACACCCCACAGGTCAAATCTGTGTTGTGGCAGAGTCATCGCTGTTCCCCATTCCCCATTTCACCGACTCCTTTCTCCTGGCTCCTCATGGCAGGAGCTTCATTCCTCATGATTTTCATCCTACTGGCAGCAAGTGCCATTTATAACTCAGACAGGCTGTTTCCATTTTTACTTAGACCAAACTCCATTGGTTTCTGCAGAGAAATCCCTGAACTACATCGGCGAGAGGAAAATGGAGCATCTCCAGCTCCAGAGATGTCAATTTACACAACCAGAGGGTTTGACCCTTGTTTTCCTTCTCCTCTTTCATCCCCTGGGCTCGGGGCTGTGAGTTAAACCCTCGGGTTTTACTGGAATGTTTATTCATTGAATGGTGCAAAATGCACATCTGAGGAATAAGAAAAGGCAAATGGAACGAGCTGAGTGCGAGTGTAGGAGGTGATAAATGGGCACGGCATCAATTCTGCAGAAGGAGGGATGATCTCATGCGATGCTCTGTGCGGGCCCACGTGGTGCAGCTTCATTTAAACCGTGCAAAGCCCTCCCTGCATCCCCTGCAGTGTCCCCCAGGCCGGTGCAGGGCAGCATCCCCTGCCCTGGGAGCAGCAGTGCTGGGGTGGGGACAGTGCAGTGCCACCAGTGGGTCTGGGAGGACACAATAAAGAGGCTCTCACACCTGCCAGGTTCAGCAGAAAGGAGGGGAATGACTTTATTATTGACTTATTTCACATTCTTATACAATTCCCAACTCCACAAGGGATTGGAGGACATGGCACTTCCTTCTTAATCCCACTGGAGAAGAAAGATGCTCATCAAAGTTCTCTCATCACAAAAGGAATGAAAAACAGAAAATACCATTAAGTAAACATTGGCCATTATTTACATGAAACTGTGAGAAAGAATTCCGACTCCAAGGTTAAAAACAGAAGGCTTTAGCAAAAACCAGGGCAACAACCAGCGGGGCTGGCCTGCGTTTGTCACCTCCCCCAGCAGCCCCCAGCCAAGCTCTCGGGCAGCCTGTGGTGAACACGAGCTGCATCTGCACCTCATCCTCACTGAATCCTGCATGGGCACCATCCCGCTCCAAGAGCTGCCTTTGAAGCTGGAGCCTCATGATTTTCTGAGAGAAGTTGGAAAAAATTGTGTCACTCCTTTGAAAATTAATGAAGATTTTTGCATTTCATGCTGGCGCTGGGTTTGATCAGTGTGTTCCCAGCCTCTGATAAGCAGCCCCTGGTGTCCACTCAGTGGAAATCGGGGATGTTTTGGAGCTGCCCCCAAACGGGTGGCCCTGCAGAGGGGTCCCCTTAACCACGGGGAAAGAAGGAACTGGGGAGAAAGAACTTGAGACTTTCCAAGACCTTCATAATTGTTTAGTGCTTAAACAAGCTGAGTGAAACGAGCTGGGAAATCAAGAAGGAAACCAAGCTGAGTGTGCACGAAATTAAACAGGACCTGGGCTTTCTCCCCAGACCTGCTCTGTCAGGAGGAGCAGCAGTGGAAGCGCAGCTCCCCCTGGTTCTCACGGATAAACGGCAGCAGCTTTCATTATCAGAGTGACTACATGCCTTGGATGGAGATAAGGTGCTGGTGCATGAAAAACAACAGAAAATATTTCATTTAACAGACTTTTTCAGGTGAACTCATTTCCTTTTGCATGGCATTAATTTTTTAATCTCTCCGCTGCTGCTTTTCTTCCACTTCTCTTTACAGCACAGTTATTTAAAGCTTCAGTTTATGGTTACAATCCCTATGCAAAATTTCAAATAAATATTAATGCATCGTTAAATACCAATTAATAAATTCCTTCCACGTATCATTGCTATTAACTTCCATTTGAAGTTAGCTCTTCCCCTCTCTGCATGTAGCAAGATTTTGCATTGCAACAGCCCCGATTCACATACGGATCCATCTGTTTGTGCTGCTCCATTCGCAGTTGGACTGGGCAGAAAAATCCTGCAGCTTCAAAAAAATCCAGAGCCTGGGCACTGGAAGGCTCTGGGAGCCTGTACTCACTCAATATTTCAGTCCAGAACATTCCTAGAACAAACACCCTGTACCTGTATCCTCGTGCCTGAGCAGACAGAAAAAGTTTTGCTTTCAACTGCACTGTAGTGAAACATTCTGAAATTTCCATGCCTTGGCAAGCCGGTCGATCCAGAGAAAATACAGCTTTTGCAGCCAAAGTACGAATTTTCCCCTAACTCCAGGAGAAACTCGCTGCCTGTGGGGAGCTGGGATGCCTCCAGCTCTCGGGAGAGCTCGTCCAGCCCTCGGAGGGTCCCGGACAACTCCCCATGGCAATGACCACACATGGAATTACAGACAGAAAACCTCTCTGATTGCTGATCAGCCACAAAATCTGCTTCAAGAGTTCTATTCTTAGCACCTCTGCTGCCAGGCTTTATGCTCAAGTATCTGTTCTGTTTGCTGCCTCCCAGCTGACAATCCATCAAGGGCAGCGGAGAAAATCCTGCAGGAACTACAACAAGCCTGGTGCCAACAATAATTGCTGTCTCTGTTAACACAGGCAAATAACGCTGCCATTCATGCTGGGAAAGGCAGACTTTCGGCTGCTCTTTAGGAGAGGTGCCTTGCAGAAGCTTTTTCTGCTACACTGGTTTTTAGTTGAGCTACCAGTGCAAGGAGATAGCAGGAGCCACGTTATTTGTACTTCAGGGATACAGCACAGCCCCATAAAAACCCTCTCCTCTCCTCTCC
>VYXC01000941.1:0-33171 GCA_013397175.1 Platysteira castanea
AGGCTCTCCCCACTGCAACACACTCCAAGGAGAGAATTCCCTTCGAACCCCAGTGGTTCAAGGCTGGAGTCCCTCTGCCTCATTTCCTCTGCTCTGTGGCTTTCCTTGGGTGCAGAATTTCCTCCCCTCCCTGAGAACCCTCAGCTCCAGCACTGCATTTCTGGGAGCTGCTAAATCCACAGCCAATTCCAGGTTATTCCCTGGCAAATCCAGCCACTCACCCTCTGCTGGGTTTTCCGGGCTGATCCCTCTAAACCCAAACCCAAACCAGGAGTGCGAACGCTGCAGGAACAAATGGGAAAGAACACAGCCACTGCTGGAATTTCAGGGAATGCTGATTTGCTGTGGCCAGTGCAGCTCCAGGTTTGCCTTGCTGCTTTAATGCACTTAGATTTAAAACCTCTGAAGGCTCAAGTTAACATTTTGCAATCAATTATTCTTAGAGGGATTTGTAGAATTCACCACTCTTCCCTAAGAATTTGAGTTTTACTTGAATTATCTAAAAATCTCCATCCTTTTCTCAAACGTTCTCCACAACCCTCGGTGTTTTCTTCCCTTCCAACTGAGGAATATTTGAAAAGGAGAATTAGAAAGAGATTCAGATCCAGGCTGAAAAAAAAAATAAAGCATTGATTTCCTCAGTTATACTTAAGGCCCTTTCCTTTTGTAAAATAAATAACCTGAATAAACACGTCAGGGAAGATTAAAACCTCATTAAAAAGTGTAAACAGAGTACAAAGAAGATAAAAAAAAAGAAGCTTGGCTGAATTGAATAATGGCAATAATAAAATCACTACCCAATATTGCCAGTTAAAAGTCCTGCTAAGGGGGAAGATGGGAAGCAGAGCTGCTGTTATCTCACACTCAGGATGGAGATTTCTTCTCAATAATTAGATAACATTTTAATGAATAAATTAATTCCATTATCCAGGAAATGGGGGTCATTGATAAAGCCGATTCCAAGCCAGTTCCCAAATCTAATCAGGGATATTCTGCTCAGGATGGTCAGGGAGGATGGATGGGAGCTGCAATATTTCTCCCTGCCCACCTAAAGGAGACACAAATGCTGAGGCCACCACTCCATCCCTGCCTGCACAAGAGCTTTAAAATCACAATATTAATGCAAATTATGGCTTTCAGGCTCGCAATTATGCATTTTTATTTTACTGAGGTGAGCAGGATTGTTGCAAATCTCAAATGTTAAAGAAAACAACTTTATCTTCTTTTTAGGTGACATCCTTTTAAAGACAAATTCACAGAAAAGGTGAAATATTGCCGGGTGCAGAAGAAGAACTTGAGCAGCCTTTGAGAGCAGGATGAAGTTGTGGTAATGCAGTGCCCGTGCTCAAAAATTTTAATTTAAAGGGTAAGGAAAGGGAAAAGAAATAGAGGGGAGAACTGAGTGAAGGAAAGGGCAAAATGAGAGCACAGAAGGAATGCTTCCATAGGAAATGACAGCAGCAAGAAAAGGAATTATAGTTTAGAATTGAAGGTAAATTTAATGCAGGAGGAGGGCTGGAATGTGACTGGGCACAGGCACCTTGTGATTATCACTGTGTCTGCGAAGACACAATAAAGAAGCTCTCACGCCTGCCAGGTTCAGCAGAAAGGAGGTAATAATCTTTATAATTGACATATCTCTCATTTTTATATCTTTCCCAACCCCATAACGGATTGGAGAGCATGTCACTTCCTTCTCAATCCCACTGGAGAAGAAAGGTGCTCATCAAAGTTCTCTTATCACAAAAGGAATGAAAAACAGAAAATACCGTTAAGTAAACATTGGCTATTATTTACATGAAACTGTGTGAAAGACTCTGACTCCAAGGTTAAAACAGAAGGCTTTAGCAAAACCCAGGGCAACAGATCACCTCTGCTTCCCTCTGGCAGGGGACAGCAACAGGAAATGCTGTAATTGTGTGCCTGGCCTTTCAGCCAGGATCAAGCAGTGCAATTTCAATAATGAGACCTTTATCCCAGGCTCTGGAGGCCCCTGAGGCAGTGATGGCTGTGCTGGGGAGCTCCAGCAGGGCTCTGGGGTGGGTGCTGCTCCAGTGCCACCCAACTGGGTGCTGCTCCCCAGTGCCACCCAACTGGGTGCTGCTCCCCAGTGCCACCAAACTGGGTGCTGCTCCCCAGCCCTGGGTGCCTCCCCAGCCCCGGGGGTATTGAGTGGCCTGCACAACCCCTGAGTGCCACAGTGGCATTTCTGACAATAAACAGCAGCATTTCTGCACCCCCTGACATCTGGAGAAACCTCTCCATGTCCCCTTTTGACACCAGGGTGTCACCCTGGTCCTCTCCCGAATGCTGCTCTGAGAGCTGCTGTGTCTCCAGACTCACCCTGGGCTGTGTCCAGGGTTTTCCCTTCACCAGCTCCCAATAAAGCCCTGCAAACCAACCCCAGGCATGGCAGTGGAATAATAAACTGGTTGTAGATGAGCCTGAGTGAGTGCAGCTCTTCCCCTGACAGCTCCTGGTTGCTTTACTCATCGTGGGTGCCTTTCCTGGTGGAATTTCCTGGTGGAATTCCCTCCATTACTTCATTCCCGGTGTGATCCTGAAGCTGCAGTGCTGAATAGAGCACGTTGCTGCAGCCAGTGTTGGTGTTTATTTAACATTTCTGGGTAAAGGAGGGTGGTTTTCACTGACTTTCAGTCCTTGAGGAAGCACCTGGAGCCTGGCTGTGAAAACACTTCTCACAGGTGGGAGCAGACCCAGGGAGGTTTCCTGCCCGGGATCAGGGAGAAAAAATGGGTGAGGAGAAATCAAACCCCTACTCAATCATCTTCCCCAAACCTTTTACACTCAGTGCCCAGGATCCTCCTGAGGAAGAGTCCACTCCAAAGTGCAATTATTGTCCATAACATGATACAGAGCTCCTCGTTTGTGTGTTTTATTCTCGTCCCAGAGCTCACAGTTTGCTTTGTGCTCCTTCACACGTGTTTGGTGTGAGAGGACGTCTGAGCCTTCCTTCCCAGCCTGGGAGGGATGCGTTTCCCTCAGCACACTGTCGAGCACAGTGGGTTCCCTGCCTTGGGGGGAGGTTCCCTGGATAAATAAACCCCTTTATTTCCTTCCCAGCCCTGGTTCAGCACAGGACTGGAAACGCTGCTGTTGCACCGTGCCCTGCAGCCACGAGTAACTCTCCAGGGAGGGGCAGGGAGAGAAGACACGTGTAATAATTTGTTTTTCATAATGACAGCAATAACTTCACCTTCATCTGCTTAAGAGCATTCATTTCCTGCCAGGAAATCACTGTATTTACGTTTATTCCAGGAGCTTATGGAGATTGTGGTGACTCAAGTATGATTAGGGAGGTGTGTCACCTGTGATCCTGGGAATGGATCAGTTTGTACTGGAGTGGTTTGTGATCCCAGAGATGGATCAGTCTGTATTGGAGTGGTTTGTGATCCTGGGAATGGATCAGTCTGTATTGGAGTGGTTTGTGGTCCTGGGGATGGATCAGTCTGTGCTGGGATGGTTTGTGGTCAGACCAGTCTGTGCTGGGATGGTTTGAGGTCAGACCAGCCTGTGCTGGGATGGTTTGAGGTCAGACCAGCCTGTGCTGGAATGGTTTGAGGTCCTGGGGATGGAACATTTTGTGGTAAGTAGGTTTAAGCAAAAGCTCTCAGTCTGACCTGCATTTGTAAAAGCATTGCAGAACAGAGGGTTAATCCACCTTTTCCTGACTGGGCCTGGAGGGTCCCTGGCCATTTCCAGACCAGCACAGCCCGGCCTGAGCCACCTCACCTGCACAGGGACTTCTGGGTGGCCAGAGCCCTCCAGAACAGGAGCTGGGTGCCTGCACTGACGTCCTGTCCAGAGAAAGGAAAACTTCTCTTTATTACTGAGGAAACTTGCACAGAAAGGGAGGAGAGACTGTGAAAGGAAGTGACTTGCCTGAGTGGGGAGATTTGGGTTGGGAAAGGTTTTGAGCAGTAACTTTGTCCCTACAGCAGAGGAAAGTTGTGGTTTGGAAATAGGAGAAAACAGCTGCTTGGAGGAAGGGCTGGAGGTTTCCTGCAGCTTTCCTGCTTTATCCCTCCCTTTGGTGTTTGCTTGCCTTAAAGAGCTCAGGCAGGGCTCAGTTTGGGCAAAATACGGTGAATATTCCATGGTCTCGTGGTGAGAGGTGGGGTCAGGCAGCTTCAGCCAGGGCTTGTCTGGAAACTATAAACACCAGCACTGGGGAAGGTGGGAAAAGTGAAAAGTGGCTGTTTCAGAGAGGCCTCTGCAGTGAAAAACAGCAGGTCTTATTTATTTATTTATTTATTTATTTATTTATTTATTTATTTATTTATTTATTTCGCATGTCCTATTTATTGCCCACTTTGGGTTTTTCCTGTCCTTCTGTTTGTGTAACTGCGAAAATCCTGGTCAGCCTTGCTGATTTCTAATGACTCTTGCCCTAAACTTCCCTGCTTTTATCTGAAGGGTTTTAGAGTGGTGTGGTTGTGAGGAAGCCTATTTTAAATTTAAATAATGTCCTCAGTCCTGGTGGCTGCCAAGGAAGGCTCAAACCCTCAGTACAAGTTGTTTCCTGAAACAGGAGGCAGAGCAGTAACAACAACAACAACAATAATAATTTCTAGCAGTTCATGTTGTAATAGAGTAGAAATGAGCAGAAAGCTCATGGAAAACTTGGGGATGTGATGCTGATGGGTGGGATGGAGAAGGACAGCCAGCAGGAAGTCATTTTATGTCTTACTGTCACTAAATGTGCAGTGTCAGAGAAACATGGGCTGTGGAAAATCAAAATCCAGTGAAATACTTAGAGCAGCAGCAGAAATCTGTCCTGAGATTTATGAGGAGATACCAGGCCTAGTTAGCAAAAAAAGGGAATGGACAAATCCACACAAACTGTGTAATCTATGGTATTAAAGTTACGGTAATATTCAGTTTGTACTGGGATATATGTGATTGTAAGAGTAAAAAACCTACAAAATTAGCACTTCACTGCTCTGAGTATTTTTTTCCCAGCTCCTTTTTTGCAGTGTGGAGAGGAAGGGTTTTGAGCCAGAGAGGATGTTGGATGATGCTTCTTGATAAGGTGAGACTCTCTTCTTGCAGAGGAAAACAAATGAGTTTACACCTTCCAGAGTCTAGAAATTACATTGCTTTTTTCCAAATAAATGTGGCCTGCACTGCCCAGGGAGAAATACCTGGTTTGGCTTTAATTAAGAGAGCTCGCTGTATTTTACGAAGGAACAAGATAGCAGGGCTGTAGTTACAGGATTTATTTGTTCACACTTCAAACCACTTTGATGTGCTGGTGCTATCTGGAGGTTCTGGTGAACAAACAGCCCGAGAAGGGCCCTGCTCTCGATTGCACTGAGCTGTAACTGGAGTGGCTCAGACCTGAGTTCCTGCCCGGGAGGCTCTGAATGTCCAGGGATCTTGGCAAGATTTGCCTTCCAGACTTTGCCTGGGTTGAAAACAGCAACAGTTCAGTGCTAACATTTACTTCTCTTTTACTTCAACTCGAAAGTTTTATTTCCTCATTGCCAGGCTGGAAGCTGGGGCTGGGTGAGATGGTGCTGAGTGGATCACGCCCGGAGTGCCCCTGATTTCTGCTGGGCTTGGCTTCAGAATCACCGGCAACACCAAGTGCAGTCCCTAATTGTACCCCACTGTGTGCTACACAAGAGAAGAAGAACAAAAAAGCTAAATCTTCCCAAAAAATCTTCCTATTGTTCTCTTAATATTGGCAGTTGTTTGCTTTTAAACTGCTCCTTTTTCATCATAAGCTGAGAGCTCTGTTGACAGGAGCAGCCCTGCAATAATCTGAGTATTAACAGAACTCTGGTGGTGAAGCTCCAACCTCTGCTGGAGAATCTTTTTGGAAATTGAAACTGGTGTGGTGAAAACGGAGTTTTTTGAGTTTCCAGCCCTGTAGCCCGGCTGGGGTGAGTAATTTGTGGCCACTGAAAGCCCAGTTACTGCCTCAGAAAACAGGTTGATAACGAAAGTGGCAGTGATGGAGCACCCAGATGGAAATAATTAGAGTGTTTGCCTTGGCACTTAAGTCATTTGTTCCCTAATTAACTGTCCCGGAACCGCCTTTCCCCAGTGATGTATAAATTTACCCGAGGAGTTCAGGTATCAGAATTAATGTTGTTGATTAAGCTTGATAAGACTTGTGCAGGAGAGATGAAGCATGACCCAGAAAGGTGGGAAAACACTGGAAAAAATTGAATACAAGGGAATGTTCAGGCTCTTTGGATTGTATAATATGTGCACATCATCCTTTTGTTGCTTTGCATTCTCCTAATTTAAAAAATGCAATGCTTCAATTATTATTTGAAAGCCTGGTTACTTTTAAAAATGCCCGTAAACCCAAGGTCAATTAAAACCACAGAGAGGGAAGCCTGGAGTTAATTTTTGCCTCTTTCTGGTCTTTAGGAGTGGAGAAATCGTGGTGAGGATGAGAGATAAATTCAGTTTGGGGACAGGGTTTAATGAGCAGCTACTCCTCAGAGCAGGGCCAGCTCTGGGTGCTCAGGCTGACGTGAGGGTGTAGTTACACAGATTTTGGTTTTGGTCCTGTTGGTGTTAATTTTGACAGATGTAGAGGACAAATCCTTTCCTGAGCCACCTCTCTGAAAGCTCAGGTTTGATGTTTGTGTTAATTTCTGTGTATTAACATCAGACTTTGGCAAGCACAACTATTGCTTCCATAAAAAATTCAGCATTGCCTGTTAAATATTTCACAGCAACCCTAAACTTTTATCAGTCACTTTAATTGACAGGCTCCTTTAGGTCTGTTTTGTTTTGAATAATTAAATCTTTCTGTCTTCATCAAAACCCCCCAAAACTGTGAGTATTCTGTGTTTTGTCCCTTGGCAGCTGCAGGTTCTGAGTTTCTTGTTTGTCTCATGGCCTCAAGAAGAAATGTCCCTGAGCACTTCTCTGAAGTTTTTGGGGCTGGCGAGAACTCGGCTCCCCCGTGGTTCTGCTCCTGCAGGTATTTCCCAAACCAGGGGCTCAGGAGTGCTCCTGCTGCAGTTTTAGTGGAGCTCCCCTGGTCCCAAGAGAGCCCAAGGGTTCCAAATTCGATTTTAGTGCTGATTTTCCAATCCATGCTTGCTTTGGAATAATAATAATAATAACAATAATAATAATAATAATAATAATTCTATTAATAAGAATAATTTTGGGGGGAAAGGCTTCTGCTGCTATAATAAAAAGAGTAACCTTGGCTTTGGATAAATAGAAAACAGCAGCACAGACAGACACTGTGTAATGACAGATTTCTGGAGCAACAATAATTAAATTACTTCGGTTATCCTTGTTTCACTACACAAACAATATTCTCCAGCTTATTTTTAGATCGATTTGTTAACTCAGGCCCTCTCAATGTACGGTTGTTTCCTGTAGAGTCAGATTCATTTAAGCAATATTTCTGTAAGGCTTGGATTTCNGGGCTCAGGAGTGCTCCTGCTGCAGTTTTAGTGGAGCTCCCCTGGTCCCAAGAGAGCCCAAGGGTTCCAAATTCGATTTTAGTGCTGATTTTCCAATCCATGCTTGCTTTGGAATAATAATAATAATAACAATAATAATAATAATAATAATAATTCTATTAATAAGAATAATTTTGGGGGGAAAGGCTTCTGCTGCTATAATAAAAAGAGTAACCTTGGCTTTGGATAAATAGAAAACAGCAGCACAGACAGACACTGTGTAATGACAGATTTCTGGAGCAACAATAATTAAATTACTTCGGTTATCCTTGTTTCACTACACAAACAATATTCTCCAGCTTATTTTTAGATCGATTTGTTAACTCAGGCCCTCTCAATGTACGGTTGTTTCCTGTAGAGTCAGATTCATTTAAGCAATATTTCTGTAAGGCTTGGATTTCCTTCTTCCCTGTCTTTCCTTCCTTCCTGCTCCAGCTCTTGTGCTGATTCTGTTCCTGTGCCCTCTGAGTGGAGCTTGGAGCAAAACCCTGACTCGAGGAGAGTTTTGTCACTGAGAGAAGGAAAAAAAAGAATTTAACACCAAATGATCATTACAGCACCAGACTGGATTCCTGGGGACAAAAGAGCTCCTGCTCCCAGCTGGTTCTGATGTCAGCCACCTTCCTGCCCTCCTCAAAACCCCAAAACAAGGACATCAGTACAGGGATCGGGAAGTTGGGGAATGAACCCTCCTCCAGTGGATCTGGAGGGGTTTGTCTTCCCTTATCAGCCCCATAATGACAGCACAGAGATGGCAGATAATGACACCACAGTGACACCACTCAGTGCCAAAGAGGTGAAGATTGCACATTTTATTTTGGAAAATAATTATGCAGCTAATTACAGCTCTTGACTCTCATCCTTCCCCTGCCTGCGTGCTCGGGGAGGCTGCTGTGCTCAGCTTGCACAAGACAGTGTCAGTTATTCTAAAGGTCAAAAGACTCTCTTGTTATGATTTGTAATTGCTGGTGATGGGGAATAAAATAAATACAGCATCCTCTTGGGTCATTTAACTCACTGTTAACTTGTGCTACTGACTCTGTTCTGTTCTGGGACCACTCTTATACACTGATCCCACTATCAGGGTGAGAACATCTGACAATTAGGATGTACTTTATGTGGGTGAAAGAGGAGAAATAACCCAAAAGTCGAGCTCTGGACTCTTGTGAGCAATTTCAGACCTGAATTCCAGCTGTAGCAATGACCTAACAATGCAGGACAGCCTGATTCAGGGCTGTTTTAACAAAAGTGAGCAACTCTCTGCTGGGGCCACAAGTGAATTTCACAGAAGCACAGAATCACCTGGGTTGGAAAAGACCTTTGAGATCATCGAGTCCAACCTCTAATTTCAGGGCAAAGCAGCTGCAGTGGCATCTCAAAAGTTCTGTGGCCGAAGGATCTGACTCTGTTTAGCCTTGAGATCTCACTTGGCTCACTAAGAATTCAGTCACTGAAGTAAATAAATCAGAGTTCATGTTTTGTGCAGCCTTGGTCTTCTTCTCTTGCCCTTCCTCCCCAAACCCTGCATGGCAGCTGAGGAGATGGCCCCTCCTCCTGCTTTCCTTGGACCCTCCTCCTGCTTTCCTTGGACCCTCCTCCTGCTTTCCTTGGCCCCTCCTCCTGCTTTCCTTGGACCCTCCTCCTGCTTTCCTTGGACCCTCCTCCTGCTTTCCTTGGACCATCGCTTTTGGAGACCTCTGGAGCCAAAACAATTCCCATCCTTTATGGCCACCTCTCCCATCCCAGGCCCTGCAATCCCCGTGGCCTCAGATCTCGGGGTCAGCTCTGAGACCTGACTCTGCCTGTTCATTCCCATTTGCATAATCTCCTCTGTATTTCATCTCAACACCCCAGATTTAGTTCAGTTCCAGCCTCATGCCACTGATCATTTCCTTGTCTTCCCTCCGAGTTTGATTTAATCCCTTTGGTTCCCTTTAAAAGGCTGATTTCTCAGCTGCTCCCTGCTTTGTTCCTTGGGGATCTTCAGGCCTTTGTGTTTCTATCTGCATCTTCCTTGTTGTGATATTTATTTTATACCTGGAGATAAACCTCCTTCAGCTGGGACTTCAAGGAATTAATAAACTTTACAAGCAGCGTCCCGGCCAGGAGCCTGTGCAGGGACATTTGTGTGCTGCTGATGTTTTTTCCAGCTGTTTTTCTGGGTATTTGCCACACCAATGGTTCCGTGCAGTGTGAATTTAATGTTTGGAACCCAGGAGTTTTGCCTGACCCCATCACCACATGACCCCAGGAATGTCAGGTCACTTTTATCTCTATCTTTGCCTAATTTGGGGGTTTTAGGGCATTTTCTTTTTGCGTGTAGCACACTGCAGTTGTACGTGGAATTTACCACACACAGCAAAGTTACTTCCAGCTCTCTGACATCCCAAAATGTTGGAGCAAGTGGTGACTTGAAGCATTTTTGCACAGGATATTTTTCTCTGGGTGTATTTTCTGCATCTGATTTTCTTTATTGATTTATTGCCAAATATGACAAACTATCTTATTAATAATTTTCCTTTTAATGACTGTATGGTGCTGATTCGTAGATATTTTGTCCTACTAATATGAACCTTTTGCTAAAGTGCTTCAACTTAGCTGGGCAAGGTTTTCTTTGTACTTTTTCTTTTTAAAAAATATTCCAAGACAAGAAGAGCAATATTGGAAAAAGGAGTGGTCCAAGTTCATTCCTCCCTGAGAAATGGAATTTTCTGTGCAATTTTTTGATCTGAAAAAATATTATTAAAATAGTATGTATAATATTATGATTACATTAATATATAATTTATAAATTAGCTGTCCTGTACCTTGCACCTACAGCTTGAAGGACACAACTGACGAGTTCATAAATAAAGGTCCATTTTTGTCCCACTCCTGACTGTCAAATCCTTGAAGTTAAGGAAGAATAACCTGAGATTTTGGCAAATACAGGGCAATGAGTGATCCCTCTCCTGAAACTTCTCTTTAAAGAGCATTCAGACCCTTCCAGAGGTGAAGGAGCCACGGAGACAATCGTGGTTTTACTGCTGATGCTGTGAGTGAATCTGTCCTCCAGGAATTTGCCCAATCTCTTTTTAAAGCCTTCTATTTATTTTAAAATTGCTGTTTAGTGATTTCTCTGCACGGCTCAGATCTTTCCAAGGTTTCATTAAGAGTCATGGAAATGATCTCTTTTATGGTCTTTGGAGGTTTGTGATTCAAGTCTGGGTTTTTTTGCAGTTGTGAGGCCTGAGTGTGGCCTCTTTTCCACATCCTAT
The DNA here is from genome assembly GCA_013397175.1 of Platysteira castanea. NCBI lineage: Eukaryota > Metazoa > Chordata > Aves > Passeriformes > Platysteira > Platysteira castanea. Next base: position 10,721 of record VYXC01000941.1, read on the forward strand.
CAAAGAACTCTGGAGCTTGGGCTTTATTTATAAATTAACTCATGTGGCGATGGAGTCACAGGAGATTCAGGGACACTGAAGAAGAGGAAGGGGGAAAAGCTGTTAAAAAAGCACTCCTATACAATTCTCCTGTAAATCACAGCGCCAAAAATGCCTTCCAGTGTCTTAGAACTCTCCTACCTGTGACAGCTCCATCTCGTGCCACCTCTTGTGTGTCCGTGGCAAACATCTGTGCTTTGATCCAGGATTTAATTGGAGGAGAAGAAGCCGTGGTGGCTTGGCATGGGGAATTGAGGGTGGCTTGTTTAAAAAGTGGAAGGGTTTTGAGGTAAGGGAGGAACAGCCTCATTTCCTCTTCTCCATCCCTCTAGGATCAGAAGTGTTGGGTCTGAACTCCTCGAGGCAGCTGGACACACACAGGGATTGAACACGCAAGGATTTCTTGGGAATTTCCCTGGAAAACAGCCCGTAGCCCATAAAGGGAAGGAGGGGAAGGCGTTGTCTCCTCGAGCAGCCAAACAGGCCCATTTATAGCTCTTTGTTATTGATAATTCAGTGTTCCTGGGGTACTCGGGGCTGGGTGCTGCCCACGCTCAGCTCACAAAATGCTCATTTCCTCAGAGCTGGCAACATTTGTCGGTGTGAACATTCCAGAACAGGCTCCTGCTTTGTCTTTGGCGCATCCAAGTGCCCTGTAAGGGTCTGGAATTCCGATTTCTCCAGGATAACCGGGACAACATTTCTTAGCCTGTCACATCCCAGCCTGCTTTATCCTTGGCAGTGCTTTTCAGCTTCTGCTCTCAGCAAATCACTTGAGTTCCTTGATATGGATACTTGGAGCAATTTTGTGGAGATTCTGTTGTCTTCAGTGCCTTTTTATATTTTTTTCAGGCTGCTTCACCTCACTGGGTGGGAAACAGGTGGAAAACTCTTGGTGACAGCTCATTCCATAGTTCCAGTGTGGATTTGGATCATCCCACTGGTGTGGGCATCTCCAGCTGGGTTCAAACACTGGTCGCTGCCCTGAGGTCTTGGTTTGTGTTCTTGACTTCGCCCTGTGAGTTACTCGTGTATCAGATGAGTTACTACGAGGAGTAGTGAAGGTGGTGACGTGTAGCAGGGCCACAGCAGGACTCCCCTCCCAGGGGAGATGCTGTGTTTGCTCTGGGGACTCTGTTCCTACAAGTGACAGCTTCTCACGATCCTGACCAGGGAAACCAGCAAATCCTCCTGAAAATGAGAGGAAACCCAAATCCTCACGAGTGCAAAGCCTGGCTGCTTCTAGAAACTCTTTGTTTTATGAAAATCCAGTTCCTTTATTCCCAGAGCAGTGTCAGTGTTGCGCCGGTCCTCGGCTGAGGGGGAATTTCAGAGGGAGGAGCTGCAAAGCCACAATCTGATTCAGCCCTTTTCCATGGTTCTTTTGGGCTGCCACACTGGGAATTTTTTTGAAGTTTGTTCTCCAGTTTATCTTGTTCCAGGAGGAGGAGGATGAATCCTGGGGAGTGTTGAAAAGGTCAGTTCATCCTTCCCAGTGAATTTATGTTGAACTATGGAATCCTGGAATGGTTTGGGTGGGAAGGGACCTTGGGCAGGGACACCTCCCACTGTCCCAGGGTGCTCCAAGCCCTGTCCAGCCTGGCCTTGGGCACTGCCAGGGATCCAGGGGCAGCCACAGCTGCTCTGGGAATTCCATCCCAGCCCCTCCCCACCCAGTAACTTTCTCCAGGTAATAAACCAGGAGCCACAATCTGAACCCCTCTGGAATGTGGCCAGGATGTCGATGATCCCAACCCAGTGAATGCTGATTTTCCACTTGTGTTGAATGAACACAAAATCCTCATCAACTCTCGGCTCCCATGGTGGTAAAAATGAAATCAAACAGGTCCTTCCTGACACTCCTGAAAATAAAATAAACAAAATTTCCAGTGTTGCTCAGCTGCCCCCTCTTAATGGGGTAAAGCTGCTCTTAACAGCTCTATCCCACCTCTTTGGCATCCCAGTTTTGTCCAGCTGGGGCTTTATTTTTTTATTTAATTTACAATCATCTGGTGCAAGTCTGCACGAACATCCCAGCTAGACTCTATTTAATATGCACCAGAATTATTGTATTCCATATATATCAATTTTAAATCTGTTTCCACACAACCTTGAATGCCTTTCTGGCTGTATATCACTTCATCAGGCCAGCTTAACTAGAGCTTCTTTTTCATTTTTTATTGCTCCCATAAAATCTAGGAATGGAACACTTCGATTTTTCTAGCAGTAATTTTTATTACTTTTTGCCTTTTTTTAAGTACTTGTCAGTGAGATGCAGTACTTTGCACGGAGTATATTTTCCAGCTCTGCATTATATTTTTATTTCAATTTATTTTAGCCAGAACATCCAGCATACATCTAAATAATACCTATGGTGGTTCAAATGAGTGGATCATGAATGTAATTGGCGGGATATAAAGTGGGTTCACCCCCAGGATTGGTGGATTTTAGTTCCCTGCTCCAGTCCCAGATACTTTCAAGTAGGTCCTGCAAGGATAACTCATGTTGCAGTTTTAATGTTGCCCATAAACCCTATTGCAACGCAGGAGGGGAAAATGAATTTATTGCCATTTTTATGATTTTACTTTACTTTTTAGGTTTTTCTAGATTTTTCCCCTGAGTGTGTTATTGCACTGCATTTTATTTTTCCCCCCTAAGAACACAGAAATTGCCATATTAGCCCAGACCATTGATCTGCCCAGCCAGAAAATCTTTCCAAGCAGGAGTGGAAAGGCCTGTGATAGAATATGGACTTATTTCTCTATAAAAGGGTTCTTGACCTGTACATAAAAGTGCTCTGCAAGTCCTATTCCATATAAAACACGCTGCATTCTCAGCACAATTCAGATATCCCCTGCATTTTTGTGTTGCTGTGGTATTCCTCGACTTGCTCTGATGATGTCAGGCCATGTTTCCATCAGGAATTTCTTTTCATTGGTGGAAATTGTGATTTTCCAGAAGTGTGGGAGGGAGGAGCACAAAGGGAAAAAAAACATTTTGCTCTTCAGTTGGTTGAAATTTTATATGTTAGAATTAATGCTCATTTTAGAATATTTTTGTGCTGTTTCCGTTATTAACACTGAGCACCAACCTCTGCAACATGAGTTTAGTGTTTCTCCAAGAAAATAAAGTGGGACCAGGCATGTCTGAGCACAGTTCCTCAGCTCTGTAGCTTGTTATCCTCATTCTGCTTAATTAATATGAATAATACATTTTAAAATAATACCTCTACTAATGGAACGTGAGGGGAGCAGAGGAGCACTTCTCTAATTAGGGCTCGTGAATGACATTGGAAAAGGTTCTGGGTTCAATCACCTCCCCTCGCTGAGGGGTGAATTAGCATAGATTTAATGCCAGTGATAATTTCCTGCTGTAGGAGATCAGGAGTTTAATGCATCTGGCAGCCAGGCAGGGATTTTCTCCCTGGACAGCCCCGAACAAACCCCAGTAATCCCTGCCCTGCAGCTCTGCCCCCACCTATGGCAGCCCAGAGTGTCCCTCTGACCGTCCAGGGGGGTCTGGAGCCCTGCCAGGCAGTTTCGGAACTCAGGACGAAAGCACAGAACTCTATGTTTGATCCGTGTCATCAGAGAAAGCTGCCCACATTGAGAGATGAAATGCAAAATAGAAAGAAAATGTGTAATTAGCTTATCTTATCACTGGGTGAATGTAGGTTTTAGATTTATGGAGGTAGGAGAGAAAAAAGCAAACATGGAGGGCAAAGGGCGGTGCCCCTTCCCCTTCCTCTTTCTTCTCTCTCCTCCATCTCCTGCTGTGACGATGGGGATGGGCATTGGTGGAGGCAGCACTGCCATGGTAAGGAAAGGTAGAAATTAATTGGAAAAATTTGATAAATAATAATACGTTGTAGAACTTGGTTGGTTTTCCTGAAAGAGATCAAAAGGTAAAGACAGCCTTCTCAGTCGTTACTCCTGCTGTGGATCTCGGAGGAGCAGGTCATGCTGTGCCTGCTCCAGACACTGAGAGATAAGAAAAAATGAAAACAACCTGAACACGACTCCGCAGAAGTCTCCAGTCTCTTTTGGCTCGGGCGTGGGACTTTTTAAGATCAAGAAACAGCCATAAAAAACTCAGAGATAAACTACACCCACCCAGGCTCCGGCTCAAGGAAAGGCCGAGGGGAGCAGGGCTGTGCTGAGCCCCTCTGGCTCAGTGAGGCGCTGCCCTGGCACATTTTGTGCTTCAGTTTGTTCAAAAGATGAATTAAAGCTGCACTGGAGGGCCAAGTTTGCATTTCCACCACCGGGGTGCTGCAGGAGGCTCCATCTCAGTGCAGGGTATTTCTCTGTTTATTTATCTAACCACCTTCTACGGCAAAAATAAAGGTGAGCCAAGAGAAACTGGGCCGCTTGTGATTTTGGTGTTTTACTTTGAGCACATTGGGATCACCAGATCAGAGCTGGGAGCTCCGGCACAGGGGTCACTGAATGCCAAGGAGAACAGGCCGGGACGCGCTGACCCAGCCTCTGAAGGGAAGGCATTTCCAGGCTCAGTCCCAGGTTTTGGTGGCTGCAGGAAGCCTGGGGGCTGGGCAGGGCCATTTGGGAGCACAGTTTTGCTGGCAGGCTCTTGGTGAGCTCCTTGGTGCCCGTACAGCCTCGGCAGAGCCCGGCAGGGTGTGAGAGACGGTCCCGAGACCTTCATCTGCCTCACGGCTGTCTCCACCTTGCCAAGGACAGAAGACCCCTAAAGCCAAGGACCCCGGCCTGGCTGAGATGGGAACTTTGCTGCAGGTGTTGGCTGGACTGAGGCGTTCCTGTGGGAACCCTGTGCAGGGACAATGGACTGGGCACGGTGGAACTGCCCGTGCTGGCAGCCTGCACCAGCTTGTTCGGGCAGAACAAGATTTTTCACTGCCTGTTCTCCTTCGGTGAACCGCTGCTCCCACCTGCCTGGCCAGCCACCTGTCACCTGGGTATCCCAAAGGCTACAAAGACACCCCCTGAATCAACCAAACTTTGAGTTCTCCCCACAGAAGATGACGGATCTATGCGCAACAGAGGCGTCGAGGACCTCGTCTCTTCTGCTGGTAGCTAATATCCCATTTCCCCCTCTTTTTCTCTCTATCCTTTGTTTCCTTTCAGCTCCCCTCTATCCCATTGCTGAGTTGTTGGCACTCAATAAAAGTGCCTTGTTGTTGATTAAACCTGAGATCCCCACCGTGTGTTTTTGCAGTCTGAGATCGGTTAAGGAACCATCACGAGCCCGCTGTCACAGCGGATGGTGACACAGGGGCACGGTGTCCCTGTCCCTCGGGTGTCCCTCGGGTGACACAGGGTCACGGTGTCCCTGTGTGTCCATGGAGACACAATAAAGAGGCTCTGACACCTGCCAGGTTCAGCAGAAAGGAGCAAATGACGTCGGTTTATTGACACTACATTATTTTTATACACATTCCAATACTACAAGGGATTGGAGAGCATGTCACTTCCTTCTCCATCTTCACTGGAGAAGAAAGGTGCCCATCCAAGTGGTCATATCACAAAAGGAATGAAAAACAGAAAATACCGTTAAGTAAACGTCGGCTCTATTTACATAAAAATGTGTGAGAAAATATCTGACTCGAAGGTTAAAAACAGAAGGCTTATAGTAAACAAGGCGACATCCCTGTCCCTCGGGCGTCCCTCGGGTGACACAGGGGCACGGTGTCCCTGTCCCTCGGGTGTGAGCAGCACCTGGCACTGCCGGGCCGGGCCAGCGCCCACTCTGTGACATTGTGGAATAATCTGCTCCAGTCTGAGTCTAGCTTTGATCCTAATGAGTGCTGGGCCAGACTCAAACCGAGGGATGACCAAGGACTCACAGTCCTGCGGGGTTCAGTGCTTTGGGTGTGGCTTTGTCCTAAACCAGTGTTCCCAGTTCTGCCAACGTTCCCAAAAATCCAGCACTGCCTCGCCTTGCAAAGCTGAGCAGGGACACCTGGAAATCCACTTGGATTTTCCTGAAATGAGGGTAAATTTGTCAGTTGGACCCAACTGCTGCTCGTGCTCAGGGTTCATCAGGAGCCTTGTGTTGTCCTGTCAGTACAAAACCACTGTGCGGTCTAAATATTCATTCAGGAAAGAAAACGTTCTCAGATGAAGAAATGTCAGAGTTCTTGATTTCTGGGATTTCGAAAAATGCGATAATGAAAGAAATTGCTGTAATTCTTTTCATGGATGTTTGCTATTTTGTTAACAGTTAAAGTCATTAATTTGTGAGTCATTCAGAGCTGCAAACCAGATTTACCTGTGTTTGACAGTATATACCCGAGCTCTCAAAGGTGATGGTGCTGTGGGTTGTTTGTCTTGGAAAGACATTTTTTGGTCATAATTTTTACTATGTACACATGTTTTTACAGGAAATTCTGTCTGTTTCTGCTATTCTCAAGGAAAACTCCCACCATCAGTCCCCAGCCAGGCAGGATCTGTGTTTGACTGGGATTTTAGACCCCCCTGAGGAAGATTTGCTCTGCAGGTCCAGTCTCAGCTGCGTTATTAAACTAAGGAAAAACCACCCCTGAGTGCCATTTCTACACAATTGTCCAGTATTTCCCCTCAATTATTGTCACTGCTAATCCGACCCATTTCTTTTCTGACCTTAAATCCTCATCCTCGGAAGAGTTTCCTGACAGCAGGTTTTCTGTTTTATGGAAATTGATTACTTTTTATCTGGAAAGTTTAATAGAGATTTAACCTCACCCCTGTCATCTCTCAGACTGAATAGGGAGTTTTTTTCTCCAAATTTAGCACTCAAATCAAACTCCACATTTGTAATGAGCTTTGGGGCAGCTGGTCCTTTAGGACTAGTGTGTGTGGATTTTAGTCTCTTGAGAACTGTGCTTGTGTTTCCACAGAGTATTTTAGACCTTTAACATCTGAGATTTTATGTTGGGACTTCCCATATTTTACTTAACCTTGTTCAAAGCTACTGTCTTGACCTCAAATGTTAATAATGTAATTTCTCCGTGCTCCTCATAACTTATAACCTCACGATAACGCCGACCAAGCACAGAAAAAGGTGTGTAAAAATGATTTTGGTGCATTGAAGTTCATTCTAGGAGTCGTTCTTGTTAATGAATAGTAAATTTGCATCACCCAAATACAAAGTGCAGCAGGACTAAGACTTGCAAAGCACAATAAGCACCCAAGTCCATGATCAGAGCACCAAAGTCCCCATTTCTGCATAGTGGAGGCTCAGTTTGTTGGTGATAATCCAGGAAATAACAGCTAAACCTCAGCAAGTTTAACTGATCCCGGCTCTTTTAATCGGAGTGAAAAGCAGGTGGAGGAAGGGGAGCTCTCCAAAACTCACAGGCAAGTTGTGAATTAATTCCTTCATCGAGAGGGGTGGATAGAGACTTCTGCAGGCACAATAAAGCCTGATCCCCCCGAGTTTTAATAAAATGCTGTCTTTTAATAAAGCATGGAAGAATAAAGGCCTGTGGGGAGGTGCCTGGGAGCTGCTGTGAGCTCCCGGCTCGGGAGCAGCACGGAAGCCACGCTTTGATTAAAACATCAGACTTCAGATGTTCCTCAGTGCGTGCTCAGCCTCATCCCTGAGTATCAAAAGAGCCTGTTCACACAAGGATTTGTTTGTTTACAAGGATAATTCTTGTTAACTGACAGTTTAAAAAGAATTACAGAGGCCTCCAGCATTGATAGGCTGGTATTAAGGAGAGTATTAAATGCTGGCCTTGGACTCAGTTAAAGGGTTCTTTTTCCCCTCCCTCCTATCCAGCAGTCTGGGGGAGGGGTGGAGATTTATTAATCCAGAGCTGATAATCATTATACAATCAGGTGGGTGATGGGAATAAAATTTCCACTGGAAAGGAGTGGTTTAGGGGATGCTGTAGGGGTCCCAGGGAGATTTCCTGTGGATGCTCCCAGCACAGCAGTGCTGGCACAGATCTGCTCTGGACTTCATGTTCAGCACCCAAAATCATTGACAGAAACTCTTCCATGCAGCTAAAAAAAGGTGGAATAAGGGATAACTTCAGCTGGAAGGATCTTGAATGCCCCTGGATCCCTGGAAATGTCCCAGGCCAGGCTGGACAGGGCTTGGAGCACCCAGGGACAGTGGGAGGTGTCCCTGCCATGGCAGGGGTGGCACTGGGTGGGCTTTAAGGTCCCTCCAACCCAAACCATTCCAGGATTCCCTGATTCTGTGTTTTTATGATTTAAAATAGTCCTGGCAGAAACAAAATCTCCTGTGAAGGGAAGAAAGAGCCTCGTGAACAACGTGACTGAGGCCAGAGTGAAACAGAAACCAGCACAGTGAGATGGGAAACTGGGAGGAAAACTGTGGAGGGGTTCTGGGGGGAATAAAGGCAGCTCCTGCCAGAGAATCCAGAGAATTCAGCCTTGACAGCAGCACTGGTCATGGAAGAGCAGCTAAATGGGGAAAGTGTGTAATGTAAAAAAACCAGTTAAAAATGGGCTGGTTCCTCTGGATCTGGTGGGTATTTTGGGTCTCTTTTTTGATGGAACACTTTTTAAGGGAAGATTTTTGCTGCTGAAGTACCTCAGATCATGTTCATGCCATTTTTTCAACCTGAAAGCTACAGAAATTCAAACCTCCCATTTCAGCTCTGATCCATATTTTAGTACAGCAGGATTTATCAATATAAAGAAATGGAAACATTTCCTGAGGATTTTTTAATGTGAGTTCTGAGCTACTCTAATTTTTTTTGCCCAGCATTATTTTCAACTTCCAGCCTTTTGTCCTTTGATGAGGACGAAAATCCCTCTTGGCACGAGTGGAAATGGAAATCCTGTCTGACCACGAGTCCCAAGGATGTGGCTGTGGCACCTCCCTGCTGCCATCCAGCTGCTGGAAAAGGTCACTTTGGAGCCTTGGTGTGTGATGGAACAAGATGTGATGGAGCATTCCTCAGGGGAGCCCGTGACATTCATGGGAGATGGAAATGCTGCAGTCCTGGGCTGGGGCTGGGGGGGTCTTACTTGGCTTTATTTTGGGTATAAAGGACAGCAAAGTGCCCCTTAAAGCAACGTCTTCAGGAAGTTTGGGTTTAGCCTAGAAAAAACAAGAAGGGGGAAAATGTTTGCTGAGGATTGACAGGGAATTTTCACAATTCTCATTGAGAAAGAGACATTTGCAGATCAGGGAGTACATTTGGAAATACCAAATTTTACTCTGTGTTCCCCTTGGCTACCCAGGGCTATCACAAATTCTGATATTTTCTGTTCAGAGAGGCCCTGCCTGTGCAATTTTTCCTATTTGAGGAACAGCTTCAGGAAATCCAGTTTCATTTCCATGCAGTGAGAGCTCTCCTCCCCCTACACGGCCAGTCCAAAAACCTGGATTTTTCAAGACAAACCATTTACAACAGATTTTTTCCCTTTTTCTGTAATTTTATTTCCTATTTCTATAATGCCTTTGGCTACCTCTATATTTTTCCCCTATTTCTATAATCTTTTTCCTATTTAAATTGCTCTCCTGGTTTCCACTGCAGCATTGCTCCAAGCTCCAGCTGGGATTAGCAGGCTCTGGAATAGTTCTGAGGTGGGCTCTGATGTGGAATCCTGTCTTTTAACAGCTATTAAGATGTTAAAAATTTAATTATGGCCTCTCTTCCCACTGGCATCCCTTGCACTTTGTCTCCTGCCTGTCAATGGTGGCTGGATTGTCTGTCAGAGGGATGGGAGGCATTAATTAGCCAGCCAAGGCCATTTATCGGGGATGTTTCCTGGCTTATATGGAAAGAAAAACCTCTGAATATTCTCATTCCTTCAGAACTGATGCCTGATATTCTCTGGCTGAGCAAAGCAGAGCAAATAATGGTTAAAAAGTCATTTGTTAGATAAGAAAAATGTAGGATTTTTAGAGGACAGAATCCAGGGAATGCTGTCTAAAAACCCATGGATGCAGTTTGACAGCAGAAATCAAACCAATCTTTTTCCCCTCCTATTTTTAAAGAGGTTTTTAAAATAATTGTATTTAAATTTTTCTTGGAACAGATTTTTCCAAATAAAAGCAAATCTTTTCATCACTTTGAAATTTGTAAATGAAAGGTTTCAGCAATTTTAAACACTAATTTTTTGGCTGGCAATACTTGCCTAAATTTCTCATCTGACAAGAATGAGAGATCTCAAACTTGGTGAAATGGAGTTTGGGGCTTATTTAAAAAAAAAGTCCCTCTAAATGATAATTTTCAAATTGATAAGAAAGTTAATGGTGTTCCATGAACTAAATGCTGGTGGATTCTTTTGTCAAAACCCTGAATATTGCAAATTAACTTCTCTGACTTCTCATTCTTGCCATGAATTCGAACCAAACAAAGCTCTCCCTCTCTAGTGCTGGGCTGATGTGAAGGGTTTATCATTCCCACAGTGCTGCTTCTGCAGGAAAATCTCATTATGGACTTCAGAAGGAGTGCAAGCAGGGGGATTTTCAGGAAGGGTAATTACACTGGGAGCTCAGAGGGACCTGCTGGGCAATATTTGACCTTCCTAATGGGCTGGGGTTTAATGGCCTTGGAGGACTGGGAAAAGGGGATTTTTAATAGGGATCCTATTTACTGGTTGTGCCTGGGGTGTATTTAGCACTGGGAAATTTATAATGGGGAGCAGCACCCCTTTCCCCACCTCCCCTGGGTGAAGGTTTGTAATAAAAAGGGAATTCTGGAATAAAGAGTGGGAGAGAGTCTGGGCTTGGGCTGCGAAGGAAAATCCAGGCCCGGGTGAGTGAGGGCCTGAGGTTTGAACCAAAACCCCCGATGAAATCAAAGGGTATCCAGCTAAAAATACTATAAATGATAAAAATCTATAATAAAACTAAACTGAAACAAAATAAGAAATTTTTTTAATTTAAAATTTGGAGGGGTGAGGGATGAGACCTCAGCACATCAAATCCTGCCTATGCAAACTCACAGTTGGAACCAAACCATCCTTCACGGGTTTTTGTCTTCAGGATTCCAGGAGCATTTTCAGAGCTGGCCCCTGTATTTAAGGTGTCAGTGGTAATTCTGTAGCTGTGATTATCTGTTTCTTGCCAGAGAAATACATGTCAGGCAGATGCATTGTAGAAAACCAGCAAACCCCTCCACCTGAAACCCAAACCCTTTAGCCAATGCATTCTGGATTCACAGATTTACTGAGTTTGGTGAGCTTCTCTTCAGGGACTTTTTATGGTGTTTAGGCATTTTCAGATGGACCCAGCAAGGGTTGTTGCCTCTCTGCAGCAGCCAAGGCATCACCTGCAACACCTCTACACCGAGTACTACAAGGCAGAGTAAATAACCACTGCTGAGGGGGTTGGTGCTCATTTTTGCTGCTGAAGCACTGAACAAGGCCCAGTATTGTTTATTTAAAACATTCCCAGCTCTCAGCAGAGGGAGGCTGCACCCCAGGAGGAGCAGATGTGCCCTGAGCCACCTGGCAGAGAAACTGCTCCGGGTGGGCTTGGCTTTCAAACAGGCTGAGAATTGATCCGGCCCTGGTTCCACGCTGGAATCCACTTGGATTTTGTTGGAAGTGGTGTCCCCAGAGCCTCGGAGAGCTGTGGGAGCTGCAGAGCTCCCCAGAAACCAGAAAATGTTCTAATCACTCCCCAGTCTCTCTCAGCCTTTGCCTCCCTGATGTTCTGGGTCGAACTGGAGGTTTTAACACGAGGAAAATCAAAACCCACCAGACTGGAACCAGAGGAAAGGCCAAACCCGCCACACCTGACCTCGCGGAAAGGCAAAACCTCAAGGAAAAGCCAAAACCCACCACACCTGAACTCAAGGAAAGGCCAAAACCCCACCACACCTGAACTTGAGGAAGGGCCAAACCCCAGCACACTTGAACCCAAAGGCCAAACCCACCACACCTGCCCTCGAGGAGAGGCAAAACCTCAAGGAAAGCCAAAACCTTAAGGAAAAGCCAAAACCCAGCACACCTGAACTCAAGGAAAGGCCAAAACCCCACCACACCTGAACTTGAGGAATGGCCAAACCACACCACACTTGAACCCAAAGGCCAAACCCCAGCACACCTGAGCCCGGGCCTTCTGCTGCTCTCGGGATTTCTCTGGTTTAGCCACATTTGGAGTTTTCCCTGCTCCCACTGCACTTTGTGTGTGGCCTCTGTGACCTCGTGGGGCAGTTGTACCTTGAGTAGAGTCATGCTTTAATTAAGTTTTTGTGAAATCCTAAGCTGTCAGCAGTGAGGAGTACTCGGAATCGCTGCCTGTTGAAGCCCTGGAGTGCCTCCTTGTCAGAGCTCAGCCTGGCAGCCGATTTGGGCACAAATTCACCCATTTGGACCTTCCCCAGCACTTTGGGGTCAGTTTATCCACGATTTCCCTGTGCTCCTCAAAGGTGAGGCTGGAGGAGTAGATCCCTTCCTGGGGCCTGCGTGGTTTAAATCATCCAGGAGTCATCTTTGTGCGTGTGCTTTAATTTGCAGCTTTGCTTAAATTATGTGGAGTCCTTCAAAAGGGAAAAAAAAAAAATCAATTTGACTTTGGCAGCTGTCTCCACAATGGCTGCCAATCACCAGAGAATCTTGGCTATTTTTAAGTCTCCTGAAATCAGTCTGCATTAAGGCAATAGCTGGGCTTGGATTTAAGCCCAGGACTCTATCAATATAAAATGATTTGTTGTAAGTTTAAAGATGCTTCATCCCCATTCTCTCTCTTTTCATTTGCATTTTAAGCTTTCATCAAAACGTGGATCAACAATCCTAATGGAGCCTTTTTTCCCCTCCATCCTACTTTTTCTCCAAGGAACACCTGAGACTGTGTGTTCTAAACCTCAGCCTGACATGAGGGGGTTTTTCCTTCTGTTCCAACCACAAGGCCCAGGTTGTTCCCTGGAGGAGCCCAAACCGAGCCTTTCCTTGTGCCACTGGAATGTTTTCCAGAAAAGTTCTGAGGGACAGGAGATGTGTGATTGAGGGAGGGGTTGGAAGCAAAAAGGAGGGGATCCTTCATGCAGCAGTTGGTGGAAATGATCATTAAGCAAGAGATTTTATTTTCCCAGACTAAAGATTGATGTTTGCCAGGTGTATTAGACCAACCCCTCCTGGTCCTTTTCGCCAGGGATGGAGGGACGGGCAAGGGGGAACGGCCTTAAGATGGAAGAGGAAAGGTTTAGGTGGGATTTTGGGAAGGAATTCTCCTCTGTGAGGGTAGGGAGGGGCTGGGATGGAATTCCCAGAGCAGCTGTGGCTGCCCCTGGATCCCTGGCAGTGCCCAAGGCCAGGCTGGAGCACCCTGGGGCAGTGGGAGGTGTCCCTGCCATGGCAGGGGTGGCACTGGGTGGGATTTAAGGTCCCTTCCCACCCAAACCATTCCAGGAATCCATTGCCAGACCAGCCCGGGATGGGTTCAGGACATTCACCCGCAGTTGGGGTGACATTTACAGTCCACTGTTCTCCATAATTCATTTGGAATCATGCTCAACAAGGGGAATAGTTGGGATTTTTTTAAATAATTAAGTTTCTCATCCCTAATTTTGCCACTCACTTCTGTCATTCCAAACTTGCACAGGATCCTTGTGTCCATGGCTTTGCTCAGAGAGATTCCCCCAAAGGAAAACCCCTAGAGATTCCCCCAAGGAAAACTGTGGAGAACTGCAGCCAACTCTGTCCTGAAATCATTTTGTGATTGAGTAGAACTGTGTTAGATCCAAGCTTGTTTTAATAACAATTTTTAAAAATCAAGATAATGTTCACAGCCTCAGCTTCTCGGTAGTAGAGGCATGATTTCCCTGAGTGTTTTTCCCAAATTTCCAAGGATTTCTATGGCAGCCCCCATCTTACAAAAGAAAGAAGGCATTTATATCCTGGGTCTCGATTTTGGCCTTTTTCTGAAATTTTTCAAGGCATGTGATCCTAAAAGCCTTGTAAAAAAAAAAAAAAATTCTAAAAAAAATTTGACTTGTTGCTTGGTCTGTGCTGAAAAGGCTGAACTGGTTTTTACAGCTTTGCTGTAAATATTTGTCAAAAATTGCACAAAAATAGCATCACTTGATGCGTTTGGGCTGACTCTGGTTCCTTACATGTAATTAAAGCAGAGCTGTTTGATGTTCTCTGTGGCTGATAAAGAAATATCAATTTTCTTGCCTGTCCTGTTTCCAAATATGCACCAGCTATTCTACAACTACAGCTGGCTGGTTGTTTTTCAGCTCTTTTGTGCCCTCAGGGCATTGTGCAGCAGCATTAACACCTCGGGATAAAAGAAAATCAAAGTTCATTCTCATTCCTTATTTAATTCCTTAAGGTTTCATAATTTGTCTAATTTCTGGGCTTTTGGCATGAGGAGCTCTCCGGGCTGTGTCGCTGTCCATCGTGGCTCTGTGCTCAGAGCTCTCTGATTTATCAGCAAAGTACCAAATCCTTCCTGGAGCCTTTCCATCAAACGCATTTGGGGATGAAGGAGGGAGCATCTTTCCCAGGGCTCTGAAACAGGAGCCATAAATTTGGGACTGAACTCCCAATACCCTCATTAACAGAGAAGGAATTTGTCCAGCCAGCCCCGGACCTGGGGAGGGCAGAGGGATGTGCTGGGAAGGGGAATGCTGTGAGTGGGGAGCTGGACGTGATTTAAAGGAGGAGTTTTTGCTCCTTGATGCCAAACACCTTCAGCCAGGGGTGTAATCCCTGTTCCCGTCACTCTCTGGGGCTGAGGGGAGTTTAGAAATTTTGTCTTCCACCAGGATGGTTAACTCTGGAATAAATTCTGTGAAATCTATTTTAGGGGAGAACTCTGGCAGTTTTCAAAGCTCCCTACGAGTGTCCACTGTGCAAAGGCTGCTCTTTGTCCCATTCTCACCCGACCTTAAAAAAGTAGCTCAGAATTAATAAGATGCAAATCAAAGGAGGAGGAAAAAGAGCTCCCAACCAATCATTGTCATAAAAATAGTCCCAAAAATCAGTGTGCTCATAGAAGTGACCAATCTTGGTGCTGTGCTGCAGAACCAATAAAATCAGTATAAACAGAACATAACCTTGAGGGGAAATAAATTCATTCCAATGTCACGAAGGAGAAATGATCCCTTGGGCTTTGTGCCAGGCAATGCAATGTTGGCTTCTAATTGCCTGGAGAGAATAAGAGAGCCAAATGTCCAAATCCAGCTGTTCCTGCAAGCCCAGGATGTTCCTGCTGCCAGCCAGGGGCTGCCATCCCATTTATCAGGGAGTTATTCACTAACAACAGAGCTTGCCACGTGTCTGGGCTTTATATCCAAGGAAATCAGGACAAAAAGACATTTTGGGATCAAGGACTTCTTTCCCTTTTCAGCTCATTCTCCCCCTGGGATTCCAAGGGATGCTTTCTACGAGACCAGGTTGCTCAGATAAAGTCTTATCTGTGATCAAACACTTCTGGCAGGGGATTGTTGGGTTCTTTGAGATGCTCCAGGTGTCTCTGAGTGACTCTGGGATCAGATATTTCGTGGTAAGGTCTCAAAGCCATCGTGTCACCTGCTTAGAAAAGAAACCATTCACTGCAAGGAAATCCAACTTTCAAAGATTACCTCAATACTTAGTTTTTCTATAAATACAAATCTCAGTAGCACACCTTACTCAACCACCCTGAGCAGTGTAACTCCCCTGAATTTGAAATATATTAATAAAGCATGAAATAGAAATTTTTCCTCCCCTCAAGGTGCTCAAAGTTGGGTTTTTTTTGCTTTTTTTCCCCAAATATGGGAAATTAACACTAAGGGAAGGATGACGATTAAAGCAGAGAGTGACTGAGTTTCATTTTCAAGTCTTATTAGCGAATAAATACATTTAGGTGGGCTGATATATTTTGTTATTCAGCTGCATCTGAGACGGGGCAATTACCTGGGAAAGACAAGTTAGGAAGAGTTGGACTGGGGCAGTGCGACTGAAAATAGCTGGAAAGCAGCAGAGAACTGCCTATATTGATTTTAGGATCATTTGAATTTCATCTCTGCAATGGGATAGATGATGTGAGTGGGAAGGACAGGAAAAAGGGATCCAGAGGATGAGAAGATTTAAATGCAGAGCAAGAACATCTTAAGGAGTAATTGAATCTTAATATCTGGCATTGCTTTTTGTTTGAGAGCTCAATTTGTGCCTCACCTACGAGCAGCTCCTACTGAAATTCAAATCCTTGGAACTCATTTCTGCCCCTGCCCAGCCCTGCCAGTGCTAGGAGGGAGATTAGGAATTCCTCAGGACAGCGAGGAACTTCGATTAAATACAATAAGGAGCAAGGAAGATGAAATAAGTTTGCAGATTTTCAAGGCAGTGATTTTTCTGCTCTGGCCTGGGGGATGAACTGCACAAGTCCCTGACTGCAGGACACAGGAAACCTTGGAATTAACACTTCCCTGGATGCAGGAGTTGTGGGAGCTGTGTCCAGATGTGTTTCGCTGACTATTCCATCATTTTCCCGATGTTTCCCCATTTCCAGGCTGAGGCTGTGTCCTTGCGGACCAGACTGTCCCTTTTGCTGGTCCAGACTGTCCCTTTTGCTGATCCAGACTGTCCCTTTCGCTGGCCCCAGGCTGCTCCCTGACCCACACCCCACGCCCTGGGTGCCGCTTCCCTCCGAGGGGACGGTGCCAGCTGATGGGTCCCGTTGAGAGAGGTGGTCAATAACTAACTCATGTAAGCACAGTTAACTATGAGGAGACAGCAAATGTTGATTCTGACAGCAAATGTTAATTNTTTGCCTGGCTGTGCCTTTGGGACGGGCGCAGCTCCCAGGTGAGCAGGGAGGTGCCCCCAGCTTCTGATCCCCTGGGGACCTGCGGGTCTGGGGCCTCCCCGGAGCCTCAGCATAGTTAGTGCTGGTGTTATAAACGGAGTCAGAAACCTCTATGAAAAGGTTAACTCGTTTATTCCCAATTGCAGCTGAAAACCAGAGACTCCTGGGCAGTCCAGGGTCTAACGTGGCAAATCCAGGCAAAACCCCCCACAACACCCGACGTTCCCCCAGCCCTCCTTTACGCCACCGCACGGAAAAAACTCCCCCGAAAGTAAAACCCATCCACACAGCACCAAAACCTCCCTCCCTGCTCCCTGGCCACCCCCGTAAAAAAGAAAATGTGTTTTTTTTCCACAGAAAATCAGTCCCTTTATCCCCCCCAGAGGGATATTGCCCACCCCCCGAGTCCAGATCCTTGCTCTTGGAAGAAGTCATTCACTCCTGTTCAGCTTCTTGATGGCCACAACTGTGGGCTGATTGTCCTGGGTGTTGCCTTGGGAAGCCTCCGCTGTTTCTTATCTGAAAATAAGAAACCCCAGCCCCGCTTCCCGTACATTCAAATGCTTTTAACAACTTAATAACTTTACATTACATTACTGGCCCAAGAAAGCCAAAATTGTCCATAACACTGGCTTAAAGAGCTTTGCCTCATTCCAGCAGCACTTTTTCCCTTACTGCATTACAACATGGTCATTACCTGGCCAGTTAAAGGCTGTTCCAGGTTTTTATGGGAGTTCCCAGCTCTTCCCCTGCAGAGCTTTGCTCTGATTTAAGCCCCGGGCTGCAGGCGACACAAACATTTAACAGCGTGCTGAAAGGACAGTGCAAAGGTGAGCAAGAGGGGAGATGCTCTGGGAAAATTGGAGTAGGAGGTCAGGGAGAAGATCAAAGGATTGGAGCTCTCAGTTTAAAATACTCTTGCAGGCTTTAAAAGCCTGATGGAGGTGATGCTGCCTGCCAGGGTCACCGAAGGGTGCTTGTTGCTAATTAAACACCAAACTGTGCAGGGCAGCTCAGGTTTGGATGCACCTGAAACTCAGTTTTTTCCTTTCCCAGCACTGTGTATAAAACTGCCCCAGTGTGATTTGCTGGAGCTGAGTCTCTGTTTGTGTTTCTGTCTCTTTTTGTGTTTCCAGTGGCGAGAGGAGACTTTTCCCCTTCGAAAGCAGCACCAGGCTGCAGCTGAGCCCTGCTTGTTCACAGATCCAGGGAAAACCAGAGGGGTCACTGGGACCTGGAGATGCTTCTCAGGAATCAAATGCCCATACACCGGGAATAACTCACTGCTGGAAAAATATCTGGAATTTGGGAAGCTTCGACTTTTCAAGCCTTTGAATATTTCCACCTGTGCCTTCACTGTCGTTTTGTTCAGCTGTACCTGGAGTTAATTTTTCTCTTCAGCCAATTATTCCCAAAATACCGTTCTAGGGGCAGGAAAATGTTCATCACCTGCAGGAACGTTCACTAAGGGGTCTCAAACCAATTTGAATGGCACTGTCCAGTCAGGGACAGTGACCTTGGATGTCCTTTTCAGCCTCAGTGATTCCAGGATTGTGTGCACTGGCTGTTGGTGGTTGGAATATATACTTCTAAAAACAGGGAATAAATGGAAAGGGAGCCCAGGAATTTCCAGAAGAAATACTGATAAAACCATGATAAAACAGGAAACCCAGTATTACTTTCCCATCACATTTCCCATTCTGTTTTTTTTTTCAAACAAGAGATTTTGTTTGCAAAGAAAAATCTTCAAAGCATTAAAAAAATTGCCTTATTTTTCAGAATTTGGCCATTCATTAATACTTCTCTTTTTGCTGTGTGTGTTTCTCACTGACACTGGAAGCCCTTTGGGGTGATCTGATCTTGTGGTGCATCCAGTGCCTGCTGCAGTTTGGCTTCCAGTCCTCCACCAAACCCCTTGGACCTTCTCAAAAGCAATATTTAAAACAAATTATTCAAGTAACAAGCCTGAGCGTAACAAAAATCAATTACAGAGTCAAGAAAAACCTGGGAAGTTTTGGTGCTGGTGTCACAGTCTTAAAACATCCACACATTTAGTGTTTAGAATTCCTCATTTAGGGACCATCAAATCTCATCTGAGCAAAAGGAAATAAAGCTCAGCAAGTGCTTAAAAAGGAGATAAATTTCTAATATAAATCTCTAGGGTAACACTTGAGTGTAGGATTTGATTTGAGCCCATTTCTGAGGGATGCTGGTGGTTAAACAACAGCAAAGATCCTTTTCAGGAGCCAATTCAGGCTCCCAGTGCAGCGAGGCCAGCGGGGCACCTCTGCTCCCATTCTGCCACTCCGGGGCTGTCGGCCTCCCTGGGACTGAAATCACAACTATTTGGGCTTAAATAAGCTTTATTTCTGATCACCGTAATGCCATGATTTGATGTCTTTTTTAGAGTCTTTAGCTTAAAGTAGGCGAGCTTATGATAAATGCTGCAGATGTGGGTGAGTTATTAAATTAGTCCTGGAAATGGGCAGTGGGGAACGGGGGCAGTGCCTGGATGAGCAAATTCGGGGTCTGCAGCTCTGCTCTCACTCCTTGCTAATGGAGTCAGCCTGCTCCTGGGAGAAATGGAAATATTCAAAGACTTTTTAAACTGAGGATTAGCAGGGAGGGAAAAAAAAGAGCTTTTCAGTGCTGGAAGAGGTGAGTGCTCTGCAAGCAATTCCCCATCTCTTCTAATATAGTAAATTTTTTATGTTAATTAGAGGGAAAAAAAGGTGGAGGAGAAAAATTAAACTCAAAATTCCTCCCCATGTCCCCCCAAGGAATAAAAAATTAAATGAAAACCCCCAAACCCAAATGCCTTTAAGACCCTTTCTTAAAAAGATTATTTAAAACTCATTTCAGCAGTAGGTGAGATGAAACGATGATAAATTATTTTGCTTTAAACACTTCTACCTTGCCCAAAATGGGTTTTGGAGGTTCAGAATGGATTTGGTTGCCCATCTGCTTCCAAATCCCCAGGTTTCCTGAGAGTGCTGAGAGCAGGAAATCCAAATACCTGCTTAGAGCCAACCTCCTCTTTGAAATTAGGAGGTTTTTTGCAAAATGTCTGATTTGTGGCCACATTTCAGGAGTGAAAGATGACCTTGAGGGAGGGCAGGATGCAGAACTCTCTGCCCTAAGAATTTGAACTTGGAAACTCCGCTAAATGTGTCACCTGGAGGGATAGGAAATTATTATCCAAGCAGATTTACAATAAACAAGTGCCCAGCAATTAAATATTATGGTTGTGCATTATTCCATTTATTGGCTTTAAATAACCGGGTGAGGGTTTTGGGGAAGAGGGCAGATGTTAGATCATCATCTCATTATTTGTATCTGAGACACTCTGGGACAAATTCTGTTCTCTTCTATCAATATAAACCCAGAAAAGCTCTCTAAATGTAGCAGATCCAATCAGTCTGGGGAATCTGAGCCACTCCTGGCCTCGTCCTGTCCCTGTGCTGAATGGTTTACCTGGCAAGGCCTTTCCTTGGAGAAAAGGATTCCGTCTTTCAATTATCCCTCTGCTGATGCAGCCCCTCAAAGAAGGCCTTGTGCCCACACTCATTACCCTGAAACACCTGGGTTTAGTGTCAGCTGCTCCCCGGGCTGAAATAAACTGAAATAAACTGAAACAAACTGAAATAAACTGAAACAAACTGAAATTAACTGAAATAAATTGACATAAATTGAAATAAACGGAAATTAACTGAAATTAACTGAAATAAATTGAAATAAACTGAAATTAATGGAAATTAACTGAAATTAACTGAAATAAATTGAAATTAACTGAAATAAACTGAAATAAACTGAAACAAACTGAAATTAACTGAAATAAATTGACATAAACTGAAATAAACTGAAATTAACTGAAATAAATTGAAATAAACTGAAATAAACTGAAATTAACTGAAATAAACTGAAATTAACTGAAATTAACTGAAATAAACTGAAATAACTCCATCATCCTGTGAACATCTACCGAGCAGGGGCCGATGATCACAGGAACAGGGTTTGTGCTCTCTGCTGGACCAACATTGACACAAATTTCAGCTTTCCAGAGGCTTCATTTGGATCTTAAACCAGTCTTAAATCTAATTTCAATCGAAGGAGTCAGATTTATAAGCGAGGGTCTGTCCTTGCCCAGATTTGCCCAAGTTCTGGGAATAAATGAGACAAAGGCAGTATTTTGAGGGGACACGTGGGAGATGGGTGGGGAATCCTGACAGGGAAAGGCTCTTCCCAACTGTCCTTGTCCTACAGCTCGTCCAGAGGAACCTCTGAGCGGGTGGTTCCAAAGAAGCAGAGCTGCCAGGAGGCCAAATTGAAGGGAAGGGAAGGACTTTTTTGGGAAGAAAAGTCCATCAGATGCTCTTCAGCCCAAATATATTAACATTTACTGTGTGCTGGGAAAGGCTTTTCCTGTGGAATTCTCAGGATCTCCCTTCCCTAGCCCGAACTAAAGGCAGGAGAAAGTGTCACCTGTGGGGTCCAGGGACCAGGCCAGGGATCTGAATTGGGCAGGAAGTGTAAAATATGTGAGAAACCCTCAAACACTCATGGAAATGGCTCAGAAATTCCCAACGTTTACACAAATTCAAAGGAGTTCCATAAATAAATAAAAACAAACATAAATAAATATAATTGGCTGGATGAGGCTATGGGGTAGAGCTTCCCAAGAGACCTCAAATTCCACATGGAAAAGAAAAAGGGGTGAAGCAGAGAGAGGAAAAGAGAAGGAGAAGGGAAAAAGAAAAGGAAATTCTTTCATACAAAGCTCATGACAGTGGGAGGAGTTCTAGAGTCAGATAATTATTTATATTTCTGGAGTCAGATATGTATTTATACTTCTGGAGTTGGATATTTATTTATACATCTAGAGGTACATATTTATTTCTATTTCTGGAGTTATTTCTGTATATCCCCGGAGTCAGATATTTATTTAAGAGACTAAAGACGTCAGAATCAGTTCTGGAATGATTTACATCCATCTGCCCCTAATGAAAACGAATGCCTTGAATGTGATGTGGACGTGCATTAAACCCTCCTTACATCAAACTGCACCCGCAGCAGTCGTGGGGAGGAAGCAAATACCAGAGTTATTGCCCAAACAAAGGGCTCTGTACAGCTGGGTCTGCAGCAGGGATGGAAACCCATCCTCTGGGGTCTGCAGCAGGGATGGAAACCCATCCTCTGGGGTCTGCAGCAGGGATGGAAACCCATCCCTCTGGGGTCTGCAGCAGGGATGGAAACCCATCCCTCTGGGGTCTGCAGCAGGGATGGAAACCCATCCCTCGGGGGTCTGCTCGGGGTTTCCATGTGAGCCAGCCCTGCAGGGCAGCTCCCAGCAGCTCCGGCTGAGCTCAGCACGAGCAGGGCAGGGATGGGCTCGTTCCATGTGCCTGTGCTGATCAGTATTGGCTGAGTCCCACTGATCAATATTGACTGAGTCACGCTGATCAGTATTGGCTGAGTCCCACTGATCAATATTGGCTGAGTCACGCTGATCAGTATTGACTGAATCCCGCTGATCAATATTGACTGAGCCCTGCTGATCAATACTGACTGAGTCACGCTGATCAATACCGGCTGAGTCATGCTGATCAATATTGGCTGAGTCATGCTGATCAATATTGACTGAGTCACGCTGATCAGTACTGGCTGAGTCATGCTGATCAATATTGGCTGAGTCACGCTGATCAATATTGGCTGAGTCACGCTGATCA
>VYXC01000941.1:38795-62595 GCA_013397175.1 Platysteira castanea
GTGACATCTGTAAATAAAGTTGCCTTTTCCCTCCTTTCTGCTGAGCCTGGCAGGTGTGAGAGCCTCTTTATTGTGTTTTCCCAATCACAATGCCCAAAGCCCGGGCCAGCAGCTCCTGAGCTGAGCCAGCAGCCCCCGAGGGGCAGGGCCTGGCCTGGCCACCCCGGCATGGCTGACTGGCCACCAGTGACTCGGGGGTGCCCGGCACAGCAATGAGCTGGGGTCACTCCGCTGCAGCAGGGAAAATCCATTTTCTGCATGCCCTGTCCTGATTTTCTCCTAATTCCTGGGGTTTCTGTGCTGTTAGAGGCAGGGTGGGGGAAGCTGTGAGCTGCAAGGAGCTCTTCTCTCACCAGCCTGAATAATTCTCATTTTCAGGAGGTGCCAGGAAGTTATTTCAGAGTTAGCTGGGCAAAAAATGACTGAGAGGTCAGTCCTTGGGAATTGTTATTTATTTAAAAAAAAAGAAGCTTTAGAGCTCAGTAAGGAATGCATAAAACTTGGTGAATTATTACCTTTCTATGCCCAAACCTGCAATATTTTATTCAGATTAACTGAATAAAATGGATTCAGATTGCTGAGTCAGACATTGCTTCCCATGGATATTATAATGTTTCCATGGAAAGTCCAGCAATAAAACAACATTTGCAGCTTTGGGGGGGGAAAGGAGCTTTTGGGAAGCAGAAGAACCTCAGGCAGAGCAGCTGGTGCCTGTTCCCTTCCCCAAACAGGATTTTTGGGTTAAATTCCCTCATTCAGGGTCCAGGAATTGGAGTAAAAATTAACTTTATTTCAACTTTCACCTCTATTTCACCGGGGGTTAAGGAATATGGGAATTCCCAACATTCTGACATTGCTGTAAGGACAGGGGGGCACAAGATTTCAGCAGGGACACAATCAGGGGACAAATCTCCCACTGGAAGGGGGAGACGAGGTGTAGAAAATGTCAAATAAATGCAGGTAGGAAAATGTGTTTGTTCTGATTTAATGGCAGGTATTGAAGTATTGAATGTTAACATTAATTTGCATTTATTTTAAAGTGTGGGGACACCGTGTTCCCTGAATTTCTACCTCCAGGATGGATTTATGGCCCCTTGCTGGCTCTTTGCCCTGTTTTTAACTCAGAGAGGCAAAACCCTGCTGCTGTACTCTGTGTTTTGGCCATCAGAGCTGCCCCAGGAGGAGCATTTCTGTGTGTGTCCATCTGTGAGTGCTGGGATGGGCCTTTGGAATCTTCAGCCAGTCCTGGATGAAATTCAGGGGCTCCCAAAGGCCGTTTGTCCTCAGCACCTGCAGAAAATATCCTGACCTGGGCACAATCCTGGGGCATATGGACACCATTTATTTATTTATTATGCAGCATTTGGAGCTGCAGGATTATTGGGGTTTTTCATTCTAATTCTCTCAGTGCTGCATTTTCTGTCGATTTAACATGGTTTTCATTTCTAAATTGAAATTCTCAGTGGTAAACTTCAAGGAAAATGTGAACAAAGGGACTTTTCAAAAACACATCTCAGACTAGAGACAGGTTCTGCTGCCTCAGCCACGTGCTCTGCAGGAGGTGAGGGGATGGAAATGATCCCAGCTGTTCCCAACCATGAATAAAACCATGGAATCATGGAATGGTCTGGGTCGGAAGGGACATTAAAGATCATTTCATTCCACCCCTGCCATGGCAGGGACACCTCCCACTGTCCCAGGGGGCTCCAGCCTGGCCTTGGGCACTGCCAGGGATCCAGGGGCAGCCACAGCTGCTCTGGGAATTCCATCCCAGCCCCTCCCCACCCTCACAGGGAGGAATTCCTTCCCAAAATCCCATCCATCCCTGCCCTCTGGCAGTTTAAAACCATTCCCCCTAGTCCTGGCACTATCTGCCATATCAGTTACTTACCTGGGCATTAATTCATTCTCTGTTTGAGTTTCCTGTGGTGCTTTAACTCACCCTGGGCCTCGTTTATGCCACAATTTTCAGCAAGATCTGAGACAACCGAGTTAAACTGGGATCTAATGGCAGCTGAGTGCCCAAATCCCCTGGGCACCATTAAAGCTGCCAGTTTGGATTTCTAATAATTGGTAATGACTCAGCCCCACGGACCTGGAGAAGGGATGTGCTCCAGGACTCCACTGAGCTTTGGGAAAGGCCTTGAGTTTGCAGTTCCTGCGATTTTTACAGCAAAGTGTGAGCCCAGGTTGAACTGGGAGCAGCAGCTGATGGTGCTGGACACACCGATGTTGATGCCTTCCCCAGCCACCCAGAAACAGAGACCAGGCAGGAGGAAGGGAATAAAGGCAGGGATTTATTTGAAGGCCTTCAANTATTCCACAGTCCGTTACACACAAGTGTAGGGGGCAGGGCTGGGGTTTCTCCTGTTTTGGTGGGGGTTTTATTTCTTTTTCTGTATTTTTGATTAGTTAACTTGCTCTCAGGAGCAGCTCTATGTGGGAGCTGAGGTGCAGCGTTTTCCATTCCAGTGATAAATCTCAGGAGCCATCTGGGATATTTTTTTCTTCTTTTGATTAAACAGTACTTGAGCAGCAAAGGTTGATTGATGAAAATCAAGGAGGGTGTGAATCAAAAACGATTCTCCTTTTTTTTTTTTTTTTTTTTACCATGAAGATTGAAATTCATTTTTGGAGAGTTCAATGGAGATTAATTCGCAAGTTAAACAGGCAAAAAAAATGAGTTTTTTCCAGAAATGAGCACACATTAGGAGAGAGGAATGAGAAGAGGAGCCTAAAGCTCGAGATGCTCGTGAGCTCTGCCATTCAGCAGCTCCCTGAGAGAGGAGAGGCTGCTGGAAAGGGGGAAAACAACCAGGGTGCTTCATCTTGCTGTGGGACAGCGCTCTCCTCCAGTGACACTTGGCATAAAAAAGGTGTAAAATTTCAAGTGTTCTCACTCCCAGGCAGCTGAGTCAGAGGAATCCGAGAGCTGGATGCTGAATCATGGCTCGGAGATGGGGAATTTCAGCTCAGAGGGAGTCACAAGGCAAAGCTTTTCCCTCCACCAGGCATCAATTTCCTTCATTCCCTTTACTCCAGAGCTTGGTCCCTATCAGTCCCCACTATTCCTCAACCTCTGAGAGCAAATTCTGGTACCACCCAGCAGATCCTTGGATTTCTTGTCTCTTTTACATCAAATGCACTAAAAGGACTTTTAAAACGGTGAAAGTGGAGAAAACAAACAGCCAAAAGCCTTGAGAAGAGAATGTGGTGCCCAAAAGAAAATCATGGAATGGGGAGGAGGTGCCCAGGTTTGCTGTGGCTGCTTCAGATTCCTCAGTTCTGCGAGGAAATTGTGATTTTTTTTTTCTCCTCTTTTGCAACACTTCATCCTCTGTAATCAGCATTTATTCTGCTCCTTCCCACTCTGACACCAGCAGAAAGGTCTGGAAGTGTCCCAAAATAAATGCAGGGGGAAGGATGGGAAAGGTCACATGGAACATGAGCTGGGATGGCGTGAGCCGAGGGAACGAGTCTCTTACAGCTCCAGCACAGAAGGGAAATGACACGAGGTGACCCCGGGAAAGCAAAAATTCCTCAAAAGCAGAGAAATAGGTCAAGCATTGGATATGGGACAGAAGAATTCCTATTTATTGGAAGGTTTTGTTGGAGACATCCTCCAGACGGCCCCAAAACGGCCCAAATTCCAAGGTTTCCTCCCTGGAGCACTCTCACTGTGGAACGGGGCCTGGCACGTGTGGGGAGATCTGCCCAAAGCTGGCACAGCCCAGATGGGCACGGAGCACCTGGGGATGGGATGGGATGGGATGGGATGGGATGGGATGGGATGGGATGGGATGGGATGGGATGGGATGGGATGGGATGACCTGACAATCAAGTAGGTGGCTGACTGAGGTCAGTTCTCTGGGCAGGANGGGATGGGATGGGATGGGATGGGATGGGATGTCTCTGCTGGGCACCCAGCGGGACACGGAGCACACGGAGGTGTCAGGGTGGGACCTGCAGTGTGTCAGTAACATCTCACCAATCCTGGTTCTGCTGTTAGCTGAGAAAATAAAGAATTTTCTGCAGCTCTAGAATGGAATTTTTTCCTCTAAAAATCACTTTTTTTCCCCAGTTTTGATACATCTCTGTTTAAAATTAATTAAGTAAATAATAAATTCAAACTTTACCACGTGGAGATTTGCTTAAACTGGAGAATATGAGGTGAGTCAGTGTGTCTGGGAAAACACAATAAAGACGCTCTCACACCTGGCAAGTTCAGCAGAAAGGAGGGGAAAGATTTTTATTATTTACATATCTCACGTCTTATACATTTCTCAACTCCACCAGGGATTGAAGGACATGTCACTTCCTTCTCAATCCCACTGGAGAAGAAAGGTGCTCATCAAAGTTCTCTTATCACAAAAGGAATGAAAAACAGAAAATACCGTTAAGTAAACACTGGCTATTATTTACATGAAACTGTGTGAGAAAGAATTTTTGACTCCAAGGTTAAAACAGAAGGCTTTAGCAAAAACCAGGGCAACAAGTCAGGCACCCACGGGACAAGCACAGGTCCTGTGGTGCTGTTTTTTCAGTCGTTGGTGTCTCAAGGGTTCTCAGAGAGGCTCTGCTGTAACCCAGCTCCTGGTGAAGCCACTGCTGCCTCCTTTTGTCCCCTGAGTTTAAAGATCCTTGTCCCCACTGGCGGCAGGGCTAAGCAAAGCTGCTGAGTTCTAACTCGTCATTCCAGCTTTTCTTCTCCTCTGCAAAACCTGTTTATGACACCTTTTGCTGGGTTACATTCCAGAATTCTACAAAAATCAGATTTCTCCTGCCTACCAACTTGATTGGAAACAGACACTGGTGTCCAAACTGCTCACAACCCCCTCAAAGGATAATTTCAAATATATCCTCCCTCTAATTAAGTAAAACCAATTCTTGAACAGCTCAACTTTACTTATAAAATACAATTTAGGATGCTGACTTTGATCCCAGTTCATGTTCTTTTCCGATTATTTAAATTACACAAATCTGTAGATTTTGCAGCTACAAACAAATCTGTGGTTCTTGTAGTTCTGCTGGTTTGGTGGTGATGCTTCTGTCCACCCAAATTAGAAAGAGAAGGGTCTGACAGGGAGGAATTTTTTTATTGCTCACCAAAACCACACGGAGTTAGATCTCAGTGGGTGAAGCAAGCACAGGCAGTGCAGAACAGAAAATCTCCTGGTGAAATGCGAGTGCTGCCATGGAAAGCCAGGCTGGAAAATACTTTATTGCATGCTGGGGGTGGGAAAGGCTCAGTTAAGAACAACATTTACTGAAATCAGGTGATAAATTGATTTTGTTCCCCTCTGGGAGGTGCCTCTCGTGGTCTGTGTCTGGTAAAATGCTGGAAAAGCACCTGGGGACTCTTGCCCTGGTTTTTGCTAAGCCTTCTGTTTTTAACCTTGGAGTCAGATTCTTTCACATAAACTTATGTAAATAATAGCCAGTGTTTACTTAACGGTATTTTCTGGTTTTCATTCCTTTTGTGATAAGAGAACTCTGATGAGCACCTTTTTTCTCCAGTGGGATTGAGAAGGAAGTGACATGTCCTCCAGTCCCTGGTGGAGTTGGGACGTGTATAAGAATGAGATAATGTAAACAATAAAGGCCATTATTCCTTCCTTTCTGCTGAACCTGGCAGGTGTGAGAGCCTCTTTATTGTGTCTCCCCAGACACAGGGGACCTCTCGGGTGAGGACACCAAGGGCTGGCACATCCACCAGGGGAGCATCAGGAGGGATCCAAGCCTGGAAATCTCAATTCCTCCTGGGCAGAGAGAGGAGCCTGTGATGATAAATGTTATTTACAGGGTGATGTACTTCTACAATTTTATTGCAAAGCTACTTTTCGGAAAGTGCTGCTCTCTGGAGCCAGGCCTTCAGCAGGGGTTTATCTCATTCCTTCTTCCCTGGGAGCTTTTCCAAAGGACAGTTCTACCCTTTCCTCCATGGATCAGCCCTTCTTCCTTCAAAGCCCTGAGGAGCTGCAGTGTTCCCAACACCGTGGTTTGCTGGATTATTCCCTCAAATGCACTTCCTGTTGCTGTAAAATTTAATTAATTTCCAGAGGTCATGATTTATGAGGTTAATAATTAAAGCCTGAAATTCTCAAAAATGCTTTATTTTCCTATTCCCAAGGTGTGCTCCTTCCCAGAGAGGCTCCTTTTTTATTTAGAAGCGAGACTCCAGAGCCATGGGTGATTTGTCTTCAAGCTGGGAGCAGCCTACAATAAAATCTGCTTCGAGGATCTTTGCCAGGCAGGCTGCAGGTTTTTAATGGGAATTTTGCTTCGAAAAAAAATGGATTTGAAGTAAGAAGTGACTTCTGAGGAGTGTGATGGAGGAAAATGAAGCACGAGCTGGTATCTGCTGTTCATAACTCAGCCCCAGCTCACGAAATCTCTTACAGCAGTGAAGGACCGGTGGGATTTGAGCGTGGAGAGCTGTTGCCCTGGTTTTTGCTAAAGCCTTCTGGTTTTAACCTTGGAGTCAGAAATTCTTTCTCACAGTTTCATGTAAATAATAGCCAATGTTTACTGAACGGGATTTTCTGGTTTTCATTCCTTTTGTGATATGACAACTTTGATGAGCATCTTTCTTCTCCAGTGGGATTGAGAAGGAAGTGACATGTCCTCCAATCCCTGGTGGAGTTGGGAATTGTATAAGAATGTGACATATGTAAATAAAGGGTCTTTCCCCTCCTTTCTGCTGAACCTGGCAGGTGTGAGAGCGTCTTTGTTGTGTTTTCCCAGACACAGAGAGCTTTGGGGCTGTGACAGGCTCTGGTGGTGGAGCCTTGATGTGTTTGGCACGTTGAGTTTGGCTCCTTTCAGAGCTGCCTCCCCTCTCCAGCCCTGCTCAGGGCTCAGCCTGTGCCAGCGGAATGCCCAGCACTGGGGACAGGGACAGGATTAATGGGCAAAAATTCCCCCCAGGGCTGGGCTCTGCCTTTCACCTGTCCCAGTGCACAGCCCTTGCATGGAGCCCAGGCAACTCCCAGCCTGGTTTTAGTCAAAAGTTTTAGATCTTTGGCTCTGAAGCTCTCCCTAGGAAGCACTTGGGAGTTTGTTTGGTTCTGAGAGTAAGAATCCTTTGGTAACAAAGGAGAGCCTGGAGACAACGGCCTGAAAACTCAGCTCAGCGATCCTAAAATGTTTATTCTTTTGAGAGGTGGCGTTAACTGTTCCTGGAATGAATGATGGATCAAGGTAGGTGCTCTTCATTCTCTGTTAGAGCTTCCTGTCACTGCAGGGGCCACTCAGATGGGGACATGGGCAATGGGAGAGTCCTTGAATGGCAAAGGTGGCTCGGAATTCCCTGTGAGCCTGGAGAGCTCAGGGCTCAGCAACACGTCCAGGGCTGTCTCCGTTCCCTCTGTCCACCACCTTCTGCATCATCTGCTGGTGTGTCTGGGAAAACACAATGAAGACGCTCTCACTCCTGCCAGGTTCAGCAAAAAGGAGGGAAAAGAGAGAGTTTATTTACATTTGACATGTTTTATAAAATTCTCAACTCCACAAGGGATTGGAGGACATGGCACTTCCTCCTCAATCCCACTGCAGAAAAAGGATGTTCACCAAATTTTCTCGTATCACAAAAGGAATGAAAAACAGAAAATATAGTTAAATAAACATTGACTATTGTTTACATAAAACTGTGTGAAATTTCTCTGACTCCAAGGTTACAACAGAAGGCTGAGCAAAAACCAGGACAACAGCTGGGGCTGCTCCATCCCTGGAGGTGCCCCAGGCCAGGCTGGAGCCCCCTGGGACAGTGGGAGCTGTCCCTGCCCGTGGCAGGGGGGCACTGGATGGGATTTAAGGTTCCTCCCAACCCAGGTGATTCCATGATTCCCCAACTGACTCAGCAGAGCTGTATCCCTGCGAGGATGTGAGCACAGAGACTGTGCAGCAAACCCAGCTGAGCTCCATCTCTGTGCCCCTGCAGCCCCTCCTTATCCCTCTCCTGATAACCTGCAGTGCCACGAGGCACCTGGAAACCCCCCAGGAATTTCACCACTTGTCAAAAGGGAAATCTCCTCCAATTTACCAGTGTATCAGAAAGCTGATTCCAGTTTTGATTGGATATTTCAAGACAGGTTTAGATCAAAACCATCATAGGGAAACTTTCACCTCCCTGTTCTGAAGCAGCTGCTCTGTGTCTGAGACACGAGGAATGATTTGTTTGCAGGGGAGACACGGTTAAGAAAATCACCCTCATGAGGGTCAGGCACAGCAACCTACTGATTTCTGAGGGGCTGGGATGAATGGCAGAGGAAAAACCCTATTTTTAGCTCTGCTATTTCTGGCTGCAGATTATTGAGAAGTGTAAATGCAGCTCTTTGATTTTTGAGTGTGAGGGGGTTCATGGGAACTTTAGCAGATCAACACTTCAAGGCTGGGGCAATTCCTCCTGGGTTGTTGGAGCCTCACAGTTTCAAGGCAGCACACGAAGAATTCTGCTGGACACAAATCGATTGGAATTTCCCAGGAGAAAGGAAAAATATATAAAATTATAAGGGCTGGTCCCATCTGAGACAGGAGGGCTGTAAAAATGGAGTTGAGTGTCTCTACCTGTCTCCTCCCCACCAATTCCATCCATCTCCTCAGCCAGGAGTGTCAGTAACCTTGGCAACCCCCTGTCTGTTTTTTGTTTTCTTCTCTGCTCCTGTGACAATGAAAATTCCCTTTTTTATTATTATATTTTGTGGTGATGTAAAACCAGAGCCCAAATCACATCATGTTAAAGGAGGCAGAGGGAGGAAAAGGCTCAGGATGGTTTTTAATGCAAATATTATATATCGATAAGCTTAGGGGTAGCAGAGACAGCCAGGATGTGATTGTAATGTTTCCCAAAGGTTTATTTTGTCAATAGATCTTGCTGTGTGGGGATATTTAACTCCATCCAGAACGCCACTGAAATAAATAAAAATGACACTGCTCTGGGCTGTCAGAGGGCTCCTGCCATCAAAAGCCACCCTGGAGGAGAAGTGACCAGTGAAGGAGGTGCAGTGGAGGCCTTGAATGTGGAGGTTCCTCAGCTGAGACCACTTCTCCCTCAGCTGGGCCCCAAAACCTCCCCAGCCTCCCCTCCGTGGGGAGTTCAGGCTCAGCTTTGCTCTTCACACACAGCACAAGGCTCCGACCTCAGGGGTGTTGCCCTGGTTTTTGCTAAAGCCTTCTGTTTTTAACCTTGGAGTCAGATTCTTTCTCACAGTTTCATGTAAATAATAGCCAATGTTTACTTAACGGTATTTTCTGTTTTTCATTCCTTTTGTGATAAGAGAACTTTGATGAGCATCTTTCTTCTCCAGTGAAATTGAAAAGGAAGTGACATGTCCTCCAATCCCTTGTGGAGTTGGGAATTGTATAAGATGTGATATATGTAAATAATAAAAGTCTTTCCCCTCCTTTCTGCTGAACCTGGCAGGTGTGAGAGCCTCTTTATTGTGTTTTCCCAGACACACAGGGGCTGCCTCAGAAATGGGAAGTTGGCTGCAAATGCCTCAGAAGTGAGTTCTGGGCAGTTTCTGTGCCAGGAGGAGCTTTCCCTGCTGTCTCCACACATATCCTGAGGACCTGAGCAGCAGCAGCACCGTGCTGGCTGCACAGCACAGCCCTCACTCACTCCTTGGCTACTCCAAGGTGAGGGGAATGGCTGTAAACCTGCAGAACCCTCAGAAAACCACCCCCGTAGGGTTCAGACACAGCAACAAGCTGATTTTAGAAGGGTTGGGTTGAATGACAGAGGAAAAATCTTATTTTTAGCTTTGCTATTTCTGGCTGCAGATTACTGAGAAGTGTAAATGCAGCTCTTTGATCTGAGCATGACGGGGTCTGTAGGACCAGCTCGATGCCAGCCCTAAAACCAGCTCCAATATCTGCACCAAGCACTCCTACCAAGGACAATTAACTCCATTAAGGTCATATTTTAACCTTGGCTCCAGCCACGTGATAAATATTTCTCCTTTTTGAGAGCTGTAGATTCCAAGGGGGAATCACAGCCGTGAATTTTTAGCTGACTGGCAAAGATGGGGATTTCTTCTGGACAGCCCGTGGTTGTGCAGCTCACACAAAGACTGAATAAACACAAGAATTCTGTATATACCCATGAATTTTCCAGGATTTTGGCTCCATAGCACGTGCCGTGCTCAGCTTTCCCCCGCTTGCTCCAGCTGCATTTTAAGCACGTGATTCTTGTTCTTTAAACCAAGATGCTGCACTTGGAAGCTGCAGATCCTCTGCTGTGCTGCCCTAGCTCTGATCTGTGATTTAACTTCCAAAGTTCTGCACTGCCAAAGGACTTTGATAGAAGGTCAAGCTTGTTGATTATGAAAAAGTAATTGAAATTTGTTTTATTGGGGCAGGGGAAGGAAGGGAAGATGATTTGTATGTATCTGATAATAGAAAACATTATGGTCATTTATTTTAGTTTCTGTAATTGAATTTCAAACCTTTCAAGTTGAGGCGTGTGCACTGTGGATACATCCAGCCCAGAAACTTTCTGTCATTCCCTCATCCACTCTTGATCAATTTCAGTGATTGTATGGATTTGTCTTTCCAGAAGCTGATTCCCAGCCTGGAGTTAAGGAGCAGCAGCTGCAGGAGCTGCATCATTGGCATCAGCAAACGTGGGCCAGGCTCCTCACTGCTGCTGCCAGAGCCCACCTGGGACACGGGGAAGTCATTCCCACTCCTGGGATGGGCTGGGCAGGGAAACAGGGGGGTCCTGGAACCTGTAATGCACCATTTCCCTGGTAGTACTGTTAAAAACATAATCAGAAACCTTTTTGGAAAAGGTTAACTCATTTATTAAAAACAGCAGCTGGAGACAGAGAACTGGGGTAGGCCGAGTTGCCCCATGACAATCCAGAGGATACCCCAGAAATAAAACCATCACACAGCACCAAANCGTGTATATTAATCCATAGATATTAATGTATATATTAATCCGTGTGCATCCACTCAGCAAACTTCAGCCAGCAGGGCTACATTTGCAATGTGAAAATCAGTCAGTTTGGGATTTGGGATCCAGGGGGATCTGCAGGGCTCTATTTTGCATTTCCCAGCCCTGAGGGGAGGCAGAGCTCACCTGGAGCCTGGTCATGCAAAAATTTACCTGAGTGTGCTCTAAACTTCGTGCGTGTCCCAGGCAGAGGAGGGATGGGGAGAGGATGGCCGGACATCGATGAGGGAATTCCATGCTTTTCCAAAGATCCAGATGATCCCCGAGCTGACAGAGTTCACCTGCCTGCAGGGAAATTCAGGGCACCTCTCCCAAATGTCCTTTGCTTTGGCAGAGCTGCTGCTGCCCTGCTCGTCTCCAAGCAGCTCGAGATGTTGAAGTTGGCAGTGTCTGACTGGTTTTCCCTCCCTTAAAACAAACCAATTATCCAGGCCTGACAAGAATAGAAACAGAAGGTGGTAATTTCTCGCACTCTTTAATTGCCTCCCAAAGAGGATAAAGCAGTTACTTAAAAAGACTCTGTCTTCATCTGCACTGCTGAAGTCAAGCCTTTTGAGGATAACTTAAAAGGACAGATGAAGAGCCTTGGTTTGTTAAGGGGAGCCAGGCCTAAATGAGCTGCTGCCTTCAACAAACCTTGCCTATGATTAGGAATTCTCTCTGTCCTAGGAAATAGTGCAAATAGCATGGGAATTAATGCAGGGCCTGCAAAAAAGGAACAAAATCTGGGTAGCTGGGGTTTCAGAAGCCGTGAGGAGTTCTTGCAGTGGAAAATGGTTCAGTGGGTAGGGAGCAGGTGTGAGGTGTGGATTATCCCACAGGAACCCTGCAAGCTTCCCAGGCGATCTCAGGCTGAGAATTTCGGGTGTCCAGGAGTTCAGTCCTCAGATCTGTCCATGTGGAATTGTGCCATTACCCAGGGTTTGCACTGGGGACTGATTTCTTTCTGTTACCTCGTGGTCAGGAACACCCCTGTGCCTCTTTCCAGTGCCTTGTGCTTGGGCAGGTTCATCCTGTGTGTCTGGGAAAACACAATAAAGACGCTCTTACACTTGCCAGGTTCAGCAGAAAGGAGGGGAAAGACCTTATTGTTTACATATCTCACATTCTTATACAATTTCCAACTCCACCAGGGATTGGAGGACATGTCACTTCCTTCTCAATCCCACTGGAGAAGAAAGGTGCTCATCAAAGTTCTCTTATCACAAAAGGAATGAAAACCAGAAAATACTGTTCAGTAAACATTGGCCATTATTTACATGAAACTGTGAGAAAGAATCTGACTCCAAGGTTAAAAACAGAAGGCTTTAGCAAAAACCAGGGCAACAATCCTGCACTGACATTGCAGGGTCAGGGCAGGCTCCAGTTTGGGGATTTTAGAGGTAGAACCTCCCTGATGTGCCCTGTGGGAAGCAAACGAGTCCCTGTGCTCAAAATGTGTTTCACAAATTCTCAGAGCATCTCTCTCCCCGTGAGAAACAGCCCAGGGACACTGGAGATGAAGTGATCCTGCAGACAGTGGGATCCCAGGGATCACAGCACAGCCCCAGGCTGCAACTGCTGCATTTTCATGCTTATGAAAAAATCTGGGTGTGAATTTCCCACCTGTCCACCCCGCCCTGGGCCAGCCTAAATCCCCTGAAGCTCCTCGTGTTGTTCCCCACAGGGGCTCAGTGCCTGCAAACAGGATAAAAGTGTGCTGTGCTTGTTATCTGCCAGAGCTGCCAGGGAAGTATCCGCACTTAATGAAGTTACTTGTTGGAAATTTCAGCCGTGCAGGTGGGGTGTCTTGAAAATACACAGCAGCAAAATGCTCTTTATTGTGCCACTGTCGTTCGTGTCCCACCTGAGGCCCCGATTTGTGGCTGAAGGGATGGAGATCCTGGGTTTGTGTGAATAAATCTGATCTTCTGGCTCCTTCTGGGCCTTTGACTCGATTACATTTGTTAATCCCGGTTTCTCTGGGTGTTTTCTCCTTTCTTTGTCCCATCTCCCCTCTCTCCTTTGTCTTTCTCTTTGTGTCTGTGAAAAGTGGGAAGCTCTGGATGGTTCCAAGCCCTGTTTGATCCCTTGGACAGGTGGTTTTTAACTGAAAAACACTTCCAACCAAAATGAAAATAAAACTTGGAGCTCTAATGAGAGCATGCAGAGAGCATTCCCTGGGGGCTGTTCTTGAGGATGTTTGGTAATTCCTCCTTTTATAAAGTGTAACATAAGCTGGGAAATGGTGTTGGAAACGCTTCTGCTGCCGACAGAACACCCAGGAGCAAAGGAGAGCAGGGAAGGGGCGTAAAGAAAACTTGTTTTGCTGAATAACTGCACTCCTGCAAGGAGTTTTTCCAGCACAGAAATGCCTAAAAAAGAGGAATGAGGGCATTCACCTGCAGCTGCCAGTCCGAGGGGCTGGATTTCTCCAGGAATGGGACGTGCCCCTGATCCAAGTGTGGAGACCCCACAGAACAGACCCAGAACTCAGCCGGGGTTGGGCTTTGTGTCCCTCGTTAAGAAGAATCCCATGCAAGTTCCTGTACACAATTTTTGGCTGCTCTAGGTTTGTGTCTTTAGGTCTGTTTTCCTCTGGACAGCTGAAGGACAACTCAGCTCCGAGGGTTTAGGGAAATCTTTCTTAACCTGAAGGATGAAAACAGAGAAGTTCCTGCTAAAGAAGAAAGGAGCCACCACTGCCTGGGGACTGGGAGGGGTTCTGGGATTTCTGCGAGTGACAGGAGCCTTTTAAGGATCTCNACAGTGATCCAGTACAAGGGCTGAGATCCCAGGCTCTTCCTTAGGGAGCAGAGGGAAAATCCTGCAAATATCCAGGGAATGTGGCCAGGACAGGAGGGGGAGCCCCTGGTGCAGCGAGGAGCAGATCCCTGCTCGGAGATGGGAGGGAAAATCCCTTTGGAGCCTGACCCGAGTGCTGAGAGCCACCCACGCCCCGGATCTGAACGGGTCCCTGTGTCTGGGAAAACACAATAAAGAGGCTCTCACACNGTAGGATAAAAGTCCCTAAGATTTTTCTTCTTTCTTCCACTGTGAATCCACCCCTTAATTTATCTCTGTGTCCCCTCTGAACTGAGATCTGTTCCGTTGGAAACTGGTATTTGGACACGGTTCCTGTCCCAAGTGATAGTGAATAATCAGAATTTCCTGTAAAGTAGCATGAGGGGGGAAAGGAGCAGAACCGAACCAGTTTCACATGAAAAACTTTCGTAACCATTCATGGAACTGATGGAAAAATCCATCCATTGCAGCAAGTGGGTTTTGTTTTGTTCTTGGTTTGGCACTGGGTAGCAGATTCCAGAGTAACTGGATTTTTTTTTTTTCTGATGGAAATACCACAAGAAATATTATATATCTATTATATAATATATATATTATATTATATATATTANCACAATAAAGAGGCTCTCACACCTGCCAGGTTCAGCAGAAAGGAGGGGAATCACTTTATTATTGACATATTTCACATTCTTATACAATTCCCAACCCCACAAGGGATTGGAGGACATGGCACTTCCTTCTCAATCCCACTGGAGAAGAAAGATGCTCATCAAAGTTCTCTTATCACAAAAGGAATGAAAAACAGAAAATACCGTTAAGTAAACATTGGCCATTATTTACATGAAACTGTGAGAAAGAATCTGACTCCAAGGTTAAAAACAGAAGGCTTTAGCAAAAACCAGGGCAACAGGTCCCCAGGGGGTGAGGGGCTCCGAGTGTCCCTGCCGAGCCCCGAGGATGCAGGCGCTGCCAGCAGGGATTGGTGACAAATCCTGCCCCAGGGCAGCAGCCTCTGCGGCCCTTCCTCTGACCATCGGTGGCAATTTAAGGATTTCTCTTTCTTTCCACTTCCCATGCCCGTGGCACCCTTTTCTCCCTCCTGTCATCTAAATCCAACTAAACCTTCTGAAAGGAGATTAAGAGCTTGGCGTAAAACAAGGTGGATGTTCACATTCCAAGGTTTTTCCCCCACAGTTCCTTGATAGACAGAGATGTCCTGAGCCTAATCTGCTTCTTCAAAGGAACATTCAAAACACATCTGACCAAACACACAAATACCCTTGAGCAGGGTGTTTTCCTGTTGATTCAAACCCTGACCAAGCTCTGCTGTTGGATCACCGCTCCCTGCTTTGCCTTCCTTTTCTTGTTGCAAAATCCTGATTGACTTCAGGAGGATTTGTATCAGAGCAACACCAGTTGAGGTTTTCCACCCCTTGGCCCGAGTTCTGCTGCACTTCAGCTCGCGCCCACTCTGTGTTCCGGGAGGGAAGGAGCTCCAGGGTGTCCCTGTGGGATTCCTGCTGGATGTTTGCAGCAGGGATGTGCTCTGTGTTCAGTGCTCTCGTGGACTCGAGGGAATCACGGAGAGCAAGGGCAGGACGTGGCTGTGGTGCTGCTCGGGTCTGTCATGTCCCTCTGTTTGCTGGCAGTTTCTGAGGTGTTTAAAAAACAGAGACAAGACCATCACCAGCTGACCGTTCATTAATGCAAATGCACGTGGCTGCCTTCAGTTCATCCTCCGAGATCCCTCCAGCTCCTTGGGTAACTCTTCCCTTGTATGTTTTCCAGATTTTATTACCTCCTAAGAGCCAGTATTCTTTACACCAGGATTTAAATCACAATATTATCCTTGTGTCTCATTTTCCTAAACGTTATTGTAAAAAAAAAAATAGCAAAAATTACAGTGCTATTAGGCAACTCCCAGGATTTCCTCTGGAGTGCTCAGGCGGAGAGGATGTCACGATGTGAAAGACTCTGTCCCTGTCCTATTGATTTTAGGTTCCCTGCCACGCTCAGTGCAGCTGAGGAGTGGGGGGTGACACTTCCAGAAGGGGCTGCTGATCTCAGGGGTTTATTTTGGGCTTGGCAGCCCAGCCTGGAATAATTTACAGGAATGATGTTTGAACTTGGAGCTGTCCTCACTTTTCTGTCCGTGGCGTTTATTTGTGGGTGGCTGAAACCAGGTAAGGTCAAATCCTGATGTCCCCCCAAGATCCCTGTAGATAATTTAGACATAAATCAAGCTCTGTGCTCTCTCCTTCCCTTCCTGAGCATTCCTGACCTGGGACCAGCATGAGGAAGCACGTGAGGACAAGTGGGAATGTCTTCAACAGCCCCAGATTCCCATTCTGCCAAGCTGATTTATCCCTTTCCTGCCCCATCCCTCTGCTGAAAATCCACTCTTGGAGACAGCAGAAACTTTCTCTTCCTTGATTTAAAAAATCAGAATTTAAAAAAAAAAAAAAAAAAGTCCTTTCTGGAGCCTGCTCAGGTTCCCTCCCACACTGCTTGGGAGATTTTCCTTCGCAGGTTTGTCTGAGCAGGGCAGGAGCAGGTTCCCTTGTTCTGCCCTGTCTCAGATCAATAGAACGACCTTCACCAGAGCTGTAATTGCATTGGGCAGGGATGCATCAAACCTCAGAATATTTGATTTGTCCTCAACCTGAGGTGAGGACTCTCAGTGTGTTTTTTTCTCCCCGGCCCTCTGCGAGTGTAATTCCATTTAAATCTGCGGGGATCGCTCTGAGACTGCTCCAATAAAGGAGGAGGGTTAATATCCCTCCTGTCCTTGGCTTTACTGCAGACCGTGGCAACGAGGGGCCTAATTAGTGTGATTGGGTTGGTGGTTATGGAGGTTGCTCCAAGAGAAACTGGATTGACACCATGAAACTCATTAAACTCAGCTCTTCCAACAGCGTGGCTCTATCTGGAAGAGAAAAGAAATCCAGCAAGAGGGAAGTCAAAGTAGAATCCTCATTAGAATAATTAGTGCAAGTCATTATTTCCTAGAAGCCTCAAATGGGCACATTTATTCTGAGGAGATGCCAAGGGTAGGGCTGGATGGAGCTGCCTTGGGAGGGGAGGAAGGGAGGGAAGGGGGTTTGCCCAGTTTCCCTGGCAGAGGGGATGGGTGATCCCATTAGCTCAGCAGGGCTAATCCTCTTTCATGGTGCTCATTCCCTGCCATTATCTTTATTTGGCTGCTGATTTCCCTCATGGAATTCTTCTGCCATCCCAATGTTTAGGGAGTAGGAATTGAGAAAGGAAAAAAATCCTGCCAGGACTGTGGCAGTGTTCCTGGAAGGAGAAGGAGCTGCTGGTTGGTCTGAGAGTGTCTCCAGTAAAACCTTCTGCTGCTGGTGGCATCTCCTCGGAGTGTCCACGTTCCCATTCCTGGAACTCATCGTGTTCTTTCCTGCTGAGGCTGGAGGGTGTTGCCTCAGTCAGAATTAACAGACAGCTCTGCCAGCAAACTTCCTGCACTCGGAATGCCTGCAGGAGAAAAGG
Organism: Platysteira castanea; assembly: GCA_013397175.1. NCBI lineage: Eukaryota > Metazoa > Chordata > Aves > Passeriformes > Platysteira > Platysteira castanea. The sequence goes on from VYXC01000941.1 coordinate 56,044, forward strand.
AGATTGTGGTGCTGTACTTCCCCACTCCTTACTAAGTGCCTGCCCCTCCCTCACTGTTTTCCCTCCCCCGCCCCTATTCCTGACCACTCCCTTGGGTTCTCCCTGTTGGTCCCAACACCCCAGCCCTGCCCATGCACGGCCCCTGTGCCCTGGGACCATCAGTCCCTGTGCTCTCTCTGCCCNGACTCCAAGGTTAAAACCAGAAGGCTTTAGCAAAACCCAGGGCAGCACCGCCGTGCTGTGGGGCTGAAGCAGCCGAGCCTGGGGCTGCCCCAGAGGGGCCGTGGGCAGAGGCACAGCTCTGCCCAAGAAATCCTCACTGCACTCCCCGGGAAGGAGAGCTCTGTGGCCTGGCAGGAAACCACACACCCCAACAGCAGATCATGGGATAGAGAAGGGCAGTGATTTACCAAAGTCCTGGAGTGCATTCCTCAGCCCCCAGTTGCAATTCCCGTGTCGGGGGCATGTGGGGTCAGCCCTTGGGTCACTCCTGCCCTTTCACATGGTGAGCACACCCTTCAGAACCTGCTGCTCTGGTCCTTGGCCAGAACTCCTCATGGATGGGCCTATTATGGGCCCATTTTTCAGCTGCCCAGAGCAGCTGTGGCTGCCCCTGGATCCCTGGCAGTGCCCAAGGCCAGGCTGGACAGGGTTTGGAGCACCCTGGGTGAGTGGGAGGTGTCCCTACCATGGCAGGGGGGTGGAATTACATGAACTTTAGGGTCTCTTCCCACCCAAGCCATTCCCTGATATCTGATTTCTATGATATTGTTAGAAACAAGCTGGGAGTTGAGTTTTGGGGAGGGAGGGGTTGGTTTGGGGTTTGGGGTGTGGTTCATCTTGGGGTTTTTTAAATAATAAAAGATATTTGTTGCATCACTCGATATTGCCCTGCTTTATCAATACAACAAAAAGGCAAGGTTTCACTGTGGAAAGATGACTATTTTGATTTATGGATTTATTTTCCCTCCCTGGACCCTCCCCAGCAGTGCAGTGCAAGCAATTGACACCAAAGTGAGACCTAAAAAACCCTCAGTGATGCTACAGGGACAATGCCTGGTTCAAAGCTCATTTGTCAGGCAGTGCTTGCCTCTTAAAACCTTTCTTTTTATGGAGAGCAGAGATCCTGCAAATGCAACGTGATTGCAGCTGGAAAAGATCGAGGGGCTGCGTTCTGACCCGCAGACAAAATGTGTCACACGAGCCCTTCCAGCACGGAGAGCTCCGAGCTCCTGATGAAATCTGTCAGGTCCAGGCCAGTCCTTACCCTGCCTTTCATTCTCCCCGCTGATTACAGTCATTAAAAGCCAGCAGTAATTATCATCCTTTCTGACTGCTGTGTTTATGTCAGCCCCGGGGATCTCCTGCCTGCAGAGGGATTCTGCTCGGGTGGGAATTGCTGCAGAAGGTCACTGGTGCTCCTTCCCACCATCAGGACGGGCAGCTGGAGGTTTTTCCTCTTTGCTGTCCTTTTAAGTGTGGGACCTGACCTGTAGAACACAAACAGGTGACCTTTGCTAAATACTTTTTTCCCTTTATCAATTAGGAATTGAAAATTAAATCAGCTTTTATTCCAAACCTAGCAGTTCCTGATCCTCTGCCATGAGAGACAGTCCATGGATCTGCACAGGGTTAGAAGAAGATGATGGGCTGGAATATTACCTGAGGGAAGACCTAATCTTCTAAACCAATGCACCCTCACAATGACATTATGTTATTTATTCTCTATTTTTTGGCCCGTGGGTGTCTCCTGTGTCTTTTCTGCACATTTTTTAAACAAGTGACATCCCTGAGAATTCCCGAGGTTCCTCTCCCGTTTCACACAGGTGGGGTGTGCTCACACAGGTGGGGTGTGCTCACACAGCTGGGGTGTGCTCACACAGGTATTTCTGGAACTCTGGGTGTCAGAGCTGTGGTGGTGGCTGTGAATTTTGAGGGGTTTGCTGTGTTGCATTGATTTTTACCAACAGTGCTGCACTTTGGGGCTCTGCTCCAGAGCCCTCAAGTTCAAGGTCTGAACCAGATTTGTACTGCAGGACACTTCTGCAGTGAAAAAAGGATTTTTTATACTTAGCACTTAAAACGTTTTTCTACTCATGTCACTCATAGAACTGAGCACGATGGAGCTAATTTCGCAAAGCTGAAAATACAGACTGCCATGGAAATCCATAGAAAGAAATCCATAGAAAGATTACTGCTTGTTTTATATCAAATCCAAAAATTGCTTTTATTCCTGAGTTGCTGTTTGAGCTCGTCCTTGCCAGCCAGGGAGCCTGGAGTCAAAGCATTTAATATCTTATTTAATATAAGATCTGGGGGTCTGACAGATTTTGGAGGGGAAGGGGGAGCTGATTCCCATGAAAATCCCTGTCTGGTTCCATAATCAGGATTTCTAGGCATTGACAAAGCAATCAGTGGAATTCTCCTTCTACACAGATTGTGCTGTAAAAGCAAAACCCCCCAGCATTGATTTGGGTTTGTAATAAGATGACACGTCTGTAATGATCAGCGCCTTCAGAGATTACAGAAATGTACTTTTCAGTTCTCTGACATGATGTCAATACCTTTTCCAGCTGTTCTGAACACCCTGAGAGGCTTTATCTTAAAATCTGGGTTTGAGAAAGATAAGCAAGAGAAAAGGCTGATCTGCCACTGAAACAGTGTCACTTCTACTTCTGAATCCTTTTGTGTTTGATAAAAGGTATTTTATAAAGTGTTATAAAGTCCAAAGGGAGTCAGGGAAGCACCTTTTGCTCCACTGCAGGGTGACCTAAGCCCTGTGTCTGGGTGATTTTCAGAACACAGCATTCATGAGAGTTTGGGCTGTGAGATGAGTTTTTCTCATATTGTGCCTTGCCAGAATTTTTGCCATGTTTGTGAAAAAATTCGCTGGTTTTAAAGGTCTTTTCCAACCTAAACAAATCCATGGTGAGGCTGATGTGGCCTGGTCACAGCCAAATCCCTGCCATGGGTAAAACAGGCCGAGGAAAGGCAGTGGGGCCATGGAATGCTTTATATTCCTTTGATGCCATCAATTATTGATAAGGTTTTTAGCAATGATTATCTGTAAGTGGTGTTTTACACCGCAGCACGTGCCAGAGGGATCTGAAGTAACCCAGCTGGAACTTTTGAACAGATTAAGCACATAAATGCTGGTAACACTCGCAGAATTAGATCATCTTTGGCCCTTTTTTGGGGTTAAAGCAGGGATTTGCAGGATTTGTCCCCATCTGCAGGGTCTGTGCTGCTCACACCGACTGGCCCGTGTGTTCCTTTGGGGCTGCTGTTCCACAGCCCGGACATTCCCAGCTCCCCTGGCGATGGATTTACTCCGGATACACATTTGTGGAAGTGAACTCCGGCCTGGATTCCCCACCAAAATCCCTGCTGCAAACACGGGAGCTGCTCTGTCAGCTCCTGCCTCTGCCCTGCAGGGCTCACAAACCCTTCTTGTCCCTCGCTCTCCCCTCTCCCTGCATTCTGCACCCAAGTCCCGTCAGTTTGGGGAATTTAGCTGAAATTCAGGCATTTGTTTTGTGTTCCTGTCACACGTTGTTTCTGCCACAGTTGCTCTCCTTCCCCCCTCGGCAGCAGCACACGGAATGAAAAGGAATGAAAGGAGCCTGTGTGCGCCTTGGCTGGGCAGCGAGCGCTGCGCTCCGTGCCAGGGCCCTTAAAGCTGCAGCGGCCCCGGCCCCGGCTCCTCGGGGCTCTGCTGCTTCTCTTTTCACTCTCCGGAGCCTCGGGCAGGGCAGGCAGTGAGGAGGCTCCGGGCAGAGCCACCCAGCGCTCCCAGTGATGCCTTAGGTTTTAATTTCTATATTTTTCAAATCCTGTACTGCCCAGTGTGTAACTCTGAAGTTCCTTGTAGCTCGTGAGCTGCTCTCTTAGGCCAGACAGACACAACAAAGCCTCTCTGAGCTGTTCAAGGACACTCGGGCTGGCCTAGGCCCAAAGGTGTAAACTGGGACCATGAGAGAGGTGGAGAAATTGAAGAGAGCTGAAGTTTTAATTGGTGAATTTATGCTGATGTGCAAATGGACCAAACCTATATCAGTGTGAGGAACTCGTGACTCGGGGTCCATCTTGGGGTCCATTTTATGGAAGCAGCCTCTGGCTCCCCAGGGTGTGCCTTGAAGGCCTTCAAATAAATCCCTGCCTTTATTCCCTTACTCCTGCCTGGTCTCTGTTTCTGGGTGGCTCGGAGAAGGCAACACCAGTGATGGATGGGCACTGGGTGACATGGGCAGTGCCATGGGCAGGCAGGGAAGAGTGGGGGAATTTCTCAAAGTGAAAAGGAAAGAGGGGAAATTTAGATGGGATATTGGGAAGGAATTCCTCCCTGGGAGGGTGGGGAGGGGCTGGGATGGAATTCCCAGAGCAGCTGTGGCTGCCCCGGGATCCCTGGCAGTGCCCAAGGCCAGGCTGGAGCACCCCGGGACAGTGGGAGGTGTCCCTGCCATGGCAGGGGTGGCACTGGGTGGGATTTAAGGTCCCTTCCAACCCAAACCATTCCGGGATTCTCTGATTCCATGAAAAGCAAACTCTGGGCTGATTAAACCTACCTGGAGGGATTTTTTTTCTGTGCTTGCACCTTGTACCAATCCCTGTCCCTGTGGCTCTTTCTCACAGACACTGGAAACATCCACGACACGGAGGTTTTGCTTTGCCTGGCTCAAGTGCCTTGTTGGAACGTGATAATAATGGTCAGCTGCTCAAAAATTATCTATGCTGGGGTTCAGGGCCTAAATTTAACTGAAACTCACCCCAAAATCTCCTGAGATTCCAGCTTCCCAGTCAGTCAGGTCCCCAGAGGGTGCCGGGCACTGCCCAGGCTCCCAGGGAATGGGCACGGCCCCGAGGCTGCTCCAGGAGCATTGGGACAGCACTGCCAGGGATGCCCAGGGTGGGATTTTGGGGGGTCTGGGCAGGGCCAGGGTTTGGGCTCTGATCCCTGTGGGTCCCTTCCAGCTCAGGATATTCCATGATTTTATGATTCTGCAGGGTTATTAAAACCATTCCCATTGCATCACTGCTCCCTTTCCTGTTGCCCTGGTTTTTGCTAAAGCCTTCTGTTTTTAACCTTGGAGTCAGATTCTTTCTCACAGTTTCATGTAAACAATAGCCAATGTTTACTGAACGGTATTTTCTGTTTTTCATTCCCTTTGTGATAAGAGAACTTTGATGAGCACCTTTCTTCTCCAGTGGGATTGAGAAGGAAGTGCCATGTCCTCCAATCCCTGGTGGAGTTGGGACGTGTATAAGAATGAGATAATGTCAATAAATCCATTCCATTTTTCCTCCTTTCTGCTGAACCTGGCAGGTCTGAGAGCGTCTTTATTGTGTCTCCGCACACACACTTTCCTTTCCCTCAGGGATGTCCGTGGAGGCCTCACCCAGCACAGGGTCAGGTCCTGCCCGGTGGCTCCTGTCACTGCAAGGAGCACCCAAATCCCTGTCAGCATCTCCTGCTGGCAGCAATTCCCTTTGCTCTTCCCAAAGGTAAATAGAAATAAGCTCACACTAACATTTCTCAGGATGCCAAAATAAGCTGCTTTGTCTTTATAGGACACCAAGCTGACTGCCAGCATCCATGGAAAGTTCTTCCTGCACAACAGCTTTGAAACCCATCCTGCAGTTCTCCTGACAGGAAGACTCTTCTCTTTCTTCTCTTTCTGTTTCCTTAATTTGGCTTTGCAAGGAGAGGGGCCCTGTGGCAGTGGGAGAAGCTCCAGAAGGGCTGGCAGCACGTCCTGGCTCTCCTGCAGCAGTCGTAGCCTTGGGCCACTCGTGGTGCTGGTGCCTTTTTAATGTGCGTGTTCAATACAGAAACAGCAGCAGCCTCCCCCCGCTGCTCCTGGCTCTGCCTTCCTGAGCACAGATCCCTGGAGCTCTCCTGGAACCCTCCTCACCCAGCAAATGAAGCAGAACTTGGCAGAAGGAAGAGGAAAAAACTTGTGAACTCTGTGTTGGAACCCAAACCTGGGATATTTCATGGAATCCTGGAATGGTTTGGGTGGGAAGGGACCTCAAAGCCCACCCAGTGCCACCCCTGCCATGGCAGGGACACCTCCCACTGTCCCAGGGGGCTCCAGCCTGGCCTTGGGCACTGCCAGGGATCCAGGGGCAGCCACAGCTGCTCTGGGAATTCCATCCCAGCCCCTCCCCACCCTCCCAGTGCCTTTACAGCATTTTGCCTTGTCTTTAGCTCAGTGCAAGCAGTGACTTTGGTGTTATCACCTGGGGTTGGAGATTGAATATTTTCATTAAGTCTGGAGTCTTTTCCACTCCTAAAAGAATTTCTGTAGCACTGTTTACTAAGCACAATTGTTTGGCTGTTGATGTTTATATGAAAATAAAGATCTCCCTTTTCTAATGCTGTGAACTCTCATAGCCATTTTCCTCCTGCGATGACAACACGAGAATTGCCTTTAATTAAAAAAATGCAAAGCAGGGAGAATTCTTGGGGAAAAAATTGTTCAGAATAGATGGTGGGGGAGAAGAAATGGTAGAGGATGAAACTGATTTTTTTGCATGAGCTGTAATGAAATA
>VYXC01000941.1:63539-84603 GCA_013397175.1 Platysteira castanea
CTTTCCCCTTTCCCCTTCCCCTTCCCCTTCTCCTTTCCCCTTCCTGTTCCATAAAATCACAGAATAGTTTGCCTTGGAAGGGACCCTAAAGATCCCCATTCAATCTCCCTCATCCATTTCCATCCCCATATTCCCATTTTTTTTTGGAGCTGTGTACACCGAATGGGAAATCCCTGGGAAAATGCCTGCCTGGCTTGGGTTCTTCTCCTTAAAAAGTCCATTTCATTGAGCTCCCTTTAATTAATTTTACAAGGTGACAAACTGACAACATGACCACATCAGAAAGCCCATCCAGCAGAACTTTTATGGGGATAATTTGTAAATCTGCTGCCTGTAAAATATTAAAGAAAAGCTGTGGTTAAAAGTCGAGTTTGCTGCGTATTGACAAGGACTGGCCTTGAAGTGGGAAAACAGAGAAAACGAGCCTGGTGGAACCTGGGTTTGGGGACTCGAGGGAAAAAGAGGGAGCTGAAGGGGTGCTCTGGGTGGGCAGAAGGGAAGCAGAAAGATATCCATGGATTTCATGGAATCCTGGAATGGTTTGGGTGGGAAGGGACCCTTAAATCCCACCCAGTGCCACCCCTGCCATGGCAGGGACTCCTCCCACTGTCCCAGGCGGCTCCAGCCTGGCCTTGGGCACTGCCAGGGATCCAGGGGCAGCCACAGCTGCTCTGGGAATTCCATCCCACCCCTCCCTGCCCTCACTCCTCCCCAGAGTCCCATCTAACCCTGCCCTCTCACAGGGGGAAGCCATTCCCCCTCTACTTTGCTTTTGGGTTGTGCCTCCTTGGAATTTTTCTTGCTCCAACAAGTTTTATAATAAATGATATTTTACTCAGTTTTTTCCTTACAGAGCATGCAAACATCCCCAAAATACTTAATTTATATATTTTTTAATTATTATTTTTAAACACCACTGTGCATAAACTTTCATTTGGTTCATTTGGGGAAAAATATGGCTGACCTAAATAGCAGAACTACCTTTGATCTTGCAGAGATTGAACTGTTAGCAGAAATTAATGACTGAAAAACGAACACATGTGGCATCCCTCCAGAGGATAAAACACAGCTCTGAATCAAAGAATCCCGCTGCAGAAGAGGCCAGCTCCCCACAAAGCTCGTGCTTTTCCCCAAACTGGCTGGCATTTTGAAGAGGGCTCCACAGGAGGGGAGTGACCCGGCTGTGCCAGTGGCTCAGAAATGGAAATTCTCCATTCTGGGTTGAGTGTTCCTCCTTTTGGGGTGTGGGTGGATTTGAAATGGGTCAGCCCTCGCTGGCTCCCTCTGAACAGCTCCAGAGGGGTGGAAAAGCTGAAACGAGAGGCATTAAATCCATCTTTGGAGGCTGAGTGAGGCAGGAGAGGTGGGGAACGGGTGCTGTCCCTCCAAACCTTCCCCACTGGCAGTGCCTGGGTCCTGAGCTCCATTTGGGTGAAAAAATGGAGAAACAGGAGCTTCCACAGGAAGCTGGAGTACATGGCCTCGTTTTCCAGGACTGACAAGCCCTTGGTGTTGATGGAATTTGGTGTTTGCTCAGCACATTTGGAATTACAATCCTAAATGCTGAGTTAGAAAGTAACATTTCTGCTCAATTTATGGTTTTTTCCAGAATCTTGGCATCTTTTCCCCTCTAGGACAAGGGGAAATGGCCTCACGTTGTACCAAAGCAAGGTCAGGCTGGATTTTAGGGAAAATTCCTTCACTGCAAGGGTGGTTAAATATTGGAAGGGGCTTCCCGGGGCAGAGGTGGAGTCCCAGATCCTGGAGATGTTCAGCAATGAGGGGCTGTGGCACTTGGTGATGATGGCTTGGTTTAGGTGGGATCTGGTCAAAGGCTGGACTTGATGCTCTTGGAGGTCCTTTCCAACCTCATTGATTCCATGATTTTATAATACCAGTTCTCCATCCCTAGAAAAGGGCAATACTGGGATTTTTTTTTCTCTTTCCTTTCTCTTCATTGGCATTTAAATCCCAGGTTCTTCAGGCTCTGTCATTTATTGCCCTGTGCAGTCCTGAGCCCCCTGGCCCTGGGTTTCAGAGAGGTCCTCTAGGAGGTTCTTTAATGTAATTAGCAATGGCCAATCTGATTTAAGTAACAGAATGTTTGTAATACTCTGCCCGTGGAAGGCTTAATTAATTAAAATTCATTGAATGTATCACAGAGCTTGCTCACTGAGGAGCATGCTGGAAACACCAAATATTGTTTATTACTTCTGTAGTGAAAATGGGGATAATAACTTGGGTTTGTGATTCCAATTTACAGGATTTGTCTATGAAAACTCAAATTCCCTGCAAGATAACTTGACCTCAATTTCCATTTACTGACAGCGTGTCTGGCTGCCTCACCCTCCTCAGGCACTGTGGTGTTAATGGGAGATTCAATTAAAGAAAGAAACAAAATTAATGCTTCTTTCTGCACCCTCTTGCTGGCTGATGGCGAAACTGGAAGGATATTTTTTATCAGAATGTGGATTATCCAAGGGAAATTCCTCTTCCAGATCTATGATCCTTCCTTTTAGTGGTTTTAGTGGCATATGGAGTTCAACTTTTATTTCTCCTGAATTTCTAACTGGAATTTCCAGCTGGAACTGCGGGATCTAAAGCAGCCAGGACACTGCTGCAGCAACCCCAGCCTGGCACTGCTGGGCTTCGCCTCCCTATTCCCTCCACGTGCCAGCAATTCCAGCACCCGGACACTGGGGAATGCCTTGGAGGGGTTGTGTGTCAGGGAAAACACAATAAAGAGGCTCTCACACCTGCCAGGTTCAGCAGAAAGGAGGGGAAAGACTTTTATTATTTACATATCTCACGTTTTATACCTTTCTCAACTCCACCAGGGATTGGAGGACATGTCACTTCCTTCTCAATCCCACTGGAGAAGAAAGGTGCTCATCAAAGCTCTCTTATCACAAAAGGAATGAAGAACAGAAAATACCGTTCAGTAAACATTGGCTATTATTTACATGAAACTGTGAGAAAGAAACTGACTCCAAGGTTAAAACAGAAGGCTTTAGCAAAAACCAGGGCAACAGGGTAGATTGGCTTTGATAATGAGAGAACAAAGCTGGTGTGGGGACTGAAGCCATTCCAAACCCCTCGAAGAGGGAACTTGGCCCATGGGGTCTTGTTCTGGTGTGGAAGAGGAGAGGAGGAGCCTGAGCTCTGTGGTGGGACAGGCACTTGTGGAGTGCAGCATTGCTGCCAGGGCTCAGGGACACCCTCCTGGGCGGGGTGCCAGCGGTGCCAGGGCATGCCTTAGGTTTTAACTTTTACATGCTTCAAATCCTCTATTGCCCAGTGTGTGACTGCAGTTCCTTGTAGCTCGTGAGCTGCTCTCTTAGGCCAGACAGACACAACAAAGCCTCTCTGAGCTGTTCAAGGACACGCGGGCTGGCCTAGGCCTAAAGGTGTAAACTGGGACCATGAGAGAGGTGGAGAAATTGAAGAGAGCTGAAGTTTTAATTGGTGAATTTATGCTGATGTGCAAATGGACCAAACCTATATCAGTGTGAGGAACTCGTGACTCGTTGTCCACCTTGGGGTCCATTTTATGGAAGCAGCCTCTGGCTTCCCAGGGTGTGCCTTGAAGGCCTTCAAATAAATCCCTGCCTTTATTCCCTTACTCCTGCCTGGTCTCTGTTCCTGGGTGGCTGGGGAAGGTATCACAGCATTCCTGGTGCCACAGCAGCTGTGGCAAAGCTCCTGGTGCCCCTGCAGCCCCTCTGGAGCCAGGTCCTGCTGTGGTCCTGCCACACCTCCAGGTTAAACCCCGAGTCAGCCCTGTGCAGCCAGACAGCTCAGGCTGGGCATCACGTAATTAAATGTGATTAAATCAATAGCAGAGAAGTGGGGGTCTGTAGGGGGAGAGCTGGGCAGGTCTCCACTCGTGTGGCTGTGCAGGAGGCAAAACCAGATCTCTGAAACTTGGGATTTCTGTGCTTTGTGACTGTAGTTCCCTGGAAATGCATTTGGGAAATGTGCTGGTGGGCACATCCTCCTGGAACAGGTGGGTTTTAGGGAGCAGACTGCAGCCCAGAGTGCCGAGGCTGGTGTAGTTAAACCTGCCCGAAGGGAAATGTGCCTGCCTGCAGGTTTAGGCAGCCTGCAGACAGGCACCAGCAAAGCTGTCATTATCTCCATCACAACAGGCCAAAAATACCCGAACAAAGTGCTTCCTTTCTCCAAAAAAAAGCACCAATTCTTATGGAACACTCCAGTCTTGTGCTTCTGCCATTGTCGTGTGACAATGACTGCAGCTGCTTTGTCCCAGCCGTGCTGTCTGCTGGCAGTGTGCCGGGGGCAGGGTGGGCACTGCCAATCCGAGGGCTGCTCTGTGTCCGGGGAGACACAATAAAGATGCTCTTACACCTGCCAGGTTCAGCAGAAAGGAGCAAATTGAATGCTTTTATTTACATTATCTCATTCTTATACACGGCCCAACTCCACAAGGGATTGGAGGACATGTCACTTCCTCCTCAATCCCACTGGAGAAGAAAGGTGCTCATCAAAGTTCTCTTATCACAAAAGGAATGAAAAACAGAAAATACCGTTAAGTAAACACTGGCTATTATTTACATGAATGTGTGTGAAAAGAATCTGACTCCAAGGTTAAAAGCAGAAGGCTGACAAAAAACCCAGGGCAACACTCCTCTGTGCTGCAGGTGACTGCAGACAGCATTTACCTGCTGGGGCACTGCCCAGAACAGCCCTGCACAGCCCGTGGCTGGGAGAAAGGACCAGGGATCACTTTGCATCTGTTCTTGCTGCTAATCCTGTTACCAGCAACGGGATTAGCTCATAAACAGAGCTCTGCTGGTCTGCTCCCTGTGCCCTGCTCTGAAAATCGGACGGGGTTTGTTTTACGTGCAGCACCTCTCACACCCAGCACCACACCCAGCTCCTCCAGCTGCTGGAATTCCCTGAACTCATTCAGAGATTTGTATGATTTCTGGGAAAACAAAACAGATGAGAACGGAGCAATCATCCTAGCTTGGTTTTGAGGGGTATGTATTATTAAATATATTTAAAAACATAATTATTCCAATAGACCTGGGGGATGGGAAGAGGCAGTAACTTGGGATGTTATTGACGAGGGGACTGTCCCGTGTGCCCCTGCCTTGCTCTGAGGACAAGGAACCGGATTTCCTCCTCAAGTTACTCACCTGGAAATGGTTTTAGTGATGCTCAGTTACTGCTGGGGAGCGGGAGGCGCCTGAGACTCTCTCCCTGCTCTGTAATCCCTGGGCACCGCTCTCAATCCTGTTTGCACCCAGCAATGGATGGAAACCCCAACTTCCTGCAGCTTCTCCTCGCCCCCTCCCCTCGCTCCGGGCCTGTGCTCAGAGGTGCCAGGGAAAGGAGCAGGGAGAACATATGGGAGCTCTCTGAACTGAAGGGGAGCAGGGACCCGTCTTTGCTTTTATAATTCCTTCTGCAAAGCCGTGCTGGCAGCTCCTCCCTGTAGAACCACAGCATATGCCAGCAGAACTTTCCGTGCTGGCACCGCTCCCCGAGTTGCTCGGATGATGTGAGCTAAGTTGACAAAAGCAGTATTTTGTCAGTGCTGCTACATCTCCTGGATTCAATATTTCAGGACCAGACAGCGCCGCTCTTCCCTCCCTCACCTCCCTCCTTGCTGCTCGTCCTCTCCTTCCCTCCGGTCTTTCCCCATCACGTTCTGCACTCAACAGGAGAAACAAACCCAAACCCAAGCCCCCTCCATGCTCCAAGGCTGGCAGCACCACCCCGATCACCACAGATCCGTAATTCCAGCGGCACAGAAATATGTTATTATTTTATGGGGTTCACCTGACCCATAGAAACATGCCCTGCTGTTACAGGCATGTCCCACCAGGGATCTCAGCTCTCCAGGAGAGACCCACCTTGTTGCCCTGGGTTTTTGCTAAAGCCTTCTGTTTTTAACCTTGGAGTCAGCTTCTTTCTCACATTTTCATGTAAATCATAGCCAATGTTTACTGAACGGTATTTTCTGTTTTTCATTCCTTTTGTGATAAGAGAACTTTGATGAGCATCTTTTTTCTCCAGTGGGATTGAGGAGGAAGTGACATGTCCTCCAATCCCTTGTGGAGTTGAGAAATATTTAAGACATGAGATATGTAAATGATAAAAGTCTTTCCCCTCCTTTCTGCTGAACCTGGCAGGTGTGAGAGCGTCTTTATTGTGTTTTCCCAGTCACACCACCCCACCCAGAGCGAGCAGGGATGTCACCTGGCCCTTCTGCTGTGTCTGGCTGGGCCAGGCAGGCTGGGGAAGGGGAGAGGAGGAGCAGATGGGTTTGTGGCAGGAGCTGGGTGGCAGATGGTGCCTGCAGACAGCTCCTGACGTGGCCTCGGCCTCGGTGGCTGTGGGTTTCCCCTTCTAGCAGCGCTGATAAGGCTTCGAGATGTGTGTTGGGGCATTGTAGAGATGTGCTGATAAGGGACTGTGTGTCTGCGGAGACACAATAAAGAGGCTCTTACACTTGCCAGGTTCAGCAGAATGGCAAGAAAAGACCTTTATTGTTTACATTATCTCATTTTTATACACGTCCCAACTCCACCAGCGATTGGAGGACATGGCACTTCCTTCTCAATCCCACTGGAGAAGAAAGATGCTCATCAAAGTTCTCTTATCACAAAAGGAATGAAAAACAGAAAATACCGTTAAGTAAACATTGGCTATTATTTACATGAAACTGTGAGAAAGAATCTGACTCCAAGGTTAAAAGAAGGCTTAGCAAAAACCAGGGCAACAGGACTGCCTCAGCATCAGCAGCAGGACAAACTCTGATGTGTAGTCTGAGGGTTTAAGAGTTCGTCTTTACTCCTGGAGAAGAGGAAATCTTTCCAGACCACGTGATCAAATCTGGAAGTTCTTGAATCGCCCTTTTTCTGACACAGTTCATCTTCAATGCATGAGATTTATTTCATCTGAAATTAATTGTCACATTAACTCATCTGATATTTTTTGTCTGGGTTCAGAATAAGCCCAGAGCCTTCTGGCTGTGCCTGCACAATTGGAAACAAACATATATTTTTTTTAAATGTTCATTAGCTCCATCATTTTTTGAAAAGATTATTGGGACTGGCTTAACCAAAACCCAAAGCATTCTTAGCTGTAAGCTTCTGAGCAGGCTTAGGATGTCCATCTTGATTTAGAGCACCTCTCTTCCTCGGGAGAGCATCCATGGAAGGGCTGAGGGAGACCGAGGTTGATTTGTTCTCTTCAGTGCATCCACCTCAGCAATTCCCAGCTTCTCCCTAGAACTGGAGCTCGAGCTGCCCCAGCCCCTCCCAGGAGCTGCAAATCTCTTCTCTGAAATCTCCTCTCTGCAGTGATTTATACTCGCCTGACTTAGCATTTGTAGCCCTGCCCGGTGACATCCTCAGTCCTGGACTAAACCCTGGCTTTGCCAAATCGTTCTTTACTGGGCTGCTTTCAATCTCCCTTTTCTCCATCTCCTGAATTTTTCATGGCCTGTAAAGAAGGATTGTCTTCTGGAGTCAAAGGAGAAAGATGAATTAAAAATGAGGAGCGAGAGGAGTTGGGTTATAGTAGGTCAAGTTGCTGCTTTGGGGGTTTTATTTGTGTAGGAATGTGAAATACAGCAAAGAAGTTTGGCTGAGACAGCCTGGAGGAACCTGAATGTAAAGATCTCTAAACCCAAGTGCTGCAGAGAGAAGAGGAGATCCCTCTCCGTGTGAAATGTCTGTGGTAAAACGTGGTTTTAGCTGAAAATCAGGGCAGACTGTGGCTCAGGATGAAATTTTAACTCCCAAACTAAACCACAAAGAGGTTAAATGTTTATATTTTACCTCTTGGCACTTCTCAGTTACTCTCAATATGTACATTGACACTCTGTGCCACAGGGATGCTCCTCCGGTTGCCAGATTTTTTTTTTCCTAATGTCAAAACAATCTTAGTTTGAGGAATCCCAATAGATGAAGGGATTGGAAGATCCATATGTTTGGGGAGCGTGGTGTGAAATGTAGTGGAAAAGTTTGTGTGCCTGGTATTCTCTCACAGCAGGTGGGGGAGCAAAGAGTTAATTTTGAGGCACAAAGGATTAAATTCTGCAGTTCCAGTGCTACTGAAACCTGAATGGCATTAACTGCACCCGCCTTTGGTGTGGCTCTCCAGTGGAACTGGGGATTGTTCCCTGGGGTTGTGTGAAGGATCAGGGGCCAAGGCAGAGCTGGGGAGGGAGCAGGGGGTGGGGGCTCCCAGACCTGGATTTTGCTGGTTCTGCCTGGTGCCTGTTGCCCTGGGTTTTGCTAAAGCCTTCTGTTTTTAACCTTGGAGTCAGAAATTCGGTCTCACAGTTTCATGTAAATAATAGCCAATGTTTACTGAACGGTATTTTCTGTTTTTCATTCCTTTTGTGATAAGAGAACTTTGATGAGCACCTTTCTTCTCCAGTGGGATTGAGAAGGAAGTGACATGTCCTCCAATCCCTTGTGGAGTTGGGAACTGTATAAGACGTGACATCTGTAAATAAAGTGGCCTTTTCCCTCCTTTCTGCTGAACCTGGCAGGTGTGAGAGCGTCTTTATTGTGTTTTCCCAGACACAGGTGCCCAGGGAATTTGGGGGCACTCACATCTCTGCATTTCAGGGGCACTCACCTGGAGATAGGAGGGTCCCTCTGTGACTCCCAGCCTGAGAAAGGAGTGAGTTTGGGGTCACCCCTGGGGCACTTGCTGTGGATTTGGGCTCCTCACCTCTCCAAAGTTCAGGCTTGTGACTCCCTTCCACTGATGCTCCCGTTTTTGTACTTGGATAATGGAGATAATGATGCTGAACTTGTTTATGGAGAGAGCTGAGATTCACAATTTGGAATGTTTCTATCTCTGAATGAGATATAATTAATTTCTTTCTGTCATTACATGCAAAATTCTGCAACAGATGGACCAGTATCATTTGGCAAATAATTCATCTGACATTTCCCTCATCAATCATTAAACAATTGGTCCAGTTCTTCATTGTGGAGCCAGCTTTAAACCCTGTTTTGTTCCACGTTTCTCAGCATGCTGCTGGGATTGGGCTGGCTCCATCGGAATCAGGGGGGGCTGCCTTGGGGGATCTGTGAGCAAAGCACTCAGCTCCTTTCTGTCACCAGAGAATTCCAGATCGGATTGGGCTGGAAGGGACCTCAAAGCCCATCCTGCCATGGGCAGGGACAGCTCCCACTGTCCCAGGGGGCTCCAGCCTGGCCTTGGGCACTGCCAGGGATCCAGGGGCAGCCACAGCTCCTCTGGGAATTCCATCCCAGCCCCTCCCCACCCTCATTCCTCCCCAGTATCCCGTCCATCCCTGCCCTCTTGTAGTTTGAAGCAGGAAATAGAGCCTGAGCTGCTTGTTTGTCTCTGTGAGGGGCTCAGAGGGGCAGGACAGCACCTCAGTCAAGTTCTGAACACTGGCAGGTGTTTATCAGCATCTTCTCAAATAAAAGCAGGTTTGAAATCCATAAATCCCTGTTCCGTAGAGGTAAGGCAGAAATAAACAAGGAATCCAGAGCAGCTGTGGCTGCCCGTGGATCCCTGTGTCCTGTCCCTCCATCCCTTGTCCAGAGTCCCTCTCCATCTTTCCTGTCTCCTTGAAGGCCACACTGAGGTCACCTTGAAGCTTCTCCTCTCCAGGCTGGACACCCCCAGCTCTCCCAGCAGAGCTGCTCCATCCCTCTGATCCCCTGGTGCCTCCTCTGGGCTCCTCCAACACCTCCGTGTCCTTCCTTGTGCTGGGCCCGGGGCTGGGGCAGCTCTGCAGGTGGGGCCTCACCTGAGCAGGGCACAGGGGCACAATCCCCTCCCTGACTTTGTGGAGAAGTTTCCTGATATTCCATCACTTTCTGGATGTCCAAACTCGCTGCTGTCATTACCAGCCCTGCCCCAGGACAGTGATTTGGTTCCGTGTGGCTGCAGGACAGAGGTTTGTCACAGCTGACCTGGGTGAATCCTGCCGCCTCATTAAACAGCAGCAGCCAATAAATCCTTTTTTAAATAGTCTCTTGAATTTTTAAATCTTGGAATTGCTAATGCCCAGGCTGGGGACGTATGGAAATGGATATTTCTAAACCGGGCCCTAACTTTAAGCAGGGTGATTTGGATAAATGATTTCACTTCTCTTCCACCTTTTAATTAAAAGCACTGTGGCGTGGGCTGCGTGCTCCAGCACCTTCCTCTAATAAGTGGCATTAGGTGCCATTACCTTCCAGGGGATTACTCCAGATTAACTCTCTCCTTTCTGGGATTTCCTGAGCTCTTTGCCATGTGAAAGCAGCAGGGTTTGGCCTTCTCCCCGTCCCTGTCTTGCATCAGTATGCGCTGCGAACGCGGGGGCTTCTCCATCCTCAGCGGAGATAATGAGCCCAATATTAATTCCACTCCAGCTGCTGCAGGCATGTAAATGAAGCTCTCCTGTGTCCAGCCAAGCAGCCCCAGCCTCACCGAGCAGCAGGAGCAGGCAGGGAGCTGAGGGGGAAAGGAGAGGCTGGACCCGGCTGGAATTCCCAGGTCCAGAATGGAGATTTCCTACCCAAATCCATGCCACTGTTATCCGCAGATTTAATTCTTGTGGGGCTGCTTTTCCTCGTTCCCCACACACTGGGATTGGCCATCATTGGCCTTTCTGCACCAAGACAGACACGTGAAGCCGCTCCCAAACGTTTGACTGTGATTTTCAGTCTCCTGAAGCTGTGTCCACATCGTGCATGGGCTAACAACCCCTGCCTCTCAGCAATCTAATTAATCCAGAGCTGTGGCAGCCCAGAATACTCCTCAGACCGTACAGGGGGGTCTGGAGCCCTGCCAGGCAGTTTCGGAACTCGAGACTAAAGCACCGAACTCTATGCTTGAGCCGTGTCCTTGGAGAAAGCTGCCCCCATTGAGAGATGAAATACAAAATAGAAAGAGAGTGTGTAATTAGCTTATCTTATCACTGGGTGAGTGTAGGTTTAGATTTATGGAAATACGAGGGAGAGAGGTTAAGATGGAGGGCAAAGGGCGTTGCCCTTTCTCCTTCCTCTTTCTCCTCTCCCCTCCATTTTCGGCTATGACGAAGATGATGGTCATTGGTGGAGGCAGCACTGTCATGTTAAGAAAAGGTAGGAATTAATTGGAAAAGATTTATAAATAATTACACGTTGTAGAACTTGGTTGGTTTCCCTGAAAGAGATAAAAAGGTGAAGACGGCCTTCTCAGGCGTCACTCCTGCTGTAAATTTTGGAGGAGCAGGTCCTGCCGACCTTGCTCCAGACTCTGAGAGATAAGAAACAATAAACAACCTGAACACGAATCGCAGGAGTGTCCAGTCTCTGGGCTCGGGCTCGGGACTTTTTAACATCAAGAAACAGCCATAAAAAACCAGAGCGAACACTAACAAAGTGGGCGCTAATACAGAGCCACTCATGAGCTGGTGAGACCTGTGAGTCCTGGCAGGAATCAGCTCGTGGCTGATGTGACCCAAGTGTCTCTTGCTGGTGATTTTGCAGCCACGACCTAAGAAATCTCGTGCTGTCGGAGCTGAGTGGGATGGGAGGGAAATACTGACTCTGTGTACGGCCTCCTGCAATCCATTTCTGCTTTACCAACACACAGGGGCTTCACAGAGCCCCAGAAAGGAAATCACTGGTTTTTAAGTCAGGTTTTGTCTGCGTAATGGTGCAATAAGGAGTTGTCAGTGGTTACAGCAGTGGGAGAAGGGATAACTCTGCGTGGCTGTAGGGAGCAAGCCCCTTTCCCTACACCCCTTGTGTCTGGGAAAACACAATAAAGACGCGCTCACACCTGCCAGGTTCAGCAGAAAGGAGGGGAATGACTTTTATTATTGATATATTTTACATTTTTATTTAATTCCCAACTCCACAAGGGATTGGAGGACATGTCACTTCCTTCTCAATCCCACTGGAAAAGAAAGATGCTCATCAAAGTTCTCTTATCACAAAAGGAATGAAAAACAGAAAATACCGTTAAGTAAACATTGGCCATTATTTACATGAAACTGTGAGAAAGAATCTGACTCCAAGGTTAAAAACAGAAGGCTTTAGCAAAAACCAGGGCAACACACCCCTGCCATTCCCACTGCTCCAGCACCCCATGCCACCCTCCTGGGTGCAGCCCCGAGTGGGAGTGGGCTCGGGATGGCTCCAGTTTAACCAGGGGGTGAGGGAAAGCAGAGTTTCATTTGCTGAGTGGGGGCCCGAGGAAAGCAGAACCCTTTGACAAACACCTGATTTCTGGTGAGGTTCAGGGGTCCCTCATTAAGGTCTGGGGTCATTAAGGTCCCTCATTACAGGTCTGGGGGTTCCAGGGTGGCTGCTGGGCAGGAAATAGAGCCTGAGCTGCTTGTTTGTCTCTGTGAGGGGCTCAGAGGGGCAGGACAGCACCTCAGTCAAGTTCTGAACACTGGCAGGTGTTTATCAGCATCTTCTCAAATAAAAGCAGGTTTGAAATCCATAAATCCCTGTTCTGTAGAGGTAAGGCAGAAATAAGCAAGGAATCCAGAGCAGCTGTGGCTGCCCCTGGATCCCTGGCAGTGCCCAAGGCCAGGCTGGAGCACCCTGGGGCAGTGGGAGCTGTCCCTGCCCATGGCAGGGGTGGCACTGGGTGGGATTTAAGGTCCCTTCCCAACCCAGAGCATTCCAGGATTCCATGATTTGTCCCGATCTTTGATGAAGCTGGAATTCAGGCACCCATTTCTTTCAGATCTCTCTCACTCAGTTCTTAGGATGCTGGAGCTGCTCAGTGAAGTCCCTGATGAATCCTTCAGGCAGCGGTGCCCTTACTGGGAGAGCTGTGTGCAGGGATGCAGGGAATCCCCTCAGAGTTCCGGGGCACTGAGTTGAAAAGCTCAAAAGAGATTCTTCATCATGATTGCTGGAAAATAAAAGAGCTGAAGCAAACTTTGCCAGAGTAGTTGTGGGACAATTTGGAGATAACACGGAGGAAAAAGTGATTCGCTGGAAAAACTTGGATGGGAGAGACCAAAGCAGATCCTGAGGAGCTGTTTCAGTGGGTGCCGAGATGGTGAAGACAAGGACAAGGTTCTAAATTTGATTTTATTGAAAGCCCATCAGACACATTGCAGCTGTGACGGGCACATCCAGCCTCTCACGTAAATAAACGTGGTAAAGGGAAATATTTCCTTATGCCAGGCTCTGGAGCACCTGCCCTTACATTTAAATAACAGCCCAAAGCAGCCTTTTAATAGAATAAATAGAAACTTCTATAAATGTGAGAAAACATTACTCACTAGGTTTTGCTCACTGTTGAAGAGCTTTTTCCTGGATTTTTTCTGCAGTGGTCCTGGACTTAGTTCCACGTGTGGAGAAGACCCAGGTTAAACATTTCTGACCACGATTCTGGGTTTGCTTTGCTTAAATTCAAGGATTTCACTGACAAACCAGCATTTCTAGGGGCCAGAAAGGTCACGGGGGTCTGGTGCCCCCTCCTCCTGCTGGGGAGCATCTCCCGGGGTTCCTCCCCTGCCCTGGGGTGGCTCCCACCCTGCCAGAGCCCAAACCCCAGCAGTGGCAGCAGAAAATCCTGGTCCCGGGAGGAGGCAAGGTGAGAACAGACAGGGGAGGGGATTTGTCAGAACGCAGCCAGAAATAGAACCCAAATTTCACCTTCCTCCCACACTGTCTGCTGAGGGGTTTTATTTTTCACTGTGTGTTTTTCCATCCATTATTTCCTGATTATTTTTTTCCATATTAGTGTAGGTCAGCATTTTTAAGGCATTCATAATCACAACTGAATATCAATATCAATATCCAGTTTTTATGGATAATTTCCTGTACTGGATCCTTGCTTTTTTTTCCCCTCAAGGCCTTTCTTGCTGAGAATCATCTTGGATCATTCTCGTTCTGTGGGAGGATTTAATCCCAAATGATGAGCTGGGCAAAAACCTGCAGGGATGGGATGTCCTGGAACCTACCTGTCCTTGGAGAGCCTGGACTGGTGTAGAATGGAGGAGTTCTGCAGATAAATAGGAAAATATTTTCATCTATCGAGTTAGAATTAAAAACAGTTGCTGCCTGATACATTTTCCAACAGCCGGACAAGTTCTGTACATGTTAAAATTCCCTTTACACATTTTTTGCACAGCATAGAAAGGGCCTCAGCCAAGATAACCCCTCACAACTTGCCCAGGTCTTATAAAGCAGAAACCAGGTTTTTAAAAAATGACTAAAAAATGAGTAATTGGCCTCTTGAGTATAAACACAGTCTGTTTCTAAAGGACATTTGCTTGTGTTAAAATCAGCCTTTCTCTTCAGCTAAAAAATAGGTATTTTTGTGGCACTAAAACGTAATTGCCAGAGTTGTTTGTGTCACAATAATTTATTAATCTGGAAAGATGAAGACACTGCCCAGAGGTCATGGCTGACCCGGTAATGAGACCATCAAGCATCCCCATCAATAATTAACCCAAGACACATTACTGGGGAACTTTCATCTGCTCCCCTTCCTCGGGCATCGCCAGCGCCTTCATTACCTGCACATTTGTGTGCTGGGTGACTCCCCATGGAGAGCTGCACCTTCACCCTCCCTGGGAATGACTGGGGCAATTCCCAACTCTGCACCTTCACCCTCCCTGGGAATGACTGGGGCAATTCCCAACTCTGCACCTTCACCCTCCCTGGGAATGACTGGGGCAATTCCCAACTCTGCACCTTCACCCTCCCTGGGAATGACTGGGGCAATTCCCAACTCTGCACCTTCACCCTCCCTGGGAATGACTGGGGCAATTCCCAACTCTGCACCTTCACCCTCCCTGGGAATGACTGGGGCAATTCCCAACTCTGCACCTTCACCCTCCCTGGGAATGACTGGGGCAATTCCCAACTCTGCACCTTCACCCTCCCTGGGAATGACTGGGGCAATTCCCAACTCTGCACCTTCACCCTCCCTGGGAATGACTGGGGCAATTCCCAACTCTGCACCTTCACCCTCCCTGGGAATGACTGGGGCAATTCCCAACTCTGCACCTTCACCCTCCCTGGGAATGACTGGGGCAATTCCCAACTCTGCACCTTCACCCTCCCTGGGAATGACTGGGGCAATTCCCAACTCTGCACCTTCACCCTCCCTGGGAATGACTGGGGCAATTCCCAACTCTGCACCTTCACCCTCCCTGGGAATGACTGGGGCAATTCCCAACTCTGCACCTTCACCCTCCCTGGGAATGACTGGGGCAATTCCCAACTCTGCACCTTCACCCTCCCTGGGAATGACTGGGGCAATTCCCAACTCTGCACCTTCACCCTCCCTGGGAATGACTGGGGCAATTCCCAACTCTGCACCTTCACCCTCCCTGGGAATGTTTGGGACCAGTTCCCAAAACTCTCCACCTTCACCCTCCCTGGGAATGTTTGGGGTTGGAGCATCCAGTGCCCAATCCAGGCAGGGGCAGGCGCCCAGGGCTGTGTCCTCCTGACTCCCAAATATTTCCAAATATGAAGCCTCCGCAGCCTCTTTGGTTGAGCTCCCTCACAATAAAAGCTTTTATTCAGTTAAAAAACCATTTCCAGGTTTCAGTGTGTGCCCATCACCTCCTGCCCTGGCTCTGGGCAGCTCAGGAGGTCTGGATTGGGCATCTCTGCTCCTTCCCAGCACCTGCTTGGGTGAAGTTCTCCTGATCCTTCTCTTCCTGGGGCTAAGGCATGCCACCTCTCCTTGCCTGATGTGCTCCTGATTTATCTCCTTCTCTAGTCACATTTCTAGTTTCAAGCAGAAAGGAAAAACTAAAATTAACCTGGTCTGTAGCTAAAACTCGAACATGGATGGACTTGTTCTTCCCTCCCCACCCCTCCCTGGGAATGCCGAGCTCTTGGGAAAAAATCCAAGAAAGCCTCAGCACAGGGCAGGAACTGGGAATTGTGTATCCCAGCAATGGGGGAGGTTTGGAATGGGAGGAAAGGGGGATGATTTGGGCTTTCAGAGCCCTGCTGACGTTGTTGTGTGACCCCTCAGGAGTCAGTGCCTCCCGTTAGCAAAGATGATGATCACCGTGTTTACCTGAAAGGCATAATTAATCTGAAGTTAATTGAGTAATTCTGTATTTAATCTGTTATAACAGAGAATTCGATTGACTTCCTGAACCAATCAATCTTTCTCTCTCTCTCGGATTGTTTTGGGTCTTTGCTGGTGGTTTTTAAGCATTGTCCAACCCCAGCCTGGCTTCACCTGCAGCAGATCCAGCAGCTCCCTGCATTCCCCCGGGAGAGGAGAGACGTACACTCCCTAAGGGATTTGTCAGTGTGTCCCTCACCATCACCAGGATTAAAACCCGTGTTGGAAAAGCCCAGCAAATGCCTTTTCACCCCCATTAAACGCGCCCGGTACCTGAACAATTGCCATTGATTTTGTCTGCTCCTGCAAACACGAATCCTCCTGTAATCATCCCAGCTCCAGCCCAGCTGCTGCCCTGGCTGTTCCAGGGGGAGAACACTTTGCTGGCACTGGCATGCAAATAAGAGAAGTTGGAGGCAAAGGGAAGGTGGGGCTCTCCCTGCTTGGCAGCACGTGCAGCCACTTCCATTAATTGTCGCCCTTGGAGCTTGTTTAGCACCCTGCAAGCTCAAAATTAAATAAATTACCTTTATTTTTGCTTTTGCTTGTGGTTTCTGCTAAATGGCTGCTTCAGGGGTCAGCAGTGCCAGGCCCTCAGACTGTGGCATTGTTTGATTTTATCCAAAATAACGCAGCACACGCAGCAGAATCCAGTAGGGGACAGGAATTTTTGGCTCCAATCCGTTCCTGTATGAGCCAGGCTGGGTGGCTGAGCGTGGGCTGAGTCCTGGAGATGGAATTATACAGCCAATCATCCAGTTTGGGATAACGGGGATTTCCTCCATGGAGGGGACAGGGATGGGCATCCCTGGGACTCCCTTTTCTGGCTAAGGTGGCTTATTTTCTAAATGGCTTTATCCCCATTTTCCTGTTCTCTTATATTTTTATATGGCTTGGATTTCCTTTTTTCAGTCATTTAACAGCTACTTTGGGTCATTTCCCTTTCTTTTCTCCTCTGTGCTACAATGCCTCTCTCTGCAGACCCTTTCTGTGTTTAATCCTAAAAGAGCCATGTGAAATATAACAGCCTGGGACCACACTGCCCAATCTCTTTATCCTGCCAGAAGCACAGAGCTCACTCCTGAAAGGGGGATGCCCCCCCACTTGCCACGGAGAGGGATCAGGAATAGGATCTGGAGTGACAATCTCAGCCCCAGGGTGTTTCACATGGGTCCTGAGCTGAAAAGGAGCTGCTCTGAGCATCTCCCCCATCCAACACACGTCCAGTTGTTATTTTCAAGTGCAATCCTTCTCCTACAAGAGGCTCCTTGGGGAACTCCGAGGAAGCAAAGCCTGATGTGGTGAAGTGCTGAGTGCCCTTGAAGTTGATGGGTGTGAAGGATGCTCAGCCTCTGGGAAGGGAGCTCTGGACGAGGCTTTAACCTGGCTGGGAAGAGCTGGGATAATGAGAAGTGGCAGGGCAGGATTTCCTGGTGGTGCTCTTGGTGTTTCCTTCACGTGTTCCTGCAGGAACCTTCTCAGCTTCTCTTCATGTGGGGTGGGTGGTCAGTCCAGGGGCCTAGAGGAGGTCTCTGCCCTCTTGGCCACCTGGGTCCTGAACTGAGGGAAACGGGAAGATTCCTGTGAGCAGCAGCATAAGGGGTAGGGTGACAAGGGTGGAAATCCAAGAAAGCCTTTCTGAGCTCCTGAACAAGTGGAAACCACAGCAAAGACTCATGTGTATGGTATTCCAGGCTGTGCAGAGAAAATGGTTCCATCACACGTGGTTCTTCACTCGATTTTTCACAGACTTACTCAGTCATAACCCAGAGAAGTTCATTGGCTCAATGTTGCCCTGGGTTTTTGTAAGCCTTTTGTTTTTAACCTTGGAGTTAGATTCTTTTTACACAGATTTATGTAAATAATAGCCAATGTTTACTTAACGGTATTTTCTGTTTTTTATTCCTTTTGTGATATGACAACTTTGATGAGCACCTTTCTTCTCCAGTGGGATTGAGAAGGAAGTGACATGTCCTCCAATCCCTGGTGGAGTTGGGACGTGTATAAGAATGACATAATGTAAATAAATCCATTCCATTTCCTCCTTTCTGCTGAACCTGGCAGGTGTAAGAGCGTCTTTATTGTGTCTCCCCAGACACAGCTCAGAGCTCGTTGGTCCCCAGTTACAGTTTCAGTATTTGGTGCCCTGTTGGTTATTGATCCCTTCACCTTAGATAACCAGGGAATCAGGTCCTCATTGTTCGTTCTCTTACTGATCTTTTCCCAGACCAGGAGTCACTGACACACCAGGGAGACGTTTGGGCGTTGATGTTCTTTGATGTTCCTGAATGGTCGCTTCTCTCTCGCACATCCTCTGGCAGCTCCCAGGCCACTGAGGTGAGAAGCTCGTCAGGCCTTGCCCAGGGAACAAAGTCTCTTGAAAAGAAGCTTCCACTCCTTTCCCCCTGGGCGAAGATGAACAACACCCCTGACCGAAGTTTGTAAAGAATTTTAGAAGTTGTCTCATTTCCAACAGCTGGACTACAGGAGAAGTGAGCCATGGGTGGAACGTGAAAAGGCACAGGCTCAGCTCAGCAGATTTGTTGTGACACTGGGGGCACATCAATCCTTTGAAGTTTCGGCTCCTCATCCATGGGACGCTCCTGTTGCCTCTGCACCCCTTTAGCACCCAAACTCTGTGTGTCTCTGACAGGCGGAGGAGCAGCCCTGCTGAGGGCACAGAACAGAGCACTGACAGAGCTCAAACACACCCAGGAACCCACAGAGGGGCTTGCTGCACTCGGGTTTTAATGCACAGCCCACGGCAGTGGTCATGAACTCTGACAATTAAACACTTAGCACATGAAGAGCTGGAGATAAGAACTTGGATGTGAGCGCTGCCATCAATAATTCACAGGACATTAGAGCCTCAATGTCAGAAGTTGTACCAAGCACGCCCTGACAGGGTATTAATGAAGCTGCTCCAGCCATTACACGCCAATTGCTAATTTATTCATCATTTACCAGCGGTGGGGAGAGGGGGGAAAGGAAAACCCAAGGTCTGAGTCCTGCAGCCCTCGAAGCAAAGCTGCACAGGGGCTGCGCTGGCAGCAGCCGATTCTTGAGCTGTGGATCTGTTTCATCCTTGGGGAATGAGACCAAATTAAAAGGGAGCAAGTGAACGCAGCCCAGATAAATTGACTCCAAGCAGGCCTTATCACCAAATCGTTCCCTGGAGCTGAATGCTAACAGAGCGAGGCACTGCTGTGGTCAGGAGGAGAGAGAGGAACATGTTCCCAGTGCCCTAAAACCCACGCCGAGTTCGTGGTGTTTAATCCTGGGATTTGGGGTGTTACCAGTGCCCGGTTCATGTGTCTCATGCCAAAGGCTGTTTTATCCCTATAGAAATGTTCTTTTTACACGTTAAATGTGGCAGTGAATGTGGCAGTGGCCACACAGACCGGACCTTCAGGAGGTTGGTGGCCAGCCTCCCAGGATGCAGAGGTCCAGCCCTCTCCCTTGGTTGCAGTGAGTCCCCACGTCCCCAGTGGAACTTGGTAGTTCCAAACTCAATGGTTTGCACACTGTTAGGTTACTGGGTTGGGAGTGCTCCACCCAGTTTTATGTATGAGGTCATGTTTATGCATTTCCCCTAATTGCTTATGTATTAGTTCCAGAAAGTTCACTCCTCGTCGCTGTCCCATGGGTTGATTGATGTCATTCCCTCCCCTGGGTTATCCCCACTGGGTGTTCCCCTGCTGTCTCGCCCTCAGCCAAGCCCCATGGGTTGTTTCCCTCTGTTCCACCCCTCTCTTCCCCCATATAAAACTCTGTGTTCTGCCTGATCCCTCAGCTTTTGTTCCTGGGACCTTCACCTGCATTAAAGGATTGCAGACCACCCAGAAGATCCCTCTTGTGCTTTACCTTCGCCGGTGCTTTCACAGCGTGGTTTGGGGCTTGCTCCTGGCAGAGGAGCCAGCGCTGTCTCCAGGCTGCAGGAAGGTTTCCCTGCACAGACACCTTGGCAGCAGGACCTGTGCAGCCTCGGGCAGCTCGCAAACACCATCACTGAAATGTGTCTGGGAAAACACAATAAAGACACTCTCACACCTGCCAGGTTCAGCAGAAAGGAGGGGAAAGACTTTATTATTGACATATCTCACATTCTTATACAATTCCCAACCCCACAAGGGATTGGAGGACATGTCACTTCCTTCTCAATCCCACTGGAGAAGAAAGGTGCTCATCAAAGTTCTCTTATCACAAAAGGAATGAAAAACAGAAAATACCGTTCAGTAAACATTGGCCATTATTTACATGAAACTGTGAGAAAGAATTTCTGACTCCAAGGTTAAAAACAGAAGGCTTTAGCAAAAACCAGGGCAACACTGAAAGGATTGCTGAGGTACAGAGCTTCCAGAACCCTGCCCTGGCCGTACTGGCTGCTGTGCGAGCAGGGAAGCAAGATGGGGACATTTCTGGGGCCTTTCAGTGCAATCCTGAGTAGTCCCACTAGTGAGGAGATGTGGGTGAAACCCACGATGGTTTCCATCAGTTCAGCTCTCGGGGGCTGGCCCTGTCACTGGAGAGGCCAAAGTCACCTTCACAGGGTGGTGACAGCCCTTCAGAGCAGAAAACCCAGAAATTTGGGACATTTTGGAGGTCAGTAACTGTCCAGTGAGATTCTCTGTTGCCCTGGCTTTTGCTAAAGCCTTCTGTTTTTAACCTTGGAGTCAGATTCTTTCTCACAGTTTCATGTAAATAATAGCCAATGTTTACTTAATGGTATTTTCTGTTTTTCATTCCTTTTGTGATAAGAGAACTTTGATGAGCATCTTTTTTCTCCAGTGGGATTGAGAAGGAAGTGACATGTCCTCCAATCCCTGGTGGAGTTGGGAATTAAATAAAAATGTAAAATATGTCAATAATAAAAGTCATTCCCCTCCTTTCCGCTCAACCTGGCAAGTGTGAGAGCCTCTTTATTGTGTCTTCCCAGACACAATTCTCAATGGATTTGGCTTGTGCTGTCACTTGAGGATGAAAGTTTGACTTCGGAGAA
>VYXC01000941.1:85724-106841 GCA_013397175.1 Platysteira castanea
ATATATTATATAAAAATAAATAAATACTTACACACGCACATGTATTAATATATAAAATAATCACAACTCAAACTCAAACCCTAAGCCCTGTCCAGACCCGTTTTCCTGGAAGAGAACCCCCAGAACCCCCACGGCCCCACCCTTCCCAGGTGCAGAATTTCTGCAGGAAATTTCCCCTTGCTCGTGGAGGGGGCTCTGCCAGCTGGCCCAGGACCAGCTGAGCACTCAGAACATTCCCGGGCTTCACCTCTCTCCCTGCTCCAAGGAAATGGAACCAAACCACAAAAAGGCCTTTGCAGCCTCCTCCTCTCCAGGTGGTTTTTAGCTCAGAGAGTCCCTTATTTCTGCTGATTAAAACTTCCCAATTTCTTCTCCTTTGGCAAATGTTCCAGTGGGTTTGTTTTCTGTTTCATCAGAAAACGTAAAATAAAAATCAAAAAAAGGAGGGGGTGGCATTTGTGCTGCTGAGTGAAAGCTCCCTTGGTTCAGCTCAGCTCCTCAAGGTTTCTGCCTTGCAATTTGTGAAATTTTCCATTAGAGCATCACAGGATTTTTAAAGAAGAAAAACCCTGCCCACCTTTTGGTAGGGTTGTGGGGATTTTGAGGCCCAGTCCGTGGCAGAAGAAGAGCTCCTGGCAATGCTGCTTCAGCTCCAGTAGGATCCAAGGATCTGGGGAAAGACATCCCTGGAAATGGTGCTGCTCCTGTGGACATTGCTCTGCTCACTCCCACGCTGGCAGAGTTCCAAATGGACCCATCCTGGAGAATTACCAGTACAAGGTGGAATAAATAACTGCACACTTCAGCTTTTACATTTATTGGGAATAATAAATATGAATTCCTGCTCCAGTGTTCCTGGCTGTGATGCAGATGGGGTTAACTGAGATATGGGAAAGGTATTTTCAACATCACTTATGATAATTAAGTTCTGAATCTTGTTTGAGGGAGTTGTGTGTGCTGCTGTCCAATCCAGAATAAAAATAGTGATTAATGATGATATTTTTCATATGCAAATGAGTATCTGATCTATAGGTAGCGACAAATTGTCATAACAGAACAAACCAAGCAAGGGTTTTTATTCAGAAGTGAATATTTATGCAGTGTGGGTGCAGAAGCAGTCTGGATGCAGATCTAGGGGAGGACAAGTTGGTTTCTCTGGATTGTTTTGTGGGTTATTATTTATTTTTCAGAATGGAGTTGAACTCTTGGTCCATCCTGTGTCCCAGTCTTTTTCCTGCTCCTTCAGAGGGCTGGATCCTGGGGCTGGCTGGGGTGACTCCGTCTGGGATGGATTGCAGGGAGCCAGGAATAAGGAATTAGGATGGAAGAGCTGGAATCTGACCTTGAGATTTGTGCAGTTTTCATTTTTGGTACAGAGTGGGGTCATCAGTGGCACACAGACACCCCCAGAGACCCGGGCTGTGCAAGGCTGAGCAGGGACTTCCTGGGCCACAGGGGGAAATATTTTGAATATTTAAAAATGAAATAACGCACAGTGTTACGAGTGACTTCATAAAGCACTGCTGCCATTTTGGCAGCTGAAGTGGGATTTGGGCAGGGAGTTGTTTCCCACATAACTGATGGGGGTGTTCAGCACAGGAAGGGATGGAAATGGCACAAATATCCAAATTTTAGGAACCGTTAAAGCCGTTCAGAACAGTCCAGTGCTGCACTCTGAGCAACCCGAGCGTGCCTGAGCCAGAAATGGTCCCTGTGGGATCCTGGAGCTGCCCTGAGGATTCAATTCCCTGCAGCTCTGGGACAAAGAGGCTCCCAGAACCAGCTCAGGGAGCTGCTGCTGGCCCTGCCCTTGTTCCACATCCCGAACTGGGAATTAACCCAGCCCTGCTGAACTGGGAATTACCCCGGCCCTGCTGAACTGGGAATTACCCCGGCCCTGCTGAACTGGGAATTACCCCGGCCCTGCTGAACTGGGAATTACCCCAGCCCTGATGAACTGGGAATTACCCCGGCCCTGCTGAACTGGGAATTACCCCGGCCCTGCTGAACTGGGAATTACCCCGGCCCTGCTGAACTGGGAATTACCCCGGCCATGGCGACCTGGCCAGACACAGCAGGAGGGGAGACCCTGCAGAGATGTCCCTGCCTGGATCCCAGCCTGGGCCGGGGCTGGACTCTGCAGGATCCCAGCTCCAGCACTGGGAGAGGAGCTCAGGAGGAAAAAAGGTGTCACTGATTCTGCAGCTTCAGTTCTGCCTTGTTTATCAAAGTCAGTATTTTTCTGACTAAAAGGCACTTAGATTTAAAAAGAAAAAAATTACAGGCTCCGAGGCAGGGAATTAACCCTGTCCCAGCCACAGCAGGACACGGAGTGTTTACAGTTTGGAGCTGCTGCCTGCAGTTAAACAAATGCCTTTTGTGGGGATGGTCGCCTTGATCACAGCCCCTGCCCCTCCACCCTGTACCAGGACTCTCACTTTTAACCTGCACACATTCCTTCTCCTGTTCCCCCTCCCCCGGGAATACAGGAGGAGAACAAGAACAGTTTAGGATTTGCCCAAGCCAAATACCCAGGCCAGGTGCATTAGGACGAGCTCAGGCTGGCAGATCCCAAGGGGAGCGCGTGTTTTGTTCGGCGTTTCTGCCGGAAAGTCCCACACCACAAACATTCCATAATCCAGGGGAGGCGCGGGGGTCCGGGCAGGGAGGACAGTGGGCAAGGCAATGCTGTGTCTTTAATTTTCTTTTCCGAGGGAAGCGAAGTCTGCAGAGCCATGACAGCCTCACTTGTTCAGGCTTTAATGTGCGCTGGGTTTTCTCCAGTGGAGGGCACTCCGTGTTCCACAAACTCCAGCCTCAGCACCCACAGGCTCCGGAGCATCATCGCTCTCTGGGAAGCCTCGGAATTAGACGAGAGCTGCCTCTCAGCACAGCTACAAAACACTTTAAACCCGACCAGCTAAATGGATAAACCGAGCCTGCGGAGCTGCTAAACCGGGCTGTGGCACAGCACGGGAGGGCCTGCCTGCTCCGGGGGCCGGCGGAGGATGGATCGCGGTGCCTGGCAATGGCAAAAGGCAGCAGAATGAGGGATGCGAGGCGCCGGCAGAGGTTTGGTCCTGTCTCCCAGAGAAGTTGGTTCGCCTCCGTCGCCTGCTCCGGCTTTTCTCGCCGATTGCCACTTCACGCCGCCGCTTCTCTGATGACTTCCACAATGGCTCTCAGAGCGTAGAGTCCCTCCCTACCCCCCCACACTCCCCCCCATCCTTCGTCCTGTCTTCCCCACCCCCAACCCCTTCCCTATCCTTTCCCTTCCTCATCCCCAAAATTCTCGCTGGTCCTCTCCGGGGAACTTTGTGGGGTTCCTGGCAGGCACGCTGGATGGCGGCGGGGCGAGTGGCAGCCGGGCTGTGACATGGAGATGCTGATGGTTTAAAGCAAAGGAACCGGTTCTAAAAAGAGAGAGAGGCGAGGGGAGAGCAAAAAAAAGAAGGGAAGAGAGAGGAGAAAACAGCTGGAGGAAGGCGAAGGAGGACGTTATTGATGACAAAAGGATGGGTGAGTGAACTTTTGTGGTTTGTTTGCTGGCACAGCTGCAGCTGTGGGGTGGATTTTGCAGCTGGATTATTCGCCGGCGGAGGGGGGGGGGGTCGGGGAGGCAGCGGCAGCAGCGCATTCCTCTCTCTGCCAGGTGACTCACTGCACTTGCCATTGTGTTCCCAGCCCGTGCCCCCCCTCCCGGCACACGCACCTCTCCTCCCGCAGCGGAACCCACCGCTGGATCCCTGCCCCGAGCCGCGCACCCCGCACCCCGCACCGGGAGCCCGGCACCCCAAATCCTGCCGGCCTCCCCTCCCGACCCCCGGCACCGCTCGGGCTGCCAGAGGGGCTGCGTTAGCACTTTGCAGGATGTGGGAAGCAAAGGGGAGGGAGAGGGGAGTTGTTTCTTGCATAGGTGGTTTTGAAGAGGCTGAAAAGATGCCCCTGGTACCTCTGCTACATTTCCAGCAGTCATTTGCCAGTCGGGTTTTTTTCCGAGTGTGACAGGTTTATTCCCCTCCTTCCTTCCCCTCTCCCCAGCCCCCGAGTCTGTAGCAGCCAGAACATATTTCTAGCTGGCTGCTGCTGGCAAAGAGAACGGTGCAAAAAATGAGGATTTAGATTACAAATCTACCCATCAAAGTGGAAGGCAGGGGCATTCTAGACCAGGAATTATTTCTGCAGTTGCCCCTTGGTTTAAAATTGGATTAAAGAACTGCAGCACTGGGTTGGTTTTGTGCGTGTGTGACAAATAATAAAGTGATTATTTATCAAGGAGATACCAGCCCTTGAAATATTTCCTGTTGGAAGAATGCATTTTCATTCTCAGCAAGGCTGCAACTCTGGACAGAGGCAGCAGCTCTAAAATTATTCCAGGCATGCAGATGGGTGCTGGGGGTTCTGACACCCCCTCCACGCCCTCTCATAATTATTCAGGATTCTATATATTCAGTTATTACATATGTCCTCACATCCAGCACTGCTGCTGTGTGACAAATCTGACATCTCAAAGGCAAACCCTTAAAATCAATCAGGAGAGGGGAACTGAAAGAGAAATATCCCCCTTTAAACTTTCTGGGGTTTGCTGCTCTCTGGAAGTGTTGGGGTGGGTATTTTAATCATCTGCTGGATTAATTCAAATTAATAAATGTTTAGGTATTCACAGCCACCTATGGATAAGTTTAGATGAACGTGGGTTAAGGCAGTGGTTCATTTAAAAGGAATATATCTCCTACCTTTACACTGGGGTCCCGTGCCAGCAGTCCTGTAGTCCCTACTTCTCTGTAGGGATGAACTTTGTTTCTCTGCATCTGTTTCTGTATTTCAGGTACATAAAACCCATGAGTTTTACTTAAACCCACTCTTAAACCCAAATCACTCAGTGCAAAATGTAAAACCTTTCCTTAGTGCCTCATTTTGCAATAAATACACGTTCTAAGGATGAATCAAACTTCAGGAGAAGTAGATTTCACCCTTTCTGTGGTAATTTGGGGGGGGATTGGACTTGCAGTTGCTTTCCTTGAGGAACACGTTGAGCAGCACGTACGAGCAGAAGCTCTGGCTCATTTCCTCTCCAGCACCATGGAGCATCCAGCACAGTGACTTGACAAATATGTTTATTGTTCAAACCTCGGCAGGGAGCGATAAGGACATCCCAGCTCCTCGGAGAGCCGGGGGGCAGGAGCACGGCCAGGAGGGAGCAGGCTCCTGGTGCTCCCGAGGGACCCAGAGCCCCGCACAGGGACTCTGGTGGCGGTGGGGGCAGGAGAGGCTGGCGAGGCAGGCACTCAAAGGGCGGCGATTTGCACCACAAAGAGCCGAGGCAGGAGGCGAACAGGTTGTCTCCCAAATCCCCCGCTCGGGCTTACCCCGAGCCCCCAGCGCCGCGAGACCCCGGGAATTCGTGTGCGAGCCTTCCCAACGCACCTTTCCCCTCCGGCTCTTGCAGGTGTCGCGGTGACCTCGCAGCGCGGCGGCTCCCGGGCGCTGCTGGCGCTGCTGCCCCTGGCGCTGCTGGCCGGGCTGGCCGGGGCTCAGCGAGCCTGCCCCAAGAGCTGCCGCTGCGACGGCAAGATCGTGTACTGCGAGTCGCACGCCTTCCGAGACATCCCGCACAACATCTCCGGCGGCTCCCAGGGCTTGTCCCTGCGCTACAACAGCATCCAGAAGCTGAAGTCCCACCAGTTCGCGGGCCTCAATCAGCTCATATGGCTTTACCTCGACCATAATTACATCAGCTCCGTGGATGAGGACGCCTTCCAGGGGATCCGCCGGCTGAAGGAGTTGATCCTGAGCTCCAACAAAATCACCCACCTGCACAACAAGACCTTCCACCCCGTGCCCAACCTCCGCAACCTGGACCTGTCCTACAACAAGCTGCAGGTGCTGCAGGCGGAGCAGTTCAAAGGCCTGCGCAAGCTCCTGATCCTGCACCTGAGGTCCAACTCGCTGAAAACGGTGCCCATCCGCGTGTTCCAGGACTGCCGCAACCTCGACTTCCTGGATTTGGGCTACAACCGCCTGCGGAGCTTGTCCCGCAACGCTTTCGCCGGCCTTTTGAAGTTGACAGAGCTCCACTTGGAGCACAACCAGTTTTCTAAGATCAATTTTGCCCACTTCCCGCGGCTCTTCAACCTTCGCTCCATTTACTTGCAGTGGAATAGGATCCGCTCCATCAGCCAGGGCTTGACGTGGACCTGGAGCTCCTTGCACAACTTGGATTTATCAGGCAACGACATCGCAGGGGTAGAGCCCGGCACCTTCCAGTGCCTGCCCAACCTGCAAAAGCTGAACCTGGATTCCAACAAACTCACCAACATCTCCCAGGAGACCATCAACACGTGGATCTCGCTCATCTCCATCACTCTGTCCGGGAATATGTGGGAATGTACTCGAAGCATTTGCCCCCTGTTTAATTGGCTTAAGAATTTCAAGGGAAATAAGGAGAGCACCATGATCTGTGCAGGCCCCAAACACATCCAGGGCGAGAAGGTGAGTGACGCTGTGGAAACCTATAACATCTGTGCCGAAATCCAGGTGGTGGCCACGGAAAGGTCCTACCAGGCTCCCCAAACCCCCCAGAGACCCGTGTTCATCCCCAAACCCACCGTTTCCAAACTGGAAAGCCACCAGCCGACATCCGCGATGCCGAGTCCTTCCGCAGACATCCCAACGCCCGCGGTGGAGCCGGAGTACGAGCACGTGTCCTTCCACAAGATCATCGCGGGCAGCGTGGCCCTGTTCCTCTCCGTGGCCATGATCCTGCTGGTCATCTACGTGTCCTGGAAGCGTTACCCCGCCAGCATGAAGCAGCTCCAGCAGCACACGCTCATGAAGAGGCGCAGGAAAAAGGCCCGGGAGTCAGAGAGGCAAATGAACTCCCCTTTGCAGGAGTATTACGTGGACTACAAGCCAACAAACTCTGAGACCATGGATGTATCCGTTAATGGATCTGGGCCCTGCACCTACACCATCTCTGGCTCCAGGGAATGCGAGGTATGAACCATGATCCTCCTAAAACCATTTCAGCTGCTGGGAAGGAGAGGTAAATGTTCAAAGCTCTTGAGGTATCTCTAAATATTAGAAAGATTAATGAGATTTTGTTCTTTTTTTTCTTTCCTGCTTTGGGTTTGTCTGTAGAAGGTTCTTTCACGGTAAATGACAACAGGCAGGGAAGGGATGGTGATTGTTTTGAATAATTAAGAGTTATTAAAAAAGTGATTAAGTTAGAGTCAACAACTGTGATAAAGGCGTCTGGAGTGTTGTTCTCCTCCTGTTTGCACCCATTTGATGAGCTGTGGCTACAAGAGAATCCTATTTTTAATTGATTGGTAGAGGAGCTTAAGAGCCTTTTCTGGTTTTAAACTAAATATGGAAACCTCTTTTCTCCAGACCCCACATCAAATCTTGAGGGGTTTATGGCCTATTTAATGATAATGCCAAAGATTTCCTGCATTTTTGGTCTGGTTCAGGAGCAAACCAGGGGACAACAGGACTGCAGCACGATCTCAGAGTTGTTTTCCTGGAGCAGCAGGAACACAGAGGTTCCTCTGAACGTGAGCCTTGGTCAAACAGCACAATTGCGAATATCTGGGTTGGGAGAAGGGGATTCTTGGAGGGTTTAATTTCATTTTAGTGATCAGTGGAGGCTTAGACAGCCCTCCTGGAGTTGATTTCCACAATCTTCAGGCCGTGTTGGGATTTGACTCAGCAACACGGGAAGCACAGTCAGGAAAAGCTCTCAGCACGTCTCTTCTGCTGTCCAGCTTTGCAAGGAAATTCCAAATTGCTTTGTTGCTCTCCTGCCAGTGACTCCACTGCTGTGGATGCAGGGGATGGGTTTGCTTGGAATGCTGCTGCTTATTTAGAGCTGGTAAAGGAGGATTTGCACAATTCCATTGCAGTCCTGGTTATTTAACCCTGCTCGTGATGTCACACCAGAGGACCGCGGTGGATTTTGCCTCTTTGGTTGTGGATGTTCTACCTGGGAGTGTTTCCTGTGCCTGTTGGAGTTTATTCCCACCCCTTTGTGCAGGTTGGGATTGGCTGTGGGAATTCTGAGCCCTGGCTTTGGCAGCCAGGTGCCGTGGGAGGTGTGGTGACGACGAGCAGAGTGGGATCTGCAGTTCTGGGATCTGGACTGTTTAAAACCCAGTGTTTCCACTCTCTGACAATGGGGCGCCTTTGAGAGGCTTCGTATTTGGCACCTGAAATCCCCAACTGGTTTTGGACTGTGGAGTTAAGGGGAAGGACTAAAAATGCACAGTTTGGGGTTGCTTTCTGTGGAGCAGTGTTGTGTGCAGAACAGAAAACCACCTGCCAGGACCCTGCCATCGCTCCGGGGAAATGCAGAATGCAGGTGTGGGGTTTGGTTATTCACTGTTACCAGCACAACAGAAAATGTGTGATGTACAGGGTGTTTTGAATTTCCCTTGGCTGTCACAAGGAGCATTAATCTGGCCTGGAAGGCTCTGTCCCCTTCACGCTCAGGGTTAACAGCACTGAAGTTCGATTTGCTTGAGTAAAATGTTGTTTAATTTACTCCGTGGTGGTGAAACAGATGAATGTGCACGTGGTGACTGAGCATCCAAGTAACAACACCATCATCCCTAATGCATTTGGGATCACAGAGCACAGGGATGATGTTTGGGAGACTGGAACTTGGATAATTTGGATTACAGCAGGTAATGACAAGGCTGAAGAGCCCTCCCAGGTGCAGTAACACGAGGCCAGCGTGGTGTAATTCCCCCAGGTGGCTGTGGCTGTTACACACAGCATTAAACACCAGGGGACCCCAGCTCACCTGGGTTCCAGGTGCTGTGGCAGCGCCAGAACGGCTTTATTTGGGTTAAATTAAACTGCTGACAACTTTGCAGGACTCGGGGGTGGGGTCTGTGGTGTGCCTGGGTGTAAATCAGACTGTGCAAGACACCTCAGTGCTGGATCTGAGAGGCCACTCTGTGTTCGTGTGGTTATTGAACATCCGGTGGCTCTTTGCACACTGTTAGAGACTAATAAATAATAGAGAATTATTAAATAATAGAGAATAAAGACTTCAGGAGATGGAAAGCAGATCATTGAAGGCACATGTAGCAGCCCAAAGCCCCCACTGAAATCCTGTCTTCAGCTTGGATTTGACATTCTGCGTCTCCATAGCTACAAGGTTCCACTTGTAAAAGGAGAGATATTCACTGTACAGCACTTAAAAATGGTAAAAAAACCCCTTGTAGAGTCTTCAGCAGTGGAAAGAGTTTGTGTTTAGTGAAAAAAATAGGAAATGGAACCTCTCTTTATTTCCGCATTTACTCACACTTGTGGGAAACTATCATTTTGTGCAGGTGCACTGCAGCTCAGGCCCATCCTCCCCCGGGGCTGCCTGGCTCGTTCCCTGTGTGCAGCCCGAGATTTCTCCCAAAAAGAGAAGCCCTCGGGGGGGGAGGAGTGCCTGGACACCCGAGTGAGGGCAGGCAGGCTCCAGGACTCCTTGCTTAGCACCTGATTGATTTTACTTCTTTTAGCAATGTTTTCCAGGGCATTGTCTGCTTTCACGTGTTCTCCCCAGGCCTGGGGGCAGCTGAGGGCTCAGAAATGGTGTGGTTTTGGGAGAGGGGAGGTGGATCAGTTCCACTGGAACTGGGAAAGGGCAGAGATGCCTGGTCACACTGCTGCTGGGGTGGTTTCTGAGGTCAGTGGGGCAGAGCTGGTACCTTCACAGGGATCATTTTGGGTGTGGGAGCATCCAGCTCATCTCATCCATAAACACTCGTTTTCCATGGCAGAACTGGCCTGTGCTGTTTCCTCCGGTTCTTTTCTCCACGGCGGCTCCAGGGCTGGTGTTGTTTTTAAATCTCAGAGGGTTTGGAGCACTCAGCAGAGGCCCACAGGCGAGAGCTGCCCTGGAGCAGGGCAGGTGCAGCTGAGCTTTGTGGGGCTGCTTTCCCCAGTCCCTGCTTCAGGAATGATTCCTTGTGCTGGGGAGAGGGAGCCAAAGGCAGGCTGGCTGGAAATGGGAGCGACTTTGGCAGCAGTGGGATTATAATCACTGACACCTGGCCTGTGCTATTCTATTTAGTCTCTTGGCAAGGCTTGCTAAAATAACTGGATGCTCCTGATTTTGGCTCTGGCCACGCAGTTAGCAGTGCTGCTCCCTCAGCCTGGGATTTGCTTTGTGCATCTCCCTCCCTCTCACTTCCCCATTTATTTGTACATTTGCTGGAGATCTGGAAGCTGTAAAAAGGGATTTCATAAAGCCAGCTACGACATTCTGTATTTCATGCATATCACACTCCCAGAATATCCGGGAATGGCTCGCTGGGCAGGTGCTGTGGGGAGAAGGAAAACGTTTCTGTCTCCTGGAAGGTCATTGCTGTCCCCTTTCCCAGGCTGGCAGGGACAAAACAAACAACAGGCAGACAGGTGAGCAGCTTTTTTGTGTGAACCGAGCGCTGTGAGGTCGCTTTTTACACCTCTCCTTCTCCGTGTCTGGCCATACCCCGTGGATAAACAGCCACCTGCTCACACACAGGGACAGCTCTGCTGTGCTGCCACCAGAGTGAAAACAGGGCTGCTTGTCACTTGTGTTCACACGTTTTAAATCAGCCACACAGAATCACCTCCAGCTGGAATTCTGCTCCTTCCCCTCTTGCCACTGGGCAGCAATACATTGGTAAAGGAATTACACTTACACAGGCTTGCTGGGCTGCCACAGACCTTCTTCTGAACCTGATTTAAAGGGAAATGTTGAGATGCTGTTTTTATTATTTATTTATTAGACATCATGGTGCTGTTTGGAACAAGCAGGAAGGAGGATAAACCAGAACAGTTTCCATCCCCAGAGAGGGCTTAGGGCGAGGTTCTGGTTCTGTAACTCTGCATTGAAGGGGGTGCCCTGGGGGCTCAGCCTGAGCTCAGGGGGTGTTGTGACCTCATGGGAGAAATCACTCAAGGACTGCCTGAATTTTCCTTTTTTAAAATTCTTTGAAGAGCAGTGGTTGCATTTCCTTTGGCCAGCACCTGAGGGGTTTGTGAGGGATGCTGGGCAAGGCCCTCATGGCTGAGGTGTGAGCTTGGGGAGCCTGGGGGGATGGAAAGGAGGGGATCCCACAGGTGGGGTACTGCAGAGAGAGGGGAGCAGTGGGGAGAATGGGGAGCAGAAACTCTTCCCTGACCCTCTGTGCTCACTGCAGGGCCACAGCTCTGTGGGTTTCTTCCCAGTGACTGTTCTGGAACTCGGGGGATGAGCACTGCTAATTGAACTTTTCCGCCTCCTTCCATGCTGTACCTGCTTCTCTCCTCTCTTCTTCCACCCCTCTGGGACTGTGGAACTTAAATTCATGTTGGGCTGAATCAGCCCAAAGCGTGTCCCAAGCCCTGGGTTTGGATGGGGAGGGTGAGGAAGGGGGAAGGTGACGGTGCTGCTCCTCAGAGCTGTGCCCATGGGAGGAACAGCTCAGAAGGGGCTTGGAGAAGGCACATTTTAGAAATCATTGAATCATAAAATGGTTTGGATGGGAGGAACCTTTAAGATCACCCAGTGCCACCTCCTGCCACGGGCAGGGACACGTTCCACGGTCCCAGGCAGCTCCAAGCCCTGTCCAGCCTGGCCTGGGACATTCCAGGGATGGGGCAGATTTTACTCTCAGAGCCTTTATTTGGCCCTGGCTTTGCAGACACAACCCCAGCCTACGGGGAGCTGTGCTGGAGAAGCACCAGTGATGTAGCAAGAAATGCACAGGGGCAAATTTTCCCTGGGCTCAGCACTTGCAAAGTGTGAGATTTCCCAAAGATGTTCCCAAAATTGACTGGCCGTGTTTCCGGCGGAGCTGAGCCAGCTGTGCCTCCTGCAGCAATTGAGGGCTGTAAATTTGGAAAGGAAGTGCAGGAGGATGTGGAACACTTCTGAAACTCGTACTCGGAGCTTCCTCTGGTGCCTGGCTGAGAGAGGAGCTCATCAGGAATTTGGACTTGGGATACAGGTGCTGCTGAGGCCTTGGACGTGGATTGCTCTGGGATAATGCAGAGCTCAGAGGCAAAGGAAGGAGCTGAACCCACCTCTCCCAAACTCTCCTGAGCTCGGGAACTTCCCTGAGCAGATCCCAGGCATTGCATTTGCTCCATTAGGTCTCGTCCCGAGGCTGGCAGCTCATTAGCAGAGCTCTGTAATTGCACTGTGGATTCCCAGCCTTAGGCACAATGTCCAGCTGGGATCATCCTCCCTCTGCTTCCTCTTCCCCTTTTTTCCTATTTCCCAAATGTTGCCACTTCCCAGAAGCCTCGTGGTGTAAGTTATGCCCAGTGAGGGTGCTCAGCAGAGAGGCTGCTGCACTGAAGAGCTTTGTATGAGAGGAGGACACTGGTAATTCCCATATTCCTTGTCAGGGATTCCTGCACTCCTGGAGCTGTGACAAATGCCCTTTTCCCTCTCCATCTCCCTTTTCCTTGCTCTGCCCCCTTCCCCTGCCTTTGCATGCACTCTGTGATGTGCTGCCAGTATTTTAAGGAGCAGGAAGGAGTTGATTTTTGTTCATTGTGTAGCTCGGGAGGGAGAACGCTCATGGAATTGGGGAAGGAATCTGTTCAATTGTGGGTTTTAATTTTAAACACACACAAAACACAAAACACAAAACACAAAACACAAAACACAAAACACAAAACACAGAACACAAAACACACACTGGGGGGTGGGGGGGCAAACAATTTAATAGGAAGTGTCCTGTTGATGGAAATGTTCCTGAGACTCTCCTGCTGGATAAGAGAGCTGACCTGAGCCTGGATGTTGGGAATTTTCCCTGAAATCCAGCGGCTGCAGTGGCACGGAGCAGGCTGGGAATAACCAGGGCTGTGTTCATGGTTTGCTCTGCTCCTGGACGTTCCTTTGGACCATCTGCCCCTGGCAGAAGACACCTACAGGTTTCAAATGCCTTGGGATGGCAGTTCAGGTCCCAGCCCTCACTGAGATGCTCCCGTTACCGCTGGAATTCTCAGCCTCTCCCAGGCAGAGCTGCCAGCCCTCCCGTGTGGCATCCCTCCACCCTGTTCTCCGTGGTGTGAGCACTGTGGCCTGAGAATCTCCGTGTGATCCACGTTCACAGCACTCCCAAACTCCGGGTTTGCTCATTCCCAGCCAGGTATTCCAGCTGGGCACACGGATGGGCTGTGGCCAGAAGCGTTCCTGACCCTGCTCAGCTTTTATCACCTCTGCCTCTGGTGCAGCCAGATAAGCTCAGGTCTCCTCTGGATCTTCCCACCTCCACGAAAAAAGGAGTGGATTGATCCTGAGGGGTTTCCAGGGGCTTGTCAGCTCTGTCCCAAGCTGCAGATTCCACTTTGTTGGAGCTGCAGTACACGGGGAAGGACGGTGTGAGAGGCTGTTGGGAACGTTGGCTTCTCGGCCCGGAGGATTTGTTTTGCCTTTGCCTTTTTAATTTACAGGGAAATAGGAATCTCCTCCTGGCAGATGGATCACTCATGGTGTTGTCATGGGCAATGGATTGGGAACTCCAAGAAAGAGAAGGAAGGGAAGGCCAGAAACTGACGATTATCCCTGATTTCTCACCTTCTGTGCATGTCCAGCCACAGCAACACCCGCCCTTTGTTTCTTAGCTCCAATATAGATTTACCTGGGGGTTCTTTAGATACATTTGAATAAAATTGGCTGGAACAGGAGCAGTTCGTGGGTGCTGGCAAGGCAGAGTCTCCTGAAAGTTCTGTGGTCCAGGGCTGTGTCTCCATCTGTGGGCAACTTCCTACAAAAAGGCTTTGTGAGGATGCTGGAGCTTCTCTGCTTTGTTCTCTGTCCTTTGTGGGACTTTCTTTCCATTCATACTTTAAGTTCTCAAAGCTCAGGAGATGAGGAACATTCTCTTAAATTTCAGTCCCTACATCACATACTTGGTGATCTTAGGCAACATCTCTTTGCTCTGAAGGTTCCTTTTTTCCTGTTCTTTCACCATCACAATTTTATTCCATTTCCTCTGAAATGCACAATAACAAAAAGAAAAATAATATTTGTGGGTTTAGGCTGTGGGGAAAACCAACATGATCAGTTTGTCCATGATCCAAGGGGACCTTTGATGTCGTGTCCTTGTACAGGAGCGTATTTTGTTCATGGGGAGGGCTGGCCTCATCCTTGATTTTATCCTGAGTTTTGTGAGTCCTTTAGCCAAATAAAACCAGTGAATATTTTCTGCCTGAGCATTTCAGCTGCAGAAGGGTTGCATCAGGAGAGAAATGAGATGGCTGTGAAGTCACTCGGTGTGAAACGTGGAGGGGATGTGGCACGTCCTTCCTGGAAACGGGCAGAGCTCAGGAATTACGTGGTGTACAAAGCTTTGGATCCAGTGCTTCCAACTGCACCTGGAATAAACACACGGGGTGGGAAAAGCAGTCCCCACCTCCAGTTCTGATAGGCAGTGAAGGAAAGAACCACTTACAGAGCAGGAGGTTCTTTGTAATTTTTTTCCCCCGTGTAAACTCTGGTCAAGATTTTCCTTCTTGTGTGGATTTTCCTTTGTGTTACTGGGGTGTTGATCCAATCAAGAAGCAATGGATGGTGAAATATGGTAGAAGTAGGATCTTCCTTTATGTTACTTGAGTGTTAATCCAGTTAAAAATGGTGAAAAAGGTGAGAATTATTTGTGTTTGGGTAGCAGCTGACGACTCCCAGGTTTAATCACTGTATGGAAACAGCAAAGGAATCCTTTCTGTGCCTGGGAGAACAGGC
The DNA here is from genome assembly GCA_013397175.1 of Platysteira castanea. Lineage (NCBI taxonomy): Eukaryota > Metazoa > Chordata > Aves > Passeriformes > Platysteira > Platysteira castanea. The sequence goes on from VYXC01000941.1 coordinate 100,447, forward strand.
CACAGCAAATAATCTGAGCCAGAAAGAGGAAATGAGACCTGAAGTGTGATTTCCTCGGAGGAGGTGGCCAGGGAGTGGGGCAGCCCAGATGTGGGCAGGGTGCTGGGTTTGGATGCTCTGCTCTCAGCCCAGGATGGAGAAGCTCATCCCAGGGTTAGGTTTGAGGTGAGCCCTGGCTCTGGGGCACGGGGCAGGGAAGGAAGGGTGTGTCTGCAGAGACACAATAAAGACGCTCTTACACCTGCCAGGTTTAGCAGAAAGGAGGAAAAATGGAATGGATTTATTTACATTATCTCATTCTTATACACATCCCAACGCCACAAGGGATTGGAGGACATGTCACTTCCTTCTCAATCCCACTGGAGAAGAAAGGTGCTCATCAAAGTTCTCTTATCACAAAAGGAATGAAAACCAGAAAATACCGTTAAGTAAACATTGGCCATTACTTACATAAAACTGTGAGAAAGAATCTGACTCCAAGGTTAAAAACAGAAGGCTTTAGCAAAAACCAGGGTGACAGAAGGGCCTGTTTGGGGTGCAAGCCCCGAGGTGTCCATGGCTCACTCTCCCTGTCGTGCACTCTCAGCCACCCCAACCCCATCTTTCCAGGCTTTCCCAACACACCGAGGCTGGCTTTGGTGAAGAGACTCGAGCTGTGTGGTTTTGCTCATTTTCAGTCAGTGCTCACTAAAAACCAGCTCCTCCTTCTGTGTGGTGGCCTCTGAGAGCCCGGCTGATTCCTCACTGCTCTCAGCCTTCACCACCACATCCATCTGGATTATCTTTGGGCCATGATGGATGCTTTAAAAGGAACCAACAAGGCCGTCAAACTCCTGCCCCGGTTCAACCAGCACTTGTTAATGTTCTAAATCATCCCGGGCCTGAAATGTGCTGCTTCTTAAATTTAGAACGATGTGATTGCCTAAAGCCTCTCCATGTGTTAATTAAATCATCATAATTGTGGTTTCTGGAGACTGACAGGTTATAAATAGTTTTCCTTCTCCCTCTCCTGCAATAATTGGTGGGAATGACAGGCAAACCAGCCATTGTTTAACTGTGCCTCTGACACTGCTCTTCCCATTCCAACCCCGTTTCTCTGCCCGTGACTTGATAGTCCTGAAATAATCAGCAGTGTCACCCTCAAAGGCTGCTTAATTGCCAGGCACTTCTCACATTCTGGGACAAGGAGAGAAGTGGTTTTCATCATTATCCCTTTAACTGAGCGGGATGGGAGGTCAGGGCAGAGGTTCCATGTACACTCTCGTGACAGGACACTCTGAATAAACACTGATGTGTTTTAGTCATCGTTTTACCTCCATCCATCCTGTCTTGTCCAAGATTTTGTGGAAATAGAAGCCTTGGAGTTCTGAACATCGTTTTCTTCTGTTGCTGCCATGGAATCCTGGAATGGTTTGAGTGGGAAGGGACCTTAATTCCCACCCAGTGCCACACTCAGGGACAGTCCCACTGCCCCAGGGTGCTCCAGCCTGGCCTTGGGCACTGCCAGGGATCCAGGGGCAGCCACAGCTGCTCTGGGAATTCCATCCCAGCCCCTCCCCACCCTCCCAGGGAAGAATTTATTTCTAATATCCCATCCAACTCTTCAGTTCAAAGCCATTAAAGGCAGTTTAAATCACATGGGCAGGTCCAGCTTTGCCTTGCAGTCACTGGAGAAAGGCAGAACCTGGTGGGATCACACCTGGTCTGGAAACATTTCCATTTACAGTTCAGAGGATGGAAAAGAAAACGCTACAAACACTGAAGCCAACCAAAACTTTGTACCCATCTCTGCTGCACTTTTGATCTTTCCCAGCTTCAGAGCAGCTCTGCCCGGAGCGTGTGGGAATGAGGGAGGAAGGGTGGGGATGGGGACACCTCAGGCTGGCATTCTGCACGATCCCACTGGCACTTGGGCTCTGCTCCCCTTCAGTGTGGGTCTGCAGCTCTTTGCAGCTCTGCTTGGTGAAAAAACCTCAGGCTAGAGCGTGGGCTGCTGCACTGGATCCTCCTTCCTCTTCCAGTTATCCAAGGAAACCCCACCAGCTCCCTGAGCTCGGGAGTGCTGGGATGTGTCCTGCTGACTGGCAGGGTTCTGCAGGATTCAGGGATGTACAGAACTGTGCAATCAAAAAGGTTGGAAATTAAAATGGAATTGTTTAGGTTGGAAAAACTCTAAAATCATCAAGTCCGCTGCCAAGGCCACCACCGATCACGTCCCCAGGTGCCACATCCACACGGATTTTAAATCCCACTGGGGATGCAGACTCCACCACTGCCCTTGTTCAATGCCTGAAAACCCTTCTGGGGAAGAAATTTCCCCCAGTATCCAACCTCACCCTCCCTTGGTGCAGCCTGAGGCCGTTTCCTCGTGCTGGAGAAAGTTCCTCCCCAGGAAACTCAACCCTTCTCCAGGACTGGAGGGTATCCCTCCTCCTCGTGGATTTGGAAAGCAGGAGGACCCAGGATGAGGCCACGGGATTTGGGAACTGTCGTAAACTCTGCTGTAATTTACTGTGAGCAGGCAAGGATCTCCTCAGTGCCAACTGTTGCGCTTCAAAAGAAGAAAGCAAAGCAAGGTCACGTTGACTTTCATTAGAACCTGAGCACTGAAACCAGCCCTTGAAGCTTTGAAAATCCCTCCTGTCTCGTTGTCCCTGACCTCCCCTCCTCTTACTGGGGTGCCCTGCCTTTCACTGCTGCCTCGGTGGGGCTCTGGAGCGGGGTTGGGGTTTGGCTGCCGCTGCAGCATGAAAGGGAAAAGCATTGTCTGGAGCCTCGGGGGCCTCCAGCCGCGCCTGTTTTGTTCCTGCCATAAAAGCCAGCCTGAAGAGCTCTGCTTTGTCTTGGGGAGGCATTAGCACAAGGCTGTTTAGTGCTTTTAAAACTCCATCCCATATTCAGATGCAGCAGAGACTGACTTACAGCCACTCAGGTGCTGCCTCGTCCCCGGAGTGAAATCGCACGATTTCAATGGAAATTTCGCAGCCACGGCCTCCCCCAGAGTTATAATTTTCTTTCTCAGAGCCTCTAAATCACACGTTAGGCTGCTGGCTTTAAAAGCCACATCAATGTCACTTGTGAAGGGAAATGAAGGCAGAGCGTGGTTTCTCTGCAGTGGGAACACAAATTGTACAAATCAGGAAAGGAGGGAGCCCACTGGCGATTTTGAATTATGAGAAATTTTTATTTGAAAACAAAATCTATGGGTATTTCCTTTGGCGCCATTGCTTTGTTGAATATATTAAGAGTCCCAGTGTGTATAAAGCCTCGACAATCTGAGGAATTGATTAACCTCTCTCTATTTATGATTAGCTCCCAAATTTATTCTATTAATTTTCGAGAGTGAGGTCTAGACACCGCTGTTTGCTGTAAAAGGTGAGGGACTGGAATTAATGCTGCCTCTGTGAGTTTTCCACGGAGGTGATAAGGAAAAAGTAGGGAAAAATTTCCTATTTCCCTGGTATTTTGCCCTGAGTCTCATAAACATATTGGTGTAGGGGAATGGAACTGGATGGGCTTCACAGTCCTTCCCAACCCAAGCCATTCCAGGCTTTTCTGATCCTGCATAAACACCTGAAGTGGGGCAGAGGCACCTCCCCACCTGCTTTGCCACCTTGTCTGTCAGGGGCCACCCAACGTGACAAATTTTGCTGTTTCCACCACCAGGAACTTCTTTGCTCTAGAAGGTGCCTCCAGAGACTCCCTCGGTGCCTCACAGAGCAAACTCCACTTCCCTGATCATTTGTTCCAAAGGTGAACAACCTCCACAGCACGGAATAACTCCTCCAGCTGCTAAAATCATTCCTTTCTCCAGCGTGGCATTAAGCTTCTCCGGGAGGAGGGCGAATCTGGGGTTTATTTGTGGCTCAGGAGAGCTGCGTGTGCTCCCCAGCTCCGTGGCCACAAACCCACGGGAGCCACCAGGAGATCTGCACGTGGGGACAGCCCCACTCCTGCCCCTCGGTGAAACTGCACTTGATGGAACCATTCCAAGAAAACAGATCTTTATCCCAGATGCTGATAAGTGTTGCCCTGGTTTTTGCTAAGCCTTTTGTTTTTAACCTTGGAGTCAGATTCTTTCTCACAGTTTCATGTAAATAATGGCCAATGTTTACTGAACGGTATTTTCTGTTTTTCATTCCTTCTGTGATAAGAGAACGTTGATGAGCATCTTTCTTCTCCAGTGGGATTGAGAAGGAAGTGACATGTCCTCCAATCCCTGGTGGAGTTGGGAATTGTATAAGAATGTGACATATGTCAATAATAAAGTTTTTCCCTTCCTTTCTGCTGAACCTGGCAGGTGTGAGAGCGTCTTTATTGTGTTTTCCCAGACACAGAGAACCCACCCAGCCACACCCCTGAGGTGTCCCATGTCCCATGGAGGTTTCCTGTGGATGATTTCTGACTAGGAAATGCTTTTTTTCACTTTAAACAAATCCATAACAGTTTTAGCCAGGGCTGCTAAAGAAGGAGCTGAATGTGCTGGGTTCTCTCTGCCTCCTTTCTCCCAGCAGTGGATAAAATTCCTTCCCCTGGTCCCACCTGGGGATGGAGCCCTCAGAGACAGAACATTACTGTGAACTAAATCCTCACCTGAAGTCTGTCTCTCAGCCTGAGCTAGAACAGCAGGTTAAATCACCACGGAGGACAAAAACCAAGATCCAAAAGGGGAAAAAAATATTATTCCCTTTGAAAATGTGTCAGGTGAAAAAAATGGAACTGATTTCTCTTCATTCCCAGGAAGTGTTAAATCCCTCCTTCACCAGAGGGGTGGCAGGACAGGTTTAATCTTTAATATTCAAAAAAAGGAAAAGCCTTTGAGTGATTTAACTATTCCATGTTCACTCTTGTAAGTATGAACCCAAATCAGCAGCACAGAGCTGAATTCAGGTCAAAGGAAATAAAATAAATAATAAAAAACCCCCAGATAAACCCCATAACCTTCCCCATTCCCCTTTTTTTTTAGATTTTATAGCTTTCACAATCCACCTCTGGCTGTTATTTTTCATCCTGACCTGGTGGCCAGGTTAGACAAGGTAGGGGCTGGCCTCAATTCAGACTTAAAGCAGCAATTAATTAATGGCTGCATGTACATTTTGTAAGTGGTTTAAGAAGTACTGGTTAAACATTGATGAGTGTTAAAGCAGGATAAGCACATAAATAAGAGGTCACATGTGATTTCTGATCATTTCTTACAGCGTGTATTAATTTTTTATTAATTCTGGAGAGCTGTTTACAAACTGCCTGGCACCAGCTGCAGTCAGAAAGCAAATAAAGCCCTCAGAGAAGGAGGGAGAACTCTGCAGAAACACTTCCCTCCTTCAGGGGCATCAGGATGAGCCATTCAGGGAACAAAACACGGGCTGGAGCTGTTCCTTTTGGATGCTGAGATGGTCTGGGGGGGACTTCTGGGCCAGCCCCAGCCTGGATGTTGGTGTTTGAAAAGGCAGCTCTGGTCCAGAGGTCTCATTTTGGATGTTTTCTGTTGTTCCAGACTTTTAAAACACAGGAGTGGTGTGGTTTGAGTTGCCTTGGGGTCAGAGCAGTCACAGGGGGATCCCTGTCCATGAACACAGGCTTGCCTTTCTGTGAGTTGTAGAGTCACTCTTTGGAGCACCTTCAAACCAAGGAGATTTTATGAACCAAGGAGAAGAGAGGTGGGAGTGACAGCCTGGGCTGTCAGAGCCCCACACGGGTGTGTCTGGGAAGACACAATAAAGAGGCTCTCACACCTGCCAGGTTCAGCAGAAAGGAGGGGAAAGACTTTTATTATTGACATATCTCACGTCTTATACAATTCTCAACTCCACCAGGGATTGGAGGACATGTCACTTCCTTCTCAATCCCACTGGAGAACAAAGATGCTCATCAAAGTTCTCTTATCACAAAAGGAATGAAAAACAGAAAATACCGTTAAGTAAACATTGGCTATTATTTACATGAAACTGTGAGAAAGAATCTGACTCCAAGGTTAAAACAGAAGGCTTTAGCAAAAACCAGGGCAGCACACGTGTGCAAACCACACTGAAATCCGTGGGTATCTCACTGCTCTTTGCCCAAAACCGTGGCAGAGTCACAAACCTGCCTGGGGGAGGCAGGTGTGGGGGGCTGGATCTGCGTGGGGAAAGATCTGGGAGTGGTAGAACCTGGAGCTGCTGCAAACCCATCACTCCTGCCCCAGACAGCACCAACCCTCTGGGGTTTCCTCCAGTGGCAGAAGGGATGCAGGTGCAGGGGTCATTCCCAGCTGGGAGCAGCGGAGCTCCCGAGGAGCTGGGGGCTGAGTCAGGATGTGCAGCTTCCAGATAACACACACCCCTTGTCCTGTGGATTCCTTTACAAACCTTCCAAAAAGGGGAGTTGTTGCCCTGGTTTTTGCTAAAGCCTTCTGTTTT
>VYXC01000941.1:126636-139334 GCA_013397175.1 Platysteira castanea
CAGCGTTAATGATTTTATGGGTAGTTTTGCCTGTATGTTTGAGGCAGAGATTTCCATGGATTGCTGTCTCCAGTAATCCCAGCATCAGGAACAGGCTAAGCTGGCACTGAGGCTGTACCTGGATCCCTGGGGCCCTGCTCTCCGCTGCTGTCTCTCCTCAGGCTGCAGCTCAGATTTCACTTTTCAGTGCTCCTGGAGAAGGCTGTTTACCTCCCTGGCGTCCTTTCCCCCTCCTTTCATGTCAGCATTCAACAGGAGCTCCTTTCCCTTTGAAAGCTTTGCCTGGGTGTGCTTCCCCGGGGTGGAGGAGCCAGGCATGAATCGAAAGCAGGCACCCAAGAAGTTTTGCTGTGGGTTTGAAGGGAACCAGGATTCCATTTGAAGTGAGCAGAGGAACAGTAATAGTCCAGCAGGGAATTCCGTGAAGGGAATTTATGTGGAAGGGAATCGATTTCCTGCCTGTCCCCGGCTCAGAGAGAATTCTTGCTGGTTTTGAAGCAGCAGCCAATACCTGTGGGGTGAGTTCAGCTGTTTCTACCTCTTTTAGATGAAGAGACACAAAAGTTTCTTTCATTTCCCTAAAATCTGCTCTGAAAGTGGCTGGGGATATAAATCCTGATTTGCATGGAGAGTCCTGGAGTGCCAACACCAAAGCTCTGGAGCTGCTCCAGTGACAAACAAGGTACATCTGGGGAGCTGGAGGAGCAAGTCAGCGTGTTTACCTCCCCAAATGGGTCCTGGATACAATTCCTCATTGCCGACTGGAGCTATTGGCCAGAGCACCATTCCTGCACATTGCTGTGCCTGCCCGAGCTCACTTTCCATCGATTTCGCTGCAGATTCTGTTTTATTCCCTCGTTCTGTTATCAGGCAAACATCACTAAAAAGATGAACATTTACAAACTCAGAGCACACACCAGCACAAAAGCATCTGTCTTAAGTGGGAGAGAGTGGAATAATGTGCATGACAACAACAAAAGAGATTTGCCTTGCTGAGAGCTGGGCTGACTCTCATTTGCTGTGTGGGAAATCACGGCAGATCCTGTGTTAACATCGCAGGGCTCTGCCTCAGGTCGGATCACAGAACACAGGGATAACCCTGGAGCTGTTTCCAACAGCAAAACTCAGGGGACCTGAGCACACAGGGCGAGACAGGGGCAATGGCTTCAACCTGAAAGCGAGTAGATGGGATATTGGGAAGGAATTCTCCCCTGGGAGGGGCTGGGATGGAATCCCAGATCCCAGAGGAGCTGTGGCTGCCCCATCCCTGGAAGTGTCCAAGGCCAGGCTGGATGGGGCTTGGAGCCACCTGGAATAGTGGAAAGTGTCCAGGGGTTGGAACTGGATGAGCTTTAAGGTCCTTTCCAAGCCAAACCATTTCAGGATTCCATGATTCCATGATTTTGAAAGTTATTGAGTGGGAATGGGGGTAACCGGTCCTCAAAGATGGGGAGCAGCTGCTGTGGGCAGGAGGGAAGTGAGGGGTCCCCCCTGCAGAGTCATTAATTATTTATGTTCCAGTGCACTTTAATTGCCATTAATGCCTGCTCTTGACTCGGGTTTCTCTTTAATCCATATCAAAAACCCAAGCTCAAAACCTGCTCTGAGGTGATTCATTTAGACTTACAAAGAATGTGGAGATACGCAACAACAGTTTTGTAGCAGTAACTTCATGCTTTTCCCTTCTGATGTGTCTGGGAAGACACAATAAAGAGGCTCTCACACCTGCCAGGTTCAGCAGAAAGGAGGGGAAAGACTTTATTATTGACATATCTCACATGTTTATACAAATCCCAACTCCACAAGGGCTTGGAGGACATGTCACTTCCTTCTCCATCCCACTGGAGAAGAAAGATGCTCATCAAAGTTCTCTTATCACAAAAGGAATGAAAAACAGAAAATACCGTTAAGTAAACATTGGCTATTATTTACATGAAACTGTGAGAAAGAATCTGACTCCAAGGTTAAAAACAGAAGGCTTTAGCTAAAACCAGGGCAACACTCCCATCCTTTCCTGCTGCTCCTTGAGCAGGGTTTGTGGTGCCCCTCACAGCTCTGGGGTTCAAAGCCCAACCCCAGGGCCCTGTCACTGCTCTGTCCCTAAAGGCCACCCTAAAGCCACTCCAGCTCCTCTGGTAGAGGACACATTCCCTGTTTTCCTTGGCTCCGTGTGCAGTCCTTCCTACAGGACAAAAAGAGGCGTGAAATTCGTGTTCTGTCAGGAAGATAATGATGAACATCCTGTTTTCCCAGCGCTGAACCAGAGCTCCAAGGCTGAGGGCAATGAATAACATGAATAAAATAAATAAATAAATAAGATATTATCTGAGCTGCTGCTCCTCGGTGGCAGCAGGGACTGCAGCCAAAGCTCCACCTCAGTCAAGTGCAGAGGCCAAAATCCTCAAGGATTTGGGGAGAGAGGCTGCAGGATTTAGGCCTCAGATATTTCAATTCTTTCAGCTGCTAATTAAACAGAACTCTGGAGCACAGATTTGGTGGGCGGGGGCGGCTGTGAGGGATTAAATCCCTCCATGTCCTTTGTGGTCCCATTTCTTTTCCATCTCGGGGTTCTGCATGTGCTGGGTTTTGTAACAGTTTGGTTCTAAGCTTGAACCAGATTATCTTACATTAATTACATCGGCCACCTTTACAAACAAACAAACCAAGGTGAAAAAAGACCCCAAAGCACCCCAAACCCACCAGAGAATTCAGAGATGTCCCAGAGACAGAAACAGCCACTTGTGGCCAACTTTCCCTCAACTCTCCCAATCCTTGGTGACCCCAGTGGCCTGCACAGGCACCAGGTCCCTCAGAGCCCTGGGTTTAAAACAGACAAATCACCCCATGATGCCCCCCCAGTATAATTTAGTATAAATGTATAATCTATAACAGGTATAATTTATATCGTTATTATTTTATGTTGTAGTTTATCAATATTGCAGGACTCTCAGTGGGTGGAGACCACAGAAGTCCAGGGCCTGTGCAAGCAGGAAGGTGGGGTGGAACTCCACGAGGGAAGAGGCAGAAGCGTTGGGAAGATCTCTCTGTGCCAGTGCAGGCGCTGGATTCAGTTCCTTCTCCCAGCCTGGGGGAGGAGAGCTGTTAAAAGAACATGAATTGTAAATTCCTGCCGAGAACACATAGAATCCCTTTTCTCTTTAGGAAGCAGGAGCAGAAAAAGCCCAGAAAGGGCCCTCTGTAAATCAGAGCTGATGGGAGCTGCATCCCAGGCGCTGCAGATGTGCAGCTCCAGCCTGGGGACAGCGCTGGGAGCTCCATCCCCATCCCTCCTGCCACAGCTTCCCTGCTCACAGCTCTGCTCCAGTGGGGAAAAGAAACCCTCAGAAGGGTTTGGGAGAAATCTGTTCAGTACCATCCTCCAGCTCCATGGGCTGAGTTTTCCATATGTTCTGACTCAGGCAGGCTCTGGAAATGGGAAGAGGCTGTTAGAGAGGATTTATCACAGTTAACTGGGAATATCCAACATCGCAAAACACTGGAAATTTTGGGGTTTGCTCCTACATCTTCTTTAGGTCCACTATAATTTGGTTTTTTACACCAAACTGGCCCTTTTGTGTCACTGAGTGCTCAGGAGGAGGCATCGCTGCCCTAAAAGTGATTTATTTAATGCCATTTAATGGATTGCAAAGGAATTATTTTTTCCGTGGGGTCTTGAGGTCCTTTGAAACCTGAAGTGAATTAAATCAGCTCTCAGAAATACCTTTCCCTCTTCACCCCCAGAGAAACCCATCTGAGCAGCAGCAGAGCAGGTTTCTATTCCGGTTCTGCCTCCCAGGAAGAAAAAGATCTGATGTTGAGCCGTGTTCCCTGGACAGCTCTGTCCCGCAGTGCCAGCCTGCTGCAGCATCAAAGGAATTTTCCACATGGATCAAAGCACGAGGAAGTCTTGACCGCACGGTGCAGATTTAGGTTTTCAGCCCTCCTTAATTAATGATGGAGATAAAACGTGGGATGGGAGATCCAGTTAAGCAAGAGGAGGTAATTAGGCAGAGAAATTGTGGAGTGCCCTTGATGCCTTCTCCCAGGCACCCAGAAACAGAGACTAGACAGGAGTAAGGGAATAAAGGCAGGGATTTATTTGAAGGCCTTCAAGGCACACCCTGGGGAGCCAGAGGCTGCTTCCATAAAATGGACCCCAAGGTGGACCCCGAGTCACGAGTTCCTCACACTGATATAGGTTTGGTCCATTTGCATCTCAGCATAAATTCACCAATTAAAACTTCAGCTCTCTTCAATTTCTCCACCTCTCTCATGATCCCAGTTTACACCTTTTGGGCCTAGGCCAGCCCGAGTGTCCTTGAACAGCTCAGAGAGGCTTTGTTGTGTCTGTCTGGCCTAAGAGAGCAGCTCACGAGCTACAAGAGACTTCAGAGTTACACACTAGGCAGTACAGGATTTGAAAAATATAGAAATTAAAACCTAAGGCATCACCCTGAGTGGGAAGGGACCCACAGGGATCATCCAGGCCAAAGCCCAGCTCCAGTTAAACCAGGCACTGACGAAATGGTGTTGCTGAAATTCTGCTTTAGGGAAGAGCCTTCTCTTTCTAGGGAAGTTGAAAATAAAATTAGGAAAAAATTGAATTCTGATGACATTCAGAATGAAATGTGGTGATTCAGGGAGTGTCTCCCAGCTCTGGGACAGCACGTGGAGATACCCAGTGGGAGAGGAAAAGTGTGTGTATTTTGGGACTGATAATGCCCTGTGGGTGTCTGACCTCCTTCACAAGCCCTAAAAGTATTTAAATTTGTTGAAAGATTTGCTGAGCTCCCTGAGCTGGCAGCTTGCCCTGCTGGTGCTCTCCCCAGGGCTGGGAAGCAGCTGCAGGGAGCTCTGGGCCCATCCCCAGCCCTGCGAGTTCCCATTTCCAGGCTGGCCCGAGGGACTGGGCAGGGGACAAAAGGAGCTGAGGTGTCACTGTCGGCCACAAACCCCTCGCACAGAGAATTTGGGGCTTACAGGGTGTGTCTGGGAAGACACAATAAAGAGGCTCTCACACCTGCCAGGTTCAGCAGAAAGGAGGGGAAAGACTTTTATTATTGACATATCTCACAGTCTTATACAATTCCCAACTCCACCAGGGGTTGGAGGACATGTCACTTCCTTCTCAATCCCACTGGAGAAGAAAGATGCTCATCAAAGTTCTCTTATCACAAAAGGAATGAAAAACAGAAAATACCGTTCAGTAAACATTGGCTATTATTTACATGATAATGTGAGAAAGAATCTGACTCCAAGGTTAAAACAGAAGGCTTTAGCAAAAACCAGGGCAACACCAGGGAGGGAGAGTGAAGAACTCCCTGTCTCTGGAGCACCGAGTGCTGCTGTTTGACATCAGCCTTTTCCTGATCAGTGCCGGGCCTCGTTTGATTCCCCACCCCACGAAGGAAACGTGTCCTGAGCCTGTGCAGATTCCTGATGCTCAGTCCTCGGGGAAGGAAGCAACCTTGACTTCGCCACTGTACTAGTTTGAAATCAAACCAGTGGGAGATCGCAAGTCAGAATTATAATTTTAATAGGAGAAAATTAAAAGAAATAAATAAATGCAGTAGTACAAGGATACTGACAAAAGTCAGAATACAACCTGACACTCGATGGTGGTGGCAGTCCAAGTGACGCGGTTCTGTTGGAGCGGTGATCCTGTAGAAAGAAGGGTCTGAAAGTCCAGCAGTAGGTCTTGGCCTCTGGGAGTCCAGCAGGCAAGCCCTGCTGTGGTGTTCAGAATCTCAGCTTCTATCCAGGATGGAATAGTTGGCTCCTCCCTCTGGGCAGAGCATCTCCCAGTGGGATGGGGAGTGATGGGATAAGGCACTGCTGGGCCACGAACAGGAGGGAGTCCAAGGGGGAGTTATCTCTGAGTCATGGGTGAGGCATTGATGGCCCATTCACAGGAGATGGTGCAGAGGGAGAAGGCAGGGAAAACACTGCTCCACCTGGTTCCAGCAGCTCACAGAGATGGGAACAGAATACACTTCAACCCAGGACACCCACGTGCTGGTTCTCATCCCTGCCCACGCCTGCCCTGTCCCGGGAGCTCCCATCGCCTCCGTGTCGCCTCCTCTGAGCTGCTGAGGATCTCTTCAGCACAAACCCCGAGAGCCAGGGGCTTCAGGCAGGCAGGCTGCTGCAGTGCGAGCACGAGAACAGCTCTGCTGAGCAACAGATTCCCCCACCATTCCCAGAGGGAAGCATTTTCCCCTCATCCATCTTTGCCTGTCACCGCTTTCAGCGCTAAGCCTTGCTTTGTTTAGGTAAAAGGTGCCGTATTTATGATTTTTAGACGTGCATTAAACAATAGGGCCTTTTTAATGGAAGGGAAAGATTTGTAGCTTCAGAATTGCTGGCGTGTGGTTTTCCAGAGCAGCAGAATTCCCGGAGAGGAATGATTAATTTCTGATAAAATCCCTATGCCACTTGTTGCATTGGAATTACAAAATCCTTCATCAGGGATTCAAGTTTGTGTCTTTTTGCCCCATCTTTGTGTGGCACTAATCCCATCCTCCAGGGCTTTTGCTGGATGACTGCAGAGACCAGGAGGAGGAAAACCCTTCCCCTTCNGATTTCCCAGGCTGTGCCTGGGCTCAGGGTGGAGCCAGTTGCTGGATTTGGAGCTGAGGAGGAATATTTCCTTGTGGATCAGGTGCCAGGGATATTCCACCCTCCTCTGTAGCTTGGGGCAAGGCCGGGGGGTTTCCTTGCTCCTCAAAACTCTCCTGCTCTCCCGAAGATCTTGGATATCTCCTGCCTCTTCTAAAATTTTTCTCTGGTGCATCAGAACTTGGGTTTGCTCCAGGAGTGTGTTCCCTGGGACTTTGGTGGGGGTGGATACGTTGTGGGGTTTTGTCTGACACGGGTTTCTCTTGGGTTATTGGGCTCAGGGTACAAGGGACAAGACTTTGTCACCTCTGGTCTCACGTTGCTGGTAGGAGCATCCCCACTGCCAAGGACTGGGATTCAGGATTCACTAAAGTCAGGTTTATCGACCTTACAGTGAATTAAGTAAACCCCTGAGTGCCCCAGAGTTTGTACATCCCGGGGCTTCCAGAGCTGGAATCCTTGCCTTGCCCAGGAAGGTGTCCCATGGCAGGGGGTGGGACGAGAGGGTCACTAAGGTCCCTTCCAAGCCAAACCATTCCGTGATTCCGTGATATTCCCGTGCACAGACATGGGTGCTGTGCCTTTGGAACAAGAGCCCCTAATGCCAGTTATGGTCCTGTCCACGTTTCTGGAGTCAGGTCAGCACCACAGGTCATGGAATCATCATCAAATCCAGGAATGGTTTGGGTGGGAAGGACCTTAAAGCCCACCCAGTGCCACCCCTGCCATGGGCAGGGACAGCTCCCACTGCCCCAGGGTGCTCCAGCCTGGCCTTGGGCACTGCCGGGGATCCAGGGGCAGCCACAGCTGCTCTGGGAATTCCATCCCAGCCTCTCATCACCCTCACAGCCAGGAATTCCTTCCCAAAATCCCATCCATCCCTGCCCTCTGGCAGTGGGAAGCCATTCCCTGTGTCCTGTCCCTCCATCCCCTGTCCCCAGTCCCTCTCCAGCTCTCCTGGAGCCCCTCCAGGCCCTGGCAGGGGCTCTGAGCTCTCCCTGGATCCTTCCCTTCTCCAGGCTGCATGACCCAACCCTTGGCAGCCCCGGGGATGGGCACAGAGCACACAGCCCCGGGATTTTGGAGCTGTGGAAAACCCGGCCCCTGAGCACCTCCCAGGAATCCTCCGCAGTCCTGTCTGGGGCTGGGAAATCAGGACAGGGAGTGCAGAAGGCAGAGCTGCCATGTCCTGTAGCCCTTCGAGTGTGACACACGCCATGTCTTGTGAGGGAAAAGTGATCCCAACTGTTGTGTTTAATTTGTTCTGTTCCATAAGTGCTCGTGGTTCCAGTGAAACCCCTCTGCCAGCAGAGCCGAGCAGAGGGAGGAGGGAGGAGGAGGGGAAGCAAAGTGGCTCCATGGAGCTGGAATTTGCATAATCAGGCAAAGCAGAATAAAACGGGGCAGCGACAGCTCGTTTGCATGATGCCAGCCCAGGGAGGAGGCACCGGGGAGGAACCCTGAGCTGGGGGTTGGCAGTGCCCCAAAACCTGTTGGGATCCTGTTCCCAGCAGGAATCATCAGCCAGGAGGTGACGCGGGAAGTGAAGCGTCCTGAAGACGGGTTTGGTTTTACTGAGGAGGGGCAGGAGCAGCTCCGAAGGAGAAAACTTTCAAATAATAAAAGTATTTGGGACTTTGTGTCTGGGAAAACACAATAAAGACGCTCTCACACCTGCCAGGTTCAGCAGAAAGGAGGGGAAAGACCTTTTTATTTACAGATGTCACGTTTTATACAATTTCCAACTCCACAAGGGATTGGAGGACATGTCACTTCCTGCTCAAGCCCACTGGAGAAGAAAGATGCTCATCAAAGTTCTCTTATCACAAAAGGAATGAAAAACAGAAAATACCGTTAAGTAAACATTGGCTATTATTTACATGAAACTGTGAGAGAGAATTTCTGACTCCAAGGTTAAAACAGAAGGCTTTAGCAAAAACCAGGGCAACAGGACTTTGGCATCCCCAGTTGATGAGCAGCCCTGCCACTGAGCAGAAATGCAGGAGAGGCTCCTGTGCCGGGGATTTGTGAGGACAGAGGCACTTTTCCTGCTGGATCCTTACTGGGGAATGAGTGCCCCACACCCCGTGGTGGCTCAGGACAGGTCCCACTGCTGGAGGTGGCCCAGGCACAGCTGCCCCAGTGTCCCTCACCAAACCGGCTCCAGGACCAGGATCAGGGGCTGGAAAGCTCTGGAATTTTAGGAGGAAGAGGAGCTGGATGGCACACAGAGTGTTGGTGCATCTCTGTAATGCTGATTCCTAGGAAAAAAGCAAACTCCCACTGAGCTGCATTTTCAGCAGGCCTTGCTCACCCAGAAATCAAAACAAAGGACCAAAAATCCCATTTTTCATTTGCATCTAATAATACAATATTTTTTCACTTGAAAGGTTGTTTATTTATTAAAAAAAACGAGCTCAGCATTTGCAGCCTAAAGAGCTTACACCTCATGAAATTTTGAATATTTCCAATACTGGAACAGAGAATAATTATGAAAAATAAAACCCCATGAAGACAAACCATAATGCTGCAGAGAATTCGACTCAGAATCAATAATTTTGGCTCAGTTTGGTGTCTAGCCTGGTTTCTTTCCGGTATCCACATGTTCCTTGGAATACTCACTGTGTGGGATGAGGGGTTGGATTTGTTCCCGGGTTATGGGGTTTGGGACTCTTCAAGACAACATTTAAAATTCAGGGCATTATCTTGGTACCTGCTAATGACTGATTCTAAAGGTGTTGAGGGGAAAAACATCCCAAATCCTCTGAACATCCCAAATCCTCTGAACATCCCAATTCGAATGAACATCCCAATTCTGCTAAACCATTCCAATCCCTCAGAACATCCCTCAGGGAATGATGGCATCAATTAACTCCGAATTAACAGGTGAATTTTGCACTTCCCAGGGTTGTGAGGGCAACAAGGTCCAACAAACTCAGTCCTTTTTTATTCTCGTCTCTGCTCCCGCACCTTATTTGAATAAAAAAAAAGCATTAAACCAACTCTGAAGGTTTTTAAGGGCTCTGAGGTGGTTCCAAATGTTTTGATTAAAGCTCCTTGTGTGGCCAGAGCCCCAGTGTTTCATTCCTGCCCCGAGTGGCTCATTCCCAGCTCATTCCATGGCAGACAAGGATCCCATCCCTGCAGTCTAAGTTTGAAGGACAGGTGTCTGCTTAAGGAGGGCAGCAGCCTCCCTTGGAATGGAAAAATGCAACTCCCCTCCCTCCAAATTTTTATAATTTTGAAATTAAGGGGCTTTCAGGCAGAGATATGGGGAACAGGAATAATAGTTCTTTTACTAAAATATATATAAATATATCTATATAACAAAACACTAATACAAAGAGCACTGGTTTAAGCTGGCAGTCAGGGTCTGACCTGGCACCTGCCAGGCAGGGTGGGGGTAGCAGCCCGGTTTGATGAGAGCTGCAGCTCNCACGTGGGCACAGTCAGGTCAGACACACAGCCTGGGCAGAGCAGAGCTGGGGTGCAAATCAATCCCAGCTGAGCAGAGCCTGTGCCAAAGGCAGCGTCCCGCAGCCAGGGAGAGCAGGGATTGCAGTTCCTGCATCCCAGGGGCTGCACGGCTCCTGCAGGGCCGTGGCTCGGGATCAGGGAGTCAGGGAATGATGGGGTGTGAGGGGACTTCAGAGCTCTTCCAGGGCCACCCCTGCCATGGCAGGGACACCTCCCACTGCCCCAGGCTGCTCCAGCCTGGCCTTGGGCACTGCCAGGGATCCAGGGGCAGCCACAGCTGCTCTGGGAATTCCATCCCAGCCCCTCCCCACCCTCACAGCCAGGAATTCCTTCCCAAAATCCCATCCAACCCTGCCCTGCTTCACTGTAAAGCCATTCCCCCTTGTCCTGAAAAGCCCAGCTGCTTTCTAAGCGCCTCTGATATTCAGTGGAAGTTACCCTCTGAACCCACACAAATATTTGATTTTTCTTTTAAAAATACAAGGGTAACGTGTCTGTGCCATGTCCCTTTTACATGGTGTTTATCTACTGTGCAAATCTAGAAATTGATGACCATTTCACCAGGAAGAACCCTTGGGTCTGATAAGAAAGCCACATTTTAGGGAACTTCATCCACTTCACTGCACACTGGCAACAAGTGTTGGAGTCAGCACTTGCCTTCCAGGCTGGAGATGCTCCTTAATAAAGCTGGGTGCTTAATTTTACACAAGTTCTCCATTAATTTCCTACAGGGAGGATTTGGGCTGGCATCCTTCACAGACTCTGCTGTAACCCCTGAAGAACATCGTGTTCCCAATGAATGTTTTAAGTTACAAAGAGCACAGCCCGGGGAAGGGATGGGAAGACCAGAGGGGCCCTGAAATCCTCTCTGATCTGGAGATTTGGGATGTGGAGTGGGGAAACACAGCCAGGCTGAGCTGCAGGTGGGAGCATGGGATGGGCAGTCCATGGAAAATCTTGGAATTCCAGAATGGTTTGGGTTGGCAGGGACCTGAAATTCCCTTAACTCCACCCCTGCCATGGCAGGGAAACCTCCCACTGTCCCAGGGTGCTCCAATCCTGTCCAGCCTGGCCTGGGACACTGCCAGGGATCCAGGGACAGCCACAGCTGCTCTGGGCACCCTGTGCCAGCTGCCCAGAAGAGGCAGAATACGATGGTGGTTAACCCCAAAATTCAGAATTTGTGTGTTTAAACACAATCCATAAAACCCCCAAAGCCGTTTAAATCAACAGAACTCCCAAATGTGAAGCTGCCACCGTTTGGTTTCATGTTTTGAGCATTTGAGGACTCTCCCTCCACATTCTCAGGATTTTCCCTGTACCAGTGACAGACCCGGAGCATTTGATGAGATGGAGCCAGGGTTTGGTGAGGTTTGGAGCAGCATTAACCTTTTGAGTCCTTCCCACCTGTGAAAAGCAGCTGAAAGGTGAGCACAGACTCTTTGCAATTGGAGCAAAAACCCACCCAGGCTGCAATTTCCTCTGACAGGGACATCGCCACCCTGACTGTTGAATTAAATGGGTGGAGCAGAAATGAGGTGAGAGCGGGCGTAAACCTGATTTCTGTGATTCCCATGATGAATCTGAAAGCCCTGTTGTGAGCACTCTGCTTCCGCAGGTGTTACATCCAAAAGCTCGGGCTTAAAACCTCCAGCTAATTACAACCCAATTAATACAATTTGCTTTTTGTACGGGAGTAGCAAAGCGAATTGAAATAGAAGGTGGGGTTGAAGTCAGTGGGACAGGATCAGTTCCAGAAGGGTCGGGGATCCCACATGGGAATTCCATCTGCTGACTTCAGGAATCAAACAGATCATTTTCACTGGGATCTCTTTATTCAAGACAAATTCCAAGACACAGCCAGAAGCTGGTGGTGGTGAACGTGGAGCTGCTCTGGAAAAAAGGCAGGAAACCCCAAACCAGTCCAGTTATGGCCCAACTGTGCAGATTTAGCTGCAATAAAGTCATTTCTGGCTCAGCTGCAGAGGAAAATCAAGGAAAAATCTCGTGGTTCCTCCCTATTAGGGATATAATGGAATGCAGGTATGAAAACACAATTTATAGAGACACTCCCAAGTGCTCTGAGGTAGGTGTGTCTGATTTGTGTTTATGGAACTACAGCAAGGAATTCTTTGGTCCAAATTGGAATTTTGCTGGTGCTCCTTGTTTGAATCTGGCATAATCCCAGTGCTGGGTATAAAATGATCCAGGGAAAAAAGGCTGTTCCCAATGTCTGGGTTAGGATTTTTCAGTGTCACAGCTTTTTGAGGGCAAATAAGGTATATTTTAAAAGGGAATATTCTTTCAGAGCTTTAGTTTTTATCCCTTCCCAGATGCTCCTGGTGAGCCTCTGATCTCCCATTTGATTGCAGTGAATTTCTGAAAAATAAAGAGAAAATCACGGCGTGGGAGCAGTTCCTTGATCCCCAACTCCAGTGCCACGCCAGGACAAGGGTACAGGGAGAGGGGAGAGGGCCCAGGAGCTCGGGGAGGAGCAGCTCTGCTGCGGCATCACCTCACACGCGGCTGCTGACAAATCCCTGGAATTCACAGCCCAGCACCGCAGCTCCCTGGATTTCCCCCCTGTCACGGTCCATTAAGAG
>VYXC01000942.1:0-33920 GCA_013397175.1 Platysteira castanea
CTGTCCCGCCCCGCCCGGCGCTATCGCGGGGCCGCAGCCGCGGGAGCCGCCCCGGCGCTGCCCCGGTCCCGCCGCACGCACAGCCCGGGAGGGGAGGGGACCGGGGGACCCGGGGGCACGGCCCGGTTCGGCACTCGCGGGCTCAGCCCGGGCCCGCAGCTGCCACGCGCGGCGGTTCCGTGGCAGGCGCGACCGCCGAGCCGCTGCCCGCTCTGCTCCCGCCGCACACCGGGAACCGGCCGTGCCCGGGCAGGATCCTGGCGTGGGCACCACCACACCAGTGCCCTGAGCTCCCGCCTCACATCACCGCGCCCGGTCACGGCTTGGCCACGCCACGCTCAGGTTTATCCACATCAGGGTGCGAAGTTCTCCTTCCCCCTCTGTCCTATGACATCGAATAGAGAAAAGCTGGAAATGTTCACTTCATCCGCTTCACTGCCAGCTCCCAGTTTTTGTGAGAATCTAAGTGGAAAAGGAGGATAGATTTTGTCTGACGATAATAAATGTACAACCTGTCTTTCATATAACAAATTGATGATCTCTGTACACACCTGTATAAATCACACACGTGTCTAGGAAAAACACACAGAAGAAATGGAGACTTCCAAATTTATCATCCTTTTCCTGTTCTTCTCCATTTACCAGACAATATAAATAATAACAGAGCTATACCTACAGATCAAACAATGTCACAAGTTACATCCTCGCCAAGTCTACAGCTTCACAGGCTCAGGGTGCTGTGGGGATAATCACAAAATTGACAGGAACTGTGCAGTATTTTGGAATATGTTAATACTGGAATATGTAATCTGGAATTCTAAGGATTTATATAGAACATTTAAATTTTTCCTTGACAGTGAAACACAGACACGATTTCTTTCCTTCCACTTCAAGGCTGAAAACTGACAGGAGCAATGTCCTGACTTACAGAAAACTGAGCCTCAATGAAGGATGGTATCAGCTAAAAATCATAAAAACAGAATCCAGAGCATAAGTATTTAATTAAATCTTTGTGCTTCTGTAGACTAGAAATGATTGCAGAAGAAACAGAAATCCATAGCACAGGACTTCTCTTCCCATTATATTTTACAAGATTTGGCCCCATCAATACAATGACATTTTTACAAGTATGAAGAACAAAAGCTCCTCCTCCTGCTCCTCCTGCTCCACTCCTGCTGGTTCCTCTTGCCCTGGGGCTCGATGCTTTCCAGCTGCACCAATCCAGCCATCCACATGAGTGCCACGGAACTCCGATGTTGGACAGAGCAGTGTCTGGGGAGGGGGACGATGCGGTGTGAAGGGCTTTTGTCACCCACAGCACCCCCGTGAGGTTTGATTCCACATTTCAGGGCTTTTCCCAAACCTGATCCGTCTCTTCGCTGTGACGCCTTCGGCTGACACCACTCGTAGTTTGGGAGATCCCTAATCCAGTCTTGAGACATTCAGGCTTCCTGCTACATTCAAAAGCAATGAAAAATGTCAGGTGGAATGAATCCAAAGTGCGGGGAAGCAGTAACACCAAGGCGAGGGCCATTCCCGCTACAGAGCGACTCCAGGGAAAACAAAGGATTGAACAGGTACTGCCACCAAGGTCTGAGAGATGATGCTGTGCTGCCAGAACCAAGGTGCTCCAACCTAGAACAGAATCCACGGGGACATGGAAAACAAGCACACGATCACCACAACCCAGCCAAGACCACAAAGGAAATAATTCAGAACTTCGGAAACAGGATGTTGTGCTTTCCAAAAGGACATAAAATGGGAATCAGTGATCCAGCTGCACGATGCCCTGCTTGGGGGGCACAAGCCACACTCAAGGCTCAGTAACACACCTGGCTGAGGCTTCCCCGGGCACGGGGGTGGTTTTGGGGACACAACGTGACCCAGACCTTGGCACAGGAACAGGGAACTCCCCCTTGAGACAAACACAACAGAAAAAAAACCTGTGGATGAAAACTGCTTCACACCGGAAGGGTTTGCAGGAGGCAGAACCACTGCAGAGTTCAGAGTGATAAACACCAGGCTTGCAGCACAGGAAAATATGAATATTTAATACGTTTACTAAGCAATCTGTGTCACTCCTGTTGTGCATCGATGTAGAACTAAATCCCCTCATTTACATTTGGGTTTCCCTCACAGATCTGATCAGCACAACACAGACACAGCTGGAAAGTGCAACATGCCTTTGGTTTCCTCAGCTCCAGAAGCACTTTTGGAATGGCTGGAGCCACAGAGGACCTGGGGATAAGGATGTTATTTGAACAGGTGAACATGCCATTACAGCTGGAAAAGGCCATGAACTAAAGCTGGACTCATTCTGGCAGATCCATGAATTTTACAGCAGTTCTGTGACATGGAGAAATTGGGAGGAAACCCCCATTAGGCAAAGCTTCACCAGTGAACTACTGAAACCCCTCAGATTCAGATTTACATCTTTGTAAGGAACAACTGAAAAACAGCTGGCAAACCAAGGAGCAGCTCCAGCACAAGCTGCCCCCTTCCAGAGTCCATCCATCCATCTCTCCATCAGCACCGCCACGGCCCCGGAGGCCGGGGCTGCCCAGGGGACACGGCTGCACCAAGCAGATGTAAAGGTAATGTTCTGTACATTTTATTTCAATAAAGACATAAGACAAACAGCGTAAAGATGCCCAGATGCCCTAAAGATAAATACATTTAAAAGATTCTCATTAAAATGAATCTGTAGTATTTCTTTCCTGCAAGCAAAATACCTTTTTTTAAATACAAAAAAAATCAGTATTCTGAATTGCAAATGTTTTCACTTTTTTGCAGAAAATCTGCCATGATGATTTTGTTTTTAATGAATAAGGATTTTCCACAAAACAGGCTTGCTCTACATGCTAAGTTTTAACAGTTCAGTGACACCATGTGCTAGCTACATACACAACAGATAATATAGTAAGAAAACACTCAACCTGATGAAAAGTTAAAATCTTCATTAATACACTGGAAAAAGTTGACATAACTCATGCCTTTTAAAATCAAAAATACAAAAATTAAATGTTTTGCTAAAAAGATTTTCCTTATTTTAAGGACTCATTTGAAAATGAAGCTGCATGTAATTTGTACAATAAAATTGTACAAGTAAACAGGTAATATACATAAAAAATTAATTGACATACTTCTCAATTATCAGCTGTCCACCTTTAATTTCCAATACTGTACTTTCTTATCAAGCATACAAAATAGCAAACTTCTCTTTAGAAAAAGTGCCGTTCTGTGACATCTTTTACACAAAACCAGTCCGAGCCTGTGGCGTGGTAATGCAGTCGAGAGGCAAAGCTTCCTAACTTGTACAAATTCTACCTTCCATAAAAAGCCTCCGGAAAAGAAGATTCCCCACCGCTATAAAAATATCACCTCCGGGGCGCTGCATTAGGAGCCACGGCCGGGCCTATTCCCTTGGAAACCAGTGGGATGGCAGGGGAGCCCTGCCCCAGAGAGGCTGATTGGAACCAGGAGTGTCACAGCGAGCCCAGCCCGGGCGGCACCCCGAGCACGGAGCCCTGCCCGGAGGTGCAGTCCTGGAGCAAACGGGCAGCAGGAGCGGCCTCGCCAGCCCTGCCAGGTGACCACGCTCGTCCTGCTCCCAGGCCCGTGCACAGCAGAGTGTGAGGTATTCCTTGTCCATCGTGGTGCCACTGCCAGGTGTGCTCTGTCCGGAGTACGTGCCATCGCAATGGTTTAGAATATTCCGAATACTAGTAATTCTT
This sequence comes from Platysteira castanea, assembly GCA_013397175.1. Classification (NCBI taxonomy): domain Eukaryota; kingdom Metazoa; phylum Chordata; class Aves; order Passeriformes; genus Platysteira; species Platysteira castanea. The sequence goes on from VYXC01000942.1 coordinate 3,735, forward strand.
ATCTTCGTCTTATCTAGCCAGTCTCTTGATTTTTGAAAAGATTTCGACTACAGTAGAATATTACAGAAAGAAAATATAAATGCAGGGGTTTTTTTCTTTCTAAATGAAACTTACGCGGGCTAAAACTAGAGAATATTTTTAAACAAATATACAGGATGCAGGCAGACAAAGCAGGGAAACGGCCAGCCAACTGTTTAATAAAAAACTAACAAAATTTGGCTATTTCCAGAAAAACTATGAAGCGCCTCAACTAAAAGGAATGCATAATGGAATTCTAATCTAATACAGGTCAAAAATGTAAAAAGGTTATAAACCTTAACAGGAAAAATAAAACAACTTTTACTGGCCATTCCTGTTGAAATGAGAATCTTAAAAGTAACAGAAAAGTGGCTACAAACCCACTTAGAGCACCGAACAGAGAGAAAATCCAAGTCCATTTTCAATCTCTGTTGTATCATAAAATCCTGTGTTTCTACAGGTCAAACTGCTGGTGGCAGAAACAGAATTTTCTTTATAAACTGCAGATGTCCTGTACATAAAAAATTTCCTTGGAGTTGCACTAGTTCTAAAGACTTTTCTGTTCTAGCCTCCCTACTGCGGGTACTGGATTGTACTGATGGCGGCAACCTCAGGTGTAGAAAGTCTCTTTCTGTAACCCTTGATCATTGTTGGGCACCAAAGATAAGAAAAGCAAGACGGGGTACAAAAATGCAAAATTTCAACAGTAATGGCAATGTTTTGTATTAGTCCAACAGGGTCCTGCATTTCCTCCCCTCGGCAGCGAGAGCAAAGGCTTTAATCGGGGGGTAGCAAATCATGCAAGCGAAATCTGTCTCTGATGTGAGGTCGGACGTCTTCGTTCTGTGGGGGAAAGGGCAGGTTTAGGAGAATAAACACAGCCAGAAACCACACTGCAGCAGGGCTCCTTGCCTAACACCCCTATTTTAATATGACGAATATAAACCATGAATTATGCCATTCCAGAGACTTACAGAAATAACTCCATAGCATCCACAGCAGTTCAGGAGTAATTTATTTGCCTTTTAGGAATAAAGACACACAGCACAGCCAGCAACAGGCACTATGTCATCAAACTGCTCAGAGATTCCCGGTTTCCTTAAGACCGATGTCACAATCCCACAGCCCTGCATTTACAGCACAGTCAGCAATGACAAGTCCCCTTTTTGCTGTGTGAATACATCCCTGGATCTTCATCAGCCTAAATCTCAGTGACTCAGAAAACCTTACAATAGGTGAAAATATTAAAGGAACTCACTGACAGTTTTGGGAAAAGCCACAGAAAGCAAACACTTACCAGCTCTACGAGTTTCTCCAGAAATGGAATCAGCTTTAGGAGTTCATTATCATTTTTATCCATGAACCAGCTTTCTATAGGAATTCCATTGGAAAGCTAAAGTTAAAATAGGAAAAAAATCATCAACACACAATTTATATTTAATTTATCTACAAATATGACTTGTGAAATAGCATTTGGGGGAAAAATGTTTCAGGTTACAGATTTATGAGTATTGTTCCCACAGTTTTGTTTGCAAACTTATATACAAACATAAGCCCCAAACTTACATAAGAAGTGAAATCCAAATGTGAGGTTTCCCTGTCCCCCCTCAGGAAGTTTTCCTCCCTGAGGTGTCTCCCACCCCAGCCCCTCACCTGGTAAGCAAAGGCTTGCGGTGAATTGTCGATGATGATGGTTTTGGAGAGGTCTCTGCCCAGGATGTTCAAATCCTTGATGTAATTCCCTTGTACACACACACAATGCTCACGGAAGAGTCGATGCCTGTCATTAAAGGAGAATACTCATTAATGAGACCAAGGACAACATCCACACCGCACCAGGAACATGGAGCTTTGCCACGCGTTATCCAATTTTTTCTCTTCCGATCTCCTGTTAGAGAATTGTGCCCTTTTTCTGTTCTCTTTAGAGATTTTTACTGGTAAAATGCCCAGTTCAGGTGATTTTGCACTAACCCAGTTCTGGGGGTGGGTGTTTATATTTATTCAGGCTGTTCTTTCTGACCCCTTTCACAGACAGGCTGCCGAAGGGACCCAGAACACCCCAAGGATCTGCCAAGCCCCAGGTGCTGCACAGAGCCAGTCTACTGGGGTTTTTCATCCCTTTATTCTGTCCCAGCCCTCACAGAACGGGGCCTCCCTGTGCCACCTCATGCCAAAACACGAAGCATCACAAGAAATGTTTCCTTTTCTGTTCCACCTCTGCTGGCAATTAACCTATTTCAGTTATTACATCTCAAAAAAAAGCCTTGGGGCCAAAACATCCCATCAACTCCTTCCCTTCCCATTAGCTTGCTCCCGTGTAATTTATGAAAGAAGAAATCAGTGGATTGACTAAAAGGACTCTGATTAAAAGACCAGCAGGAATAAAACTCCCATGTCATGGCGTATCCACAGAATTATAAATTGTAAAGTAGGCAGATTTGGGGTTGCCCAGCCCTGTTGCAGAGCAGCCCCTTCCAGGCTGCCTGTATTTTTAAATGGAGTGTTCAGAAGCTGTACATAGTGTGCCTAATTCCATGCAGGAGCTGAGTTCCCAACGTTGCCATGGAGGGAAATGAGCTGCTGCATTTATATATAGAGTGTGAGTCACACGTGTGGGGCCTGACAGGCACCTGGGGCTGGTGGCAGAGCTGGGACAGTCAGCTCAGCCACACCAACCCCAGACAAATCCAGGCAGCACAGGAACATCTCTGCAGTCTTCTAGACCCTGTCTGGCTGCTTGTGCCATTGGCTCTTCCCTGTCCCAACACAGGAACAATCACAGTCCTGAACATTCGCATCAGGTGTCTGGAGAAAGGTTTGACACCACACCCGTGTTCTGGAGTGCCAGTGCCTTCCTGGGAACCATCCTCCGGGGTGGCACAGCCAGGCTCAGCCTTCCAAGCACTGAAAGTACTCCCAGGTCTAATTCACACAGTGGAAAGGAAGCACCAGGCCCACGTGGATTCTGTGTGTCACATAACACAAGCAGTAAGACTGGCCCTTGGTAAAACTAGTGACAGTTTATCCTTCTGCACTTGAGGAAAAGGAGTTGGGATGTGCCCACAGTGCTGAGTGTAACACTGGATAAACCCACTGCCTTTACTTTATGTGCAGCAAACGCAGTTTCACTGCAGAATGTACAACATACAATGCAGAGACAGCTGTGCAGTGATGTTCCACAGCTCTGACACCACCAGGGAGGGGCTCCCTGGCCTGGGACACCCCACACAGGGGAAATCCCTGAGCAGAATACAATTTGGGTCCAACACTGCCACGTACAGTCCCCCTGCTAGGTGAGAGTGACAGAATCTCACCCCTGGAATTTCCTTCTGCCTTAAGGAACTGGAAAAGCCAAACACTTCCCAACAAAGCTCAGTACTGAGAAATGAAAAACCAAACCAGCTCTAATACAAAGCCAAAAGACAAACAATTTTGTGATTGAATGAGAATTGAAAGCATGCTGATTGTAAAAGCTACACAAGTCACAATTTATAATAAATAACTCAAGTTTGAATAGTTTAAAAGTAATCAGATACTCATTTAATTTCCTTTATTTGCAGTGTGTATTCCAAAGCACATTTTTGATCCCCAAGAGGTCATTTCCCATGAGCCAACCTAACAGAGAATGAACAGGTACAGGTTTTGGCCTGGGGTTATTTTATCACAAGGCACCAATTCCATCACTTCAGTCCATTTTTCTCCCTCTCTTAGGAATCAGTCAGGGAGACACTGCAGTAAGGAACACGTCCCATCCCACTGGTCAGGCACAGGACTCAGTTTGCTCACAACAGGTTCGTGCACATTGTTCTGGTTTTACCTGACCAGCTGCTTTTTGGGGTCCAGGATGTTCAATAACTTGTCTGCATATACCTTCTTAGAAGCAGTAAACAGAATAATCTGGGGATTGGAGGGGAAAAAGTCACCATTGGAGGCACAAGTAAGTGGATACAATTTAAAAAAGAAATTCAAAAGTGGTGTCTAATAGTTTTACCTCATAAATCTGAGACATACGTTCCAGGAATTCTCGGAAGAACGGCCTTAGCCGGACATACACCTGGAGCAGAGAGGGGCTTTAGCAAACATTCACAGTTCTCCAGCCATCACCCTCCCCACTAAATGACACTTTGTGCAGAGGAGGTGAAAATGAGCATCAGAAATACAGCAAATACTAACTTCTTGTATAATAGCACCCCAATGACACCAGTATTCCCAGCCTGAGCAGCTCAGAATGAAGGCATAACACGGTAACATCAGCCTTAACACATCTACTGGAAATTTGATGGAATTAGAAAAAAATTTAATAAAATATAGAAGTTGAACAATCTCTGAATTAAAAATGAAAACCAGTTGCTTTGACTATACACCCTGACTCGGCTCTCACCAGCAGGGCAGCACCAGTTCAAGCCCTGGACACAAGAACTACATCCTCCTCTTAATAACCACTAACAATTACCTGAGCTTGGGGGTATCAGAAGTGATTATAAAAAAAAGGCTTCAGTTGTTTCTAAATTCACATAAACTCAAGCACCACCAGCACAGAACTGCACACACAGAGAAACCATGCCCTGTAAGGAACTGTAGAGTCACAAGAGGCCTCGATCAGGAGGGTTCTGCCTCTCTCTGACTCCAATACATGATTTGGGCTCGTGGGGAGGAGCTGCAGGGAGCTGGAGCTCCAGGCTTGGCCCAGGTTGTGTCTGGTTGTGCTGGAGAGCCCTGGCCATGGCAGTGACAGCACACGGGGTGGGCAGAGCAGCCCCCGCTCTCTCCCAGGCTCAGAGAGCGCCCACACAGAACCGCAGCTCTGAGGAGCTCCTGGAATATCAGGAGAGAAGGGAGGATACGGAGCTGCCTCTCATTTCACAGGGATTTCAGCTTTATCAGTGGTTTAACAGCCACTGAGGAACAGGCTTGGGTTTTCCTTCAAATCACAGTACATCTCCACAAGGATTTGTAGTACATGAACTGACTTAGATCAAATTTATTGTGGATGCAACGCAGTAACCAGAGGGGAAGAAGAGGGGAACAGTTTAAGTGAATACAAAATTTCTTGCCAGATCTGACACCTACAGTTTATCACCAGATAGATGTAAAATGCCAGGCCGCTGCTCCTCTATCTTTAAACAAGCTGAGAACAACTACACACAGCAAGGATTCCCACAAAACAAAATAAAAAAGTTTGTGTTTTTCTATTTACCTGGTAAATGACATCTTGAAAAAGAACTGGAAAAGTGAGTGCAGCATCTTCTAATTCGTTTAGACTACAGTGCACTAATGTTTCATCCTAGGGAAAAATTATGTAAAAGAAAGAAAAGTGTGAAAAAAGCAATGTTGAAAAAGAAGTAGTTTTCTGCATTTTATGTTCATTTTAAGGCAGGTTTATTTAGAATTGAAAACATACTTTTGTGCAAGTGCTGTAAAGATTGAAGAAAGTTCTTAGGATGAATTAAACATTTCATTATGCTTCTAATTTTTTAAAATTTTCACTAAAATTGTGTGCTGGGGGTGTAGTTATAAGGAGATATTTTAATTTTGTAGGCTCTCTTCTCATTCAGTTCCAGCCTGTATCTTTCAGTGTGAATAATCCACCCATTCCTACGATCACATGAGGACAGCCCAACTGACACTTCTCATAAAATCACATCATTAACAGGGTCTGAAACAACTTTTGAAACAGAGACACTGAAATAAATCATCATAAAGACAAATATATTTTATAAGAGTATTTCAAAAAGTGGATTTGTGCCCTTTAGGAATAAGAATGTTCTAAAAAAAGTAAAAGTTTAATTTTTCATCAATCTTGATGCAAAACACTTGTAACAGAATTTTTCTCTTTATTCCATCTCGTTTTTCCCACACTGGATTTGGGGAAGCTTTATGGACACAGACAACTCTCTGTTTGAAAAGTTAAAACTGTAACGCTTTTTTTTTTAAGCAGAATGTAAGTATTTGACAAACACAACACACATTCTATTCCTACAACAATTAATTCTTTTTCAACTATTTTAAACTAAAATTATGCAACATTCAACAGCCTTTTTGTTTAAAGTAAACATAACTGATTTCCACAAATAAGGGAAATGCTCCATCCCTCTGCTTTAGTTTGTGTTAATGAAGATATTTACCAAGTCTAGAACTAATGAGAACTCTGGTGTGCTTCTGGTTTTCAGTGGGAGAGCTGGTTTCCTGTTCAGCTGTTCTTCTGTTAGTGGGGGGACATGTTTGATGAAATAGTATCTGAAAAGAATACATATTTTGCTGTAAAAATGTACATTATTGAACTGCAATGTTGTAGCCCAACTTAATATTTGAAGTGTTTAAGGCTGCACAAGAAGTATTTTAAATTGAAATAAACCCCACATGAGGATATACTTTTTTTATTTAAGCTAAGAGATTTTGGAGTTCATTATCATAGCATGAAAATGATCCAATTTAATTAGAAGTATCTTAATTCAATACCCCAAACGACTAATTTACTATTTCCAGTACAAACACTGGCACTTACGGATCAAAGACTTCCCAGTCCTCTTCATAGGTGGCTTCTGCATGAGCTGATGAGTAGCCACTGTCTGGAGATACTGGTGCTGAAATTCAACGAAAATGACCAAAACAAAAAATAAAACAAAAAACCACAAGAGCTGGTCTTATTAGTGCAGTTCCTTAAAGTGACAATTTGCACTTGAGACACGAGGGAGAAACAAGTGACAAACTCTCTCTCCAGCCCCACCTCCCCTGCCAGGAGCTCCCCTGGGCTGGACCCAGAGCAGCCCCTCTGCTCAGAGATCACATTTACCCCCTACTAAAAAGCTGCTCATCTACCAGAGCTTGAAGGGTCTGGGGAGGGTTTAGTTAAGGATTTGATACTGCCCATGCACACAGAAGCTCAATTTTATGGCTACAGTTTTTGTCAAAAAAAGACGTTGTCTTCTGAAGAAAATATGGAAAATTAATGTAGGATCTGTGTGTTTCTCATTTACCATGTGGTTCTAATACAAGATATCAAAATGCAGCCAATTTCTCTTTGGAGATCAGCAAGTCCAGAGTGTGCAAGTCCAATGTTAATAATAATGCCTTTCTTCTGGAATCTGTGCTTCCATGGGAGGAAGTGTTACGAGGCCATCTGAGTTACACCAGGAATAGATAAGTCTTGCCAAAACTGTGTCTTTGGCATAAACCAGATTTGTGGATCAATCATAACAAACAGTACCAACGCTGTTTGCACATCCCAGGGGAAGGTGAAATTGGAGTCCCTGCCAAGAACAAGAGCTGGACTCCCTGGAGCACCCTCCCTGTCCCCTGTCCCAGGCCTGCCCCTGTCCCTTACCCGTGAGTGGGGGCAGGTCGCGGTCCCCTGGCTCCTCGGTGTCCCCCAGGCCGTTGTTGACAGCCCTGACCTGCACGGCCTGGCCGGGGAAGGCGGCGCCATTGGTGGAGGTGGCCGTGCTAGTTGTGATCTCGTCCACCTGCTCCATGTCCAGCTGCTTCACGATTTCCTCAGCTTCCACAGCCTGGCCCGGAGAGTCGGAGCCTGATGTTCCTGAGGGACATTTCCAAACACTCCTCAGCTTTAGGCTGAGTTCCCTATCACAGTGCTCACAGTTATTATTAACCACACACACACAAAGTCTCAGAATAATTAAAGATATCTGCACTGATTCATGCCACAAAAATAAGAACCAAACTGAAGACCACGACAAATGACTTTAAAACATGTTTGGGACAAGAAATGTAATCCCTTTTTTTTTTCCTTTTTTTTTTTTCACTGAAAGGTGCACCACTAATACACCTATGAAAGAAATGTTCTAATGCTTGTAAGCTTATGGCTTCTTTCATTAATGATCAACCCACCTAAGAAATAAGGAGCCTTTTACCTGGCAGTAGTAAACCAGAATGAAAAGTGTACTGCCACTCAAAGCACTCAAATCTATCACTCTCAGCTTTAAGACTATTGGCTTTTTGAATAATACTCACCATTTTTATTTGCTGGTGAAAAAAAATTGAAAACAGGTGAAAATATGGTTCCCAGTAATGTTGTTCGTGGGGGACTGCCTGTGGTAGGGTTATCTTCCAATTTTCCATTTTGCTTCACGTGTTGGTTTGTCATCTCATAACTACCAGCTTCTGGAAAAGAAAAAAACATGAGTTTTAACACCACCCAGCTGGGTTTCAATTGCATCTGTTCCTTTATCGTCAGCATTTGCACTCTAAGAGTGAACTCTTGTTCATGGCTCAGCTGGGTCCATGACAGTCAGCAACGTTCTACCAGCATAAACCCAAAATGTCCATTCTCAACACCCTTTGAAGCTTCTCCCCAGATGAGGCAGCACTCCTTGTTCACATAAATAGCAGAGGTGTAAATCCTCGCAGTGATTTGGTGGGAGGCAGCCCCGGAGCTGCCGTGCCCTGGCAGAGCTCGGTGCTTTCAGTGCCAGGACTCCACTAGAGGGAGGCACGAGAAAGGGTCAGAACTGCCTGGCTGAGCCTCCCTCCCAGCTGCTCCAGAGTCCATCGTTTGTTACTCTCAACACACTCTCACAGAGGCACAAAAACAACTTTGAAGGAAAAGAATTGTCAGTTGGTATCACAGGTAACAAAGGACAGAATTAAATAAATATCCATGTTACAGATCTGGCACGCAACAAGCGTGATATATAATGTTAGGTACAGGTATGCACATCCCACAACTCAAATCCCCATCTCATGGCTGAGGGCCAAGGCAGTTGTGAGACTGAGATGAAGGGGAATTATTTCCTTCACAGCACCCAGGCTCTGAGATGTCCGTCCACACGGGAGAGAGTGAATGGATTCTGTGCACCTGAGCTGAGACCCTCCCTGTCAGCTGAGCCTGACGGAGCTGCTTGAGGACTTCACACAGCTTGGTTCGTGGGGTGTGCCAGCTGCAGCTCCAAGCCCTCACTAACAGGGAATATTTAATGAAGAACTTTTATCCCTCTAACAGTGACAGGAGCTCAGGGTGCTCTGTGTGCACCCAGGATACCACAGAGTCACAAGATGGCTTGGGTTGGGTGGGAAGGGACCTGAAAGCTCATCCAGTGTCACCTCTGCCATGGGCAGGGACACGTTCCACTGTCCCAGGCTGCTCCAAGCCCATCCAACCCAACCTTGGACACTTCCAGGGATCCAGGGGCAGTCACAGCTTCTCTGGAGACCCTGTGCCACGGCCTCACCATCTTCAGTTTCCTTAGAAAGGAAGTTTAAAACCCAGGTTTTTAATGTCATATTTGGAAACACAGGTGATGTTTTAAGTATCACTGACAATTTTATCATGTCATTAATAAAGATACTGAAGTGAAGAATTTTCACAGGGAACGGGGAATCTCCATCCTGAGAGATACAAAAGTTGCCTGGACAAGGACACCTGGTAACTTCCACAAAGGTCAAGGATTGGGAGGTCACATTTCACATGTGTTTGTGAGAAAACAGGAGAAGAGCTAAATCAAATTATTACTGGACTTTAAAAATAATAATTAAAAACAAAAAAAAGTTGAATTAGTTCCAAAGCAGCTGCTGCTGATTCAAACTGTTCTCATAGAGATATACTGGATGTGTCTGGGGTGTGATGGAAGTGTTGCTCACAGCCCTGGAAACCCTGTTTTGCTATGACTAGTTCAGCCCTGCTCTCACTGCAGTCAGTCAGAACCCCCAAAAACCTCCCCCACCACAGAACAGTCCTGGATCAGGGCACAGCTGGGAGATTACGGAATTCCCACCGCACTGCAATGCACAATGTGAGGATTTACTGACCTCCATTCATCTGACTTTTCCGCCGCACTCGCGAGAGCTGTTTGTTGGGCTTCTCTCCTGTCTGAGGTGTGGATGTGATCAAGTTGTTATCGATATCCCGGTCAATCCGACTCCTTTTGGTGGGATTTTCTCTTTCTTCCTTAAAATAGAAAAGAGGAAAAAAAGAAACATACTGAACAGTCCCTCTTTTTCCATGGAACAGACCAGAGAATGTTACCTCCTGGAGAAAGTTCACCAAAGGTCCCTTTACTGCTCCTCTTCCAGATGCAGAACACGCAACATGTGTCAGGCCAGCTGGGATTTTACATGACTTCAAACTAAATCAAAGTACGGGGAATGAAAACTGTACATGGAGCTGCTGTAGTAGAAAAATTGTCTTTACAGACAATCTATAAATATTTCAGTGCTGCAGAGGCTGGGAAATGACAAGACAAAGCAACTAAAATTACCTGAAATTTGATTTCTTTGCCTGTTAAATACACAGGAGGTGAACTGCCCAACAATATCCAGTGTGACAATCCATATCAGTACAGGGCAAAACTGAGCTGTGAAAAATCCAAGGATTCTCCTTACCTGGAAGTAAGTGACTGCTCTTCCCTGCAGCACTCATGGGAATGAGACAGAACCAAACAGTTTTGCACATTTTCTGTGCATGGCTCTATGTGCAGGCACATGTTTCTGACAGGTTCCTGTCCCTTTCCCCCCAAAACACCTACTACAACTCAATAAAATGTAAATCTGAAATCTAAAGCATGATCATCGAACACCACTGATACTGTGTGAGATAAGGCAAAATCAACCCAATTAAATAACAAATAACAAGGCCACAGACAACATCAAAGTTAATTAAAATTTTAATTTTAGAATTACAGTATTACCTTGCTGGAGCAGCAGTTTCACATCTTTAAAATGAAAAGAGAAAAACAGTTTGCATACTCCAAAAAAACAGTAAACAGAAAATTTACTAAATTTAGAAAAATTAATCTAAAGCCCCTGCTGTAACAGCAGCTAAAGGAAATATCAACATGGGGAGGTACTGACAGTCACAGCAGAAGACAGAACACCACTGATCCCACAAACCTGCCTGACCAACAACCTTGGTGAGAACAACCTAATTACTAACACCTAGAATCAGAGGGATTGTACATACCATAATCCATATATTGAGAGGAATAAAACTGATCAAAAGTAAGGAAAAGCATTTCTGGGTTATTTTGGAGAAAACAACCAAAGAAATTCATTAACTTGGAAAAGCTATCCCTTGGCCTTCATAAATGAGGTGAGCTCTCATTCAGCCCTATGGAGAACGAGTGTAGAGACATTACAAAAATTCCAGTGAAATCAGGAAAACTTGCTGGTGGGATCAGAGGCAGGAAGACACCACCCCTCTGGAGATCCCTCTGATCCTGCAGAAGAGGATCCAGCTCGGCAGGAAGCTCACACTGCTGTGCTCATGGGGTCCCAGGGAAGGGAATTCAGGTGAAATGGGATGAAATGTTACTGGGCTGCTTGGTTTATCCATGGAAAATATTACTGCAGAGATGTAGAACTGAATATATATGTATTTACAGAGCCATCTGCTGGAATTCTATCACTCCCCTCTCACCTGTCACATCACAACTGTCACATCACACCTGTCACATCACACCTGTGTCATAAGGGACATGGCAATGCCACAGGGACATGAACTTTTATCTGCTTTTGGGTGTTTCCAGAGGCCAGGGATGTGCTAAGGACTGGCCTGAACTGAGATTGGGGATAACAACAGACATTTGAAGTCATGACCAGATAAATGATCTGTGACTATGATGGAAATTGCCCAGCCACACATTACGGGGACATTGGCTGCCATAAATCCACAGAACCCCAGAGGTGACTGAGACTCCCCCTCCCCATGGCCAGACTCCGGGGTATCCAGAGAGTGGTGGCGTTCCCATGGCAGCCCCAGGACGAGCTGGGGAAGTCAGCAGACTCTGGAAGCCAGCCCGGCAGAGTCACTGGCGTGCCATGCTCAGGCACTGGAACCACGCCAAGGCCCGCTACAGGCACAGGAGAGGGCAGGGAAGGGAACAGCACAAAAATGAGGGCATTTCATGTCCACAAATCTACAAGAAAAAACCAGAATGGAAAGTAATCCCAGGATTTGGGAGAGGAAGAGAAGATGGGAAGCAAGGAAGTTCGCAAAACCTTAAAGAGACAGGCAAAAGGAAAACCAGACATATTTTCCTTATCTAAAAATTCCAGTGAAAAATTTTTGCTTAGATTTGAGTGTTCTGGTGCAGAGGTTTTGCAGCCAAAATGTTGCACTCCTGAGATCCAATACAGATACTGATTGTAAAATAGATCAATTACCACAGTTTAATGAAAAACACACTGGAAGCAGATTTAACCACTAATTTTTGCTGAGATAGTTCTTTGTTAGTACTTCACTGTTTCTGGGACAGGTTGTTTTGCTTTAACATATCATGAAATACTCAATTTCACTATATTTTTAACAATTCAAGAATATAGTGTTACATTATTAAAATTATTTGACCTTCAGCTTGTTACAAAGTTACTATTTCAACACTTAGTTCAAACCCAAGAAAATACTTCTGAATTTGTATCAGATTTTTATTTATCATGTAGCTGATCTGGGATTGTAAATTAGTTATGACTTCTTGGTTAATCTTCTTTCAAATCTGCAGTTACATAACACCAGTATCTGAACCGCTGGGACGGAATGATGTGGGGTTTTTAACTGGCCCCTGTCTAGAGAAAAAAATGCCAGTTTTTGAAGCAATTGCAAGGTTACATTCAGCCTATCAAAGTTTTTTTATATATATACGTGTGTGTGTGTGTGTGTGTGTATTTTTCACCCTCAAATGTCCACGCAGCACATGCAACAGGTGTTTACATGGGCAGATCAGCAAAGCTCAGCCTTCTGGCTGGACCAAGACATGAGATTTCGTGGTTTTCCCCACCAAGATCTGGATGTGATGCTCCAAGCAGGGCAGTGCTTACTGCAGGAATCACTGAGAAGCTGCATCAATTCCATGGCACTTGGATTTTTGAGGTTTGACCTTCACTGATTTAATGACACCTAAACATTTTTGAATAAAATTGCCAGAAATAGTCAACAAATTTATGCTTACAGACTGGCTTTTCTAAGTTGTCAGTACTGGTAATTCCTTGAATCTGGATTCAAGGAATCCATAAAATAGAAATTAAGAATGTATTGAATTTATCTGACATTTTCACAAAGAAACAGCAGGTAATAAATCTTGTGATTTATTGGACTGTTAACTGCGCCTACAATTGACTCCTGAAGGTTTCAAAGTCTGCTTTACCTGACACAACTCACAGGCACTTGTTGCCTTCCAATTCTTAATGTTTTGCTTGCACCACATGATTAATTCTTAACAGAACAGGTTTTCAATCAAATTTGAAGTGATTATGACCCACTTAAAAGCAAGCAAAGGGGCCCGCAGCTGGCGTACCTTGGGTGTGCTTCCTTTAATGAACTTTTTGATTGAAGACAAGAGGCCCGTCTCATTTTTGGGTGGTTTTCCCCCGCCGCCAGGTAAGGGCTCCTCCACCTCCGAGTGTTTCCGCTTGGCCCGCAGCGCCCGCTGTGTGTGGAGCTGGTTGGACTGCTGGGAAGCCTTCCGTGTCCTCAGCCTCATCTTCATGGGTAACACATGGAAAGCTATAAAAGGGAAAAAATCAGGAGTACTTACTCATTGAGGAAACATATTAAGCTGCAGCTCCTGAATCCAAGGAATTACATAACACCGGTGGTGCTGTGCTGAGCGCTCCCCTCCCGACACACAGCTTCACTTACAGCGCAGAGGAGCTATTTCAGTGAGAGCACCACACTGCCAGAGGAACAAATGGATATAATCTGGCCATGGATACAGCACATCAGTGAGTCTGGTATAACTCTCCAATCCGAGTGGTGGGGAGGAAAAACCTACCTGCTCAGAATGACAGAACTATCTAGGGTGGAAAGGACCTCTCAGATCATCGAGTCCAACCTGTGAACAATCACACCTTGTCAAGCAGGAGGGTGTCAACTACCTTGATGAAAGGATTGATTGTAGGGTGCCTGCTGACTCCAGCCCCAAACGACTGCACTCCATGACCCAGGAAGTCCTTTCCTCTCTGTGTTCCTCAAAATACTCCACTGCAAGTCTCCACACTAAATCTGAGATGAGGCATAAATCTAAATTCCTGTCAAGGGCTCACAGAAGGAATCATAAGCCTGTGCACTCAGTGTAGGTGAGGACAGAGCAGCTCTGCAAAGGAACCCAAACTGAGCTTCAATACAGCTGTGTTTGGGAACCACATTAGACCTTGGGAACACTCATGCAAGGGCAGTATTTATTAAAGCAGAGTAAAAGGCCATTCCAGGGAATGCATCCCATTTATCTCCAGCCTCCAAGTGGGCTGCTGGTATTGTCACATCCAAGCCTCAATGCCACTGTTCTCTGGGCTGGGGATGTGCCTTCTGCAGCTGCCCAGAGCTGGGCTGGTTTGAAGGGGACTCCTCGTGCTTAAAATCATTCTTATGATGAATCAGGAGCAGCAAAATGAAGTAGCAAGAAATCCATCTGAGGTGTAATACACAGAAATACTGCAAAGAAAGTAATTTGCCTTTCCTAGCTGAAATCATGACAAAAAGCAGGTTTTAAAAGAAAATTGTATGCTTATCACGACAGGAATCAGCGCCTGCCTTTCTGGAGTCCATTTAGTGTAGATCTGATTGCTGCATAGACAGAATAAATATAGCATTTAACATGTAAGTTGCCTTTCTGGAGTCCATTTAGTGTGGATCTGATTGCTGCAGAGACAAAACAAACAATCTGAAACATTTAACATATAAGTAACGTCACAACAGGTATGTTGTTTAGGAAAAGGCAGCGGCGGCACTGGGATGAGTCACAGACAGGGAAATACTGATAATATTTTTGTAAACCAGTCCAAAACCTGTTACACAGCTGTGTTTGTTCCCAGGGAAATCTCAATCTCACACAAAGGTGGTGCAGCTAACGAGGAATGACCCAAGTACTGACACTGCTGTCAGACTTAGCAAGAAAAGTACTCCGTGAGTATTTCCAAGGGTGAAACATGATGTTACACAGAATTACTACATGGAATATTCACTGTAACTGCCAGCAAACACGGTGGGTCATTTTTCACAGGTCCATGCTCAGCATTTTCCATCAGTGGTCAATACAGCAACATGAGGCAGTTCAGTCCAACCATCCTCAGCACTGCAAGGCCACCACTCACCCATGTCCCCAGGTGCCCCATCCACATGGCTGTTAAATCTCTCCAGCAACAGGGTCTCCAGCACTGCCCTGGGCAGCTGTGCCATGGCTGAACAACCCTCTCCATGAAGAAATTTTCCTTGATATCCAACCTAAACCTCCCCTGGTACAGCCTGAGGCCATTTCCTCTCGTCTTGTCCCTGTTCCTCGGAGTAGAGCCTGACCCCACCCTGGCTGCCCCTCCTGTCAGGGAGTTGTGCAGAGCCAGAAGGTCCCCCCTGAGCATCCTTTTCTCCAGGCTGAGCAGCTTTCAGCTGCTCCTCACAGGATTTATGTTTCAGATCCTTCCCCAACTCTGTTGCCCTTGTCTGGACACACTCCAACACTTCAATGTCATTGCTCCTGCTCCCTCCTCATTTCTTTCCCACACTCACTTCAGATCTTGTCTCCTCCTCAGACACCTGACCAGCTCACTGAGCTAACAGGGAAAATTCCTTAATTTTTACACCATTAAATCAGTTTATACGGGGAACCAGTGGGCACCTGAGCAATGCAACAGAGTGTCAGCGAGTGGCACAGCTGGACATCGCACAGCCTGTGGAGATGGTGGATTCTGGACAGCTGGACAGGACAGAGCCCAAGGCCAGCAGGAAGGCAGCAGGGAGTCCTGGGAGGCTCCGTTCCCAGAGCACTCGTGGTGGAGCAGAGGGCCCAGGGCGAGCCCGACGCCCTGCAGCGAGGTGGGCAGTGGGAGGGGGGGCGGAACCAGGCTCCAGCCATGGCACATGGAACAGGCACATCCAGCTGACTTCTGTGACCTCTGGCATCAGCCAGTGATGTCATGGAACCACTGAGCTTGGACAAGACTACTGAGACCACTGAGTCCAACCATCCCCTGGCACTGCAAGGCCACCATAGCCCATGTCCCCAGGTGCCACATTCACACAGCTGTTAAATCCCTCCAGGGATGGGGACTCCACCAGCCTGGGCAGCTGTGTCACAGCTGGAGAACTTCTCAGTGAAGAAATCTTCCTTAATATCCAACCAGAGCCTCCCCTGGTACAACCTGAGGCTGTTCCCTCTCATCCTGTCCCTGTTCCCTGGGAACAGAGCCCGACCCTCCCCGCCTGTCCCCTCCTGTCAGGGACTTGTGCAGAGCCAGAAGGTTCCCCCTTAGCCTCCTTTTCTCCAGGCTGAGCCCTCCCAGCTCCCTCAGCCACTCCTGGGGCTCCAGCCCCTTCCCCAGCTCCGTTCCCTTCCCTGGACACGCTCCAGCCCCTCCAGGTCCCTGTTGCTGGGAGGGACCCCCAGCTGCCCCCAGAACTGGAGGTGCTCCAGCAAGGCCACCTCAGGGGACAGATACTGCCCTGGGCCTGTGCCCACACTGCTGTACTGGCCACACTAAACAAATGTGTGCAAAAAGAAATTAAAGAAAACTGTAAAACAGGGAAATGAGACCCACACTTACAAAATTCCAATGTGGGAATTAAAATATTACTTCAAATTTGCTTTAGTACAAGTTGCCTGATTTTTCTAGAACTGAAACAAATATCAGTCAGATAAAAGAAGAACCAATTTAATATTTGTCAATGGTGAGTACATATTTATCCAGCAGGGAAACATTCAGCTCCTCTGTACAGCCCTGCCAGCAACTCCTCTGGCTCACTGCACATCCTGGGTATCAAGCCTGGGGTTATAAATATCTCTAATGGACTTAGCAACAGGTACCTACAATCCTCTCACAGACAGGAGTTTGCTTTCCTAGTACTGGATCGTGTTGGCAGGGGAGTTTTTATTGAATTATAGTTGTGGTTCTTTCCTGAACCAGGCTACAAAACTTAACACAGTCAAAATAATCAAGTCTAAACAAGTAGGAGAATTTCCTTCCTCAAACCTGCAGGATTTGGATTTCCCCAGCACGTGCCATCCCTGACAGGCCCGATGGCACGGCCAGGTGACCAAGGACCTGAGCCCGGGCTAGCACTGCCACCTCCACTGTGCCAGGGAGTTTTGCTAAGGGAAATCAACTCCCCAAAACCCTTCTCTCTTCAATTACTTCTACACTTATAATAAACCCAGAAAGAGTGTGGGAAAAATAAAGTAAAAACCTTGTTAAAGAGAGCATTACATGGCAAAGAAGGACTAAAAGGAATATCCAATCAACAATTTGTGGGACAGGAAAATAAAACGTAGGAGCTCTTAAAAAGCAGCAGCTGAAGGAGCTATGGCTGCAATAAATTCCATTTTCCTGAGTCCACACACATCAAGTGTCAGGCTCCCTACCCTGTGAATACTGTTGTTATTCCATGGCACAGGTACACTGTACTTACAGGAAAGAAATTCCTGTGAATGACTCATATTTCAAACTGAGAGCACACCTCCATGGAATCTGCAGTTAGGGATGGTTTATTTCCCACCACATATGACACTGCTGTTTTCTCTACTTTTACCCAAACTATTAAAAGGAAAATTAGGCGAGGCACGTCTAACTACAGGGCTTAGGGCTTTCTGATAGAGGAAAAGGTTGAAGATGGTAAAGGAACAATGGCAAAGAACAATAGGAAGAGATAAGTGACAAGAAAATTTAAAATGATAGTGTTGAACAATTTCTCTATTCAGTTTGGCACTCAGGAATAACACTGAACTGCCACCACAGAAATCAATCTATCCCAAGCCTCCACACCACAGGAGCTCCAGAGGATTCAGACAACTTGAACATATCTGGAGTGTGACTTTGGTGACAGCAACACAAGAGGGAAAAAACTTCTATCTATTTATCTGGGGTTTTTCTTGAAACATTTTTTACACAAAGCCAAGCAAGTAAACTATTTTTTAACATTTTTAAAATTTTGAGCAAGAGCATCAATGCGTGGTGTAAATAGAGATGGAGACGTGACCAAGTGCACAAAGCTGTGATCTGTCCCCAGATTTAACAGCTGTGACAACTGAGGGGTTTGAAATTAGGAGAGTGGCAGGTTCAGTGTCCCACTCCCAACCAGCCCAGCTGAGACACTCCCTGCTGAGATGTGTGTGCTTCCTTCAGTCATGGCTGGATCACTGGGCAGATCCGCAGACAGAGGAATCAAGACCAGGTATTTTGTTCAGTTTCCTTTCAAACAAGTAATACCAGAGGTGTTTCGTCAGCACATTTCGAGGCTGTGATGTGACCCAGATTTCAGTGTGAGGAAACATCCCAAGGAGGAGATGTGCTCCCAGAGCTGGCTGGGATCCATTCACACAGTGCTCGGGATGCTTTCAGGAAATCCAGATCCCGTGCTGGTGTCCAGACACCCCTGAGCCACCATGGGGAAGGGACACGTTGGCAGGACTGTGGGGACAGAGAAGTGTGGGCCAAACAGCAACCGTGGTGTATCCACCAAAGCCAAGGGGAAGGACTGGCAGGTAAAGCCCTTCGCCCAGAGATGCCCCAAAGCACTTCACACACCTCAAGGAAACTTGGTTAGTTCAAAGATGTTGAGATTCTTCCCTTCAATGACTCTTGGCCTTTTAAAACCAACTTATTCTCCTTCCCTAGAAAATTACAGCCATTTCATGTCACTCCAGAGGACGTATTTCATGTTTTCCAATGTACTGCACTACTTGTCACTCTCCTCCAATCTTTGGGTGTGTTTTTCTGCCACTGCAGAACTGAGAGAGCAATAAACCAGGAAACCCTGACTCAAAGGAATCTGGAAGTGATGCTAGTCTGGGGTAGGTAAAAGCAAAATAAAAAGACATCAATTTATTAAAATAGCAAATCACCCAATATGTACTATTCAAATGTTGGTGCTGGGTTATGAAATCTGGATAAATGTATAAAGCAACCACAAGTTCCATCAAAAAAACAGGAATTACAACTGCTAAAGGTGCCTCTAAATTCTCCCTGTTTCACTGAAAGCCCCTTTTCTGCTCCTCCCCACCTTCCAGAGCACTGAATCATTTCCATCTGAAACAAAGTCCTGCTTGAAATGTTTGGTCTTCAGTCACCTTGTTCAAACCCTGATCCCTCAGGACATCTACCTTGTGCTCACTTCTACTGTCCCAAAGTTTGAGTATCTCCCCTAAAACAAATGTGTCCTTAGAAGGATTTTGCCAAAAAAGGATGGTAGCTTTTCATAATTGGCCTCAACAGAAAACAGATCTTTTGTTCTTTATTTTGCTGCTCTAGCCATCATATTTCTGTTTTGCCATTGCTTTGGTAGTGAGGCTTCGTTTTGATTATACCAAATGCATTTGGAATTGAAAGTTTATTCCCTCCCAGCCAAGGCATTTTTCTTTTTGCACTGAGGGTGCATGCTGGTAATTAATTCAGGCTTTCCAGTTTGTGTCACACTAAGCAAGGAGGAAACATGGAGAGCTGGGGTAGTACATAGGACAGCAAACCTCAGAGCAGAACCCCAAAACCTGCTGCAGAAAGAAGACCTTATTTACCATCTCCGGTGTTGTCCAAGATGACAATTTCACATGAGTCATCTTCAGATCTTGTGGGGCTCCCAAGAGCTGAGAGGTTGGGAAAATTTGCAGTGCTCGAATTTTAGACAAGCAGTAACAGATTCCACAGAACCAGCACTGTTCCTGTTGGGATTCTGGGAGGGACCAGCTGTCCTCAGGCTCTCTGGACATTTAATCCATACTGCCAGGCACACAGGGAGCCTATTTATGGAAGTCAAGTCCCTCTTGTTACAACCCGTGCCATAGACAGGTTGCAAACACTTCCTAAACAGACCTTCCGGGATGTTGTCTGACTACAAAACCTAAGGGAAAAAAACTACAAATCCTACGGAGTTACTTGTTCTAATTGTTCAGCTCACCCATATTAGTTATCTTTTTAATTAAAAAACAAACAAACAAACAAACAAACAAACAAAAAACAAAAACAATTAGATTAATAAGACCAAGTAAGCCTGTGTTGGACTATGGAAGCCATGGAGTAACTCCTGTGTTTGTGAGGAGAATCTAGGCATTTCTGCAAGATCTACACAGCAACAGAACTGCCTTTTGCTTAATTTCACCAGAAAACCTAATCCTGCTCCACTTCACCTGAATCCTCCCAGGGGATCACAGGCACAATCACATATCCCACAGGACGATGTCAGGTTGCTATCTTTTAAAGGGATAGATAAGGGTTCTGGCTGCTCCTTTGGCCTTAAAAATAGCAGCCTATTTTTATTGCAAGATGAAGACTCTTTAAATGATAATATGGTTCTTACTGCCCTGCAAAACACTTTCCTTGGTACACTGTATTCTTTCAGAACCTTTCACAAGAGGTTAAACTCTGCTCTCCCCTTTGCACGGAGCTGCTGTCATGCTCTCCTCGCACCTGGCTTCCCTGATTTAAATAAAAAAATCAACCAAAAATGGGGAAAATGCCAGCACAGTCAGGATTTGTATTACTCAGTGTCCAGACAAAGTTTAAACTAGTAATTTTTCCTTATGAATACATGGTGAATTAATCCTGACTCTTTCACAGCCCACCCTAGCTTCTTTTCTGCATGGAAAACTTCATTCTTACAAA
The DNA here is from genome assembly GCA_013397175.1 of Platysteira castanea. Classification (NCBI taxonomy): domain Eukaryota; kingdom Metazoa; phylum Chordata; class Aves; order Passeriformes; genus Platysteira; species Platysteira castanea. The sequence goes on from VYXC01000942.1 coordinate 24,285, forward strand.
AGTGCAAATCTGAGATTAATTTGTGCATGTACCTGAGTTAAAACTGACACGAAAATAAGCTCTAAAGGTTTAACAGCTGTACTCATTTGTGAGTGACATTATGTTTTCACATATAACCTTAAAACATAATATTGAGACATGATGAACTTGGAACTTATCCAGTCTCAAAAACTTGCCTGAAATGAGTTTCAGGGACATGATTCTATCACAGTGAAGCTACTTCATACATTTTATTTTCATTCTCTTTTTTTCCCCTGTTTTATTTTGGGTGAGAAATCCACAAGAAAAAAAAAAAAAAACAACAAACCTTGTTGCCTACTCAGTGGAAAGTTATAGGAAGTTTCTGGTCAATATTCCAATAATACAAAGTATAATAAGCACAAGCTACCAATGACAACAGAAATTTTGTAGGGTAAAACTGCCCTGCATCCACACTCTAATGTTTCCAGTTGACTTCACCCTGCATTTCACTTATTGCTTTCACAAGATAAGCACCTCCAGGTTGGTCTAATGTATCTCTGTCACTTTGAAACGTGCAACATGCAATGAAATAACTTTCTGGCTGTGAAGTGGCAGATTTGGCTCTGCAAACAGCCAGGGGATTGCTTTGCTGAGTGAGGAGACGGTGTTTGGCTTGTGCCTTACTTTGGGAAGTTTCTGTCTGAGGGACTTTTTAAGTTGGGGAAAAGCGAGGTTGTGCACCTGTATCACAGAGTCATGTGCTGCAGCAGGAAATCTCCACACACAACCCAAAAATCTGTATTGAGGGATCCTCAACCAGAGAAATCAGCAAGAACAAGAAGTACTGGTATCACCTGTGAGCTTACATGGTTGTTGGATTTGTTTCTAGTCATTCCCCAGTATCAGGATTGAGCCTGGCCTCCCCATCAGAAATCCTTATGATGAAGAAAGAACCAAGCCACATTCCAAAGCAACACAAGTCTTGACAGTGGTTAATTTATCACATTACAAAGCAGCTACATTAGAATTTGGGAAAATTTTCCAGATACTGAGAAGGCCTGAGTTAACTTAAATAACAAATTTTATGCAAGTTACCTTAAATACCAAAGCAATACTTGAAAGAAGTTAGCTGTCACCTTTGTGCCATGTGGTATATGACAGAGCACACATCACTTCTCACTAGTAGTGCTGAAGAAACAACTCAGCAAAATTGTGGGAGAGTAGAAATGTTTTACTGGAGGTGAAAAGAATGCTTTCAATTACCATTCCTCCTTTCCCTACATCCCTTCCAGCCCCCACAGCCCTGCAGCTCCTGAGGCAGCTCTGGCACTCCACTGACCCTCCAGCGAGTCGTGTCCTCAGGCTGGAGTGTTTCCACATGGGATCAAGTGGTGGAATAAAAACATATAACTCCTGGCAGGGGAAAGGACAGTTACAGCAGTGAACCAGCATGGCCCGGGGTTAGAGCTCTGTGCCATGACCATCCATGGATAATTCCTTAAGCCAGGCCCCCGGCTGTCGGCTCACTGGCACGGCCACGGTGGGATCAGCAGTGGGATCAGCAGCGCAGCATTGTCCAGGATGGTGCTCAGGAACAGCTCCAAGCAATCCATGGGAGAGGGCTGTTCCTTGCAGGCAGCACAGAGAGGGTCACCCCGCTTCCAAGGAACCCAGCCCAGCCAGGAGGGTGCATCCTGTGTCACACCGCTGGCTCTCCAGGCCAAGGAACACATCCCAGCCCATTCCCTGGATAGAGGCACTGTAGCAGCCAATAGACTGTTCCACGCTGCTGTGGAGCCACAACCCCAGCTCCAGCACAACCACAAGCCTGGGAGTTGTGTTGATGTGATCAGGTCCCAAATTTGCCTTTTATTTTCTGGCAAATTATTTTAACAAAGAAATCCAGTCACAAATTTTTAAAGCAACAGTATTTTCTGTCATGGGTTTCATTTGCTCACTGCACTCTTTGATGGGCTCTGTCCTTCAGCATAGAAATATCAATCAGCTTTTCCTAGAGAAAATAAGGCCTATCCAATTGCAACTGTCTGTGTGTCTGTAAGTTCTCCCTGGGAAATGCAGAATTCATGGACCAGCATCAACCCACTGTCACAGAGGAACAGTAATTTCAAATATACTCAGTTCCTACAAGGTTTCTGAAAATTCAAACCTGTGTAGGTAAGGCAGACCCTTCAAGCATCCCAAGTAAGCAAAAGATGGCCACAGCACAGTCCTTACCCCTTATCCAGTCTGGCTACACATAGGCACATTCCACCTTGCCTCCTTGCCTAGCTCACCTCTGAAATATTTAAAAACTGGCACATTAAAGTAGGGAAAAAAAAAATATCCTTGCTTCATCCTTTCGGTATCATGTATGCTATAAAACAGAAATTAGGAGTTTTTTTAATTCTCTTTGAACACAGAGGATAAGCAAAGCCCACCCACCTGAGTTTAAACACCCATCTATTGCCAAGCTCAGTGCAGGAGCAGGGGAGGAGTGTCCGTGCAGCCACAGAGAAGGAGCAGAGCTCAGCAACACATGGAAAACCCTCATTCTGACATGAAGAAAACTGCACAGATTCTCAGTGCTTTGCCTCCATCCTGTGGATGCTGACTGGGGGCTTTGAACCCTCTTTTACAGCCTTTTCACTCCGGTTTGTCCCTTCTATCGCTGCCGTGGCTCCTCCCTCCTTTCCCAAGGAGTTTAACACACACTTCACAAGCGGTGTGGCATCCTCTCCCTCCTCCCGCGGCCAGGGGGCTTGGACAGAGACTTGTCCCCGCTGTGCAGTTTGGGTCTGGTGTGGAAAAACCTCCTCTGTCCCACTCCCAGTGCTCTGCTTTAAGTGGGGCCCACTGCAGGATGGGCCCAGCCCGAGGGAGAACCCAGAAACACAAAGAACATCCCGCGGGTGTCACCACCAGACTCATCCCGAGGTCCGACCCGACAATGCCCCGAGGGAGCCACAGAACAGCAGGGATTTATCGGCACAGTTACTTTAGTGCAAAACCAAAACCAAACTATCAAATCAAACAAACAAGCCTTTACCCCTGTAATTCTGACAAATATAATCCATCTGCAGGCACCGAGCCTCCCGAATTCTCAGCAAATGGCACAGGAGCAGCTCCACGCACTCCTCTAACCTCAGAACCCCAGCTACCAGGGAACAGAAAATCCATCGCGTGGATAAAGAGCAGAGCAATCCTCTTGAAATGACGTTTTTGTTTTGAAAGCACATACCACCAACGACAAATGTTTATTTTCTAATCTTAAACTACTTTATGGTTTGGATCCCTATTATGTTAATTGACTTAGGACATTTTTATATTAACTATTAATCTTTGAGATGTAACATCATCAAACCTTTTCAGGTATATAATAAACCAATCTACTATCAAAGGAGAATTATCTTCAAATAAGTCCAACAGGGTAATTACACCTAACAATTAAGTCTGACACCTCTTCACCTCAACCTGGATCTCTGCAGCCCATTTTTCCAACTGAGCTCTCAAAGACTTTTGTCTTAAAAGTACCAATGAGCTTCCTAGTCCCTAAGCAACACAAAACCTAAGGACTCTAAACCCAGTAATTACAGCTGTTTAGGAATATTATTTTAGCTACAATGAAGTTCTCAAAATTTTCTTCCAAATCCATATTTTTAAGAACATAAAAGCATCAAGATTACACTAACACTATTTTCTTCTGTAATTTTTATCAGTTCTGGCCTGATAAGCAAAATAAACAAGCTTTTCCAATTGTATTTAAATTGATTTAACTACAACTGCTTGGTCTTGACACGAGCTCAAGGTGTCAGACAAACTAGGTAATTCAGTCAAATATACTGTAGTTAAATTCCACATTCACAATGCCTGCAAGTACCTTGAACGTTCTTGTAGATATTCCTGCTATTTATTAAATACTTCCTTTACTTTTTATGTACTGTTTTCTCCCTCTGAAAACAAACCTTAAAACTTCAGTTCACACTCTGCTTTGCCTTGGCAAGCACCAACATAGAACTTCTGCCCACAGAGCTAATAAGCAGTTTTCTCTTACTCTCTGTTTTTCTTTCTGAACTCCTGACCATTGTCCATCATTTCCCAGCTGCTCCCACAGACTCGGGGCTGGGGCACATCCCACCAGCCCACACTGCCAGGACAAGGAGCTCAGTCTTCACCTGTAGGATTTCCCTCCCATGTGATGGATTGGAATTGGGTGACCAGGCACCACCCACCAGCCCAGAGCACCATTCCATATAAAAGGAGGCCTCCTGCACCTAAATGAGCTCCTCCGGGATAGTAAACTGAGAAAAGCTTCCAGGAAAGGGAGGAAAGAGAAGTATCTCATGTGGTGTGACATCCCCTGGAAGCGGTACTGGAGAATGAAGCAAGGACAAAGGACAGGTCCTAGCTGCCACCTGGAGCCAGCCCCCTCCTTCCTGGAACAGTGCATACTCCAAACACAGCAGCTACTGGATGTAAACCAGAGAAGGGCAAGTCTGGAGGCAACTACAACGGGTAAAGCAAAATCCCAGCACAGGGTAAGAAACACGCACACCTGTGCTGGGCTCTGCTGGAGCACTGCAGCCCCTCTGTGCTGAGCAGAGGACACAGAGTACCCCTGAAGCTCTGCCTAGACTAAGGAAACCTGTGCTAGGCTGGGTCTAAACCAGCAGCTTTCCCAGGGCAATACTATCTGTTGGAAAAGGGAAGGGAAGGGGGAATGCTGGTTTTCCCCAGTCAGACAGCCAGGCTGAAAGGCTCCCAGAGGGCACGTGCAGCCAAGGAACCCCTGCGTGGGGTTCCCCACTAACCAAGCTGGTGCTCTGGGGCCAGGGAAGCCCTTGTGGTACAGCCTCAGACTTAGCCTGAATTACCTCCCTTCCTCTAATTAGCACCTCCTAAAGTACAGGGTGAATCAAAGCAATCATGGGTTAGAATGGCCTAGGGTAAACTGAGTTACGATTTAGAGTGAATTGGTGCAGCACAGGCAAAGCTGCTCAGAACAACTGCTCTGATTTGATCAGAGTTCCTGTTACTTTATTAACTTAAATTAGCTATTCCCAAACACAGCCTAAATAAGGACAGGATCCTTCTCTTCCCTCTGAGGCTTTGAGGATGCTAATGCGCCCTGCATCCTCACCTTCCTGGACCTATTCTGCTTCTAACAACACTCTTGTTTATATATATAAGGTAATTAATTTACAGGTAAGTTCTAATCCAAATGCTTTAGAGTCCTAGATTCTTTTCTCCTGCTTATACTTGGAATATTGGCAATGACTAGTAGGATGTATTTTTTGTAATTGCTGCTCCTTTAAGTAAGTATCCATAGCTTATTTTCCAGGTGCTGTGGAGTTAACAGCTCCTTTTAGTTAAACTTATTTTCATGACAGTATTATACCTTAAATTATACTGCTACACTAAATACTATGAACACAGAACTAGAGGTGTTTCATGCATCCTAACTAGACTCCTCACTCACCAAAAAGGAATTCTGAATTCAGACTGGTCAGGACTGTTAGGGATAACTTCTATTTCCATCATCTCTTTTCTATGAAACTCCAGCAGAAGCGTCACTTGGTGGGCAGTGAATCCTCGTTGGATCTAATGCAGCAGACATGCACTTCCTAAATGCTGGCTTTAGGGTTATTTTTAGCAGGATGCACAGAAATCTGGCTGATGGGGCTGGACTGTCTGAAAACTTTCCCCATGGGGAGCTGTATTTTGAATGTCCCAGTACAGCAGAGATCAATGTGCTGCTGAGTTAATCCCGTCCACCAGCAGCTGCACACTTCCTTCCCCTCGGCTTGGCCACAGATTCCGGGATTACCATAAACACTGACCCATCAGATAGGGAAACTGAGGCAACAAAGGCTGTATCTCCTTAGATCCCACATGGAACAGTGCTGGCAGAGGTGGAAGTGCACTGTAGGCTGATGCTCAAGTCCCTGTTTTCTTACAGCATATTGTCCTGACAAGGATTTTCCTTAGATCACAGGATATGATGAGAGAACTTACCATTTAAGAAGTTAAGAGGACCTTAATCAAAGTAATTACTGAAACTGATCTGATTGAGAAGTAATCTATTTAGAAAAAGTTAGGACTGCCAACTGGGAAGCTCCAAACCAACCCAAGCTGATTGCTTTAGATGTGGATGACTTCCCACTTAATTTTTCAAGTGCTATTGAAAATGTCTTCATCTGTGAATGTCAAATATTTATTTTTCTAAAACACTAAATAATGGCCATCTAGGCATCTCAACATGTAAACAACATGTTAGATAGGCTTCCAAGCACCTGGGTGTATGTGAGTTTCTCTCAAGCAATCGGAAGCACTGCACCTCACTGCAGCTACCGTGGCACTCCAGGGAATTCCCCCGGGATACAGCTCTCGGTAGGGCTGGCACTGTCACATCCTGCCTGGGAGAGCTCCTCTTAAACCAGCTGCTGAGAGCTTGTTCTTCCCTCCCAGGATCCCAGCAATGATTCCATTTGAACAGTCTGCCCCCTGAAAATCACAACTCATCATGAATTTGATTAATCAACTCTGCACTTATGGTGCGTATTTGCATTTTCTGCAGATTTAGTTGGGATGTACAAACATCAAATCACAGAATCGTAGAATGGTTTGGGTTGGGAGGGACCTTAAAGCTGATCCTGTTCCAGCCCCTGCCATGGGCAGGGACACCTTCCACTGTCCTAGGGTGCTCCAAGCCCCAGTGTCCAACCTGGCCTTGGACACTTCCAGGGATCCCGGGGCAGTCACAGCTCTGCTGGGCAACCTGTGCAAGGGCCTTCCCACCCTCACAGAGAGGAATGCCTTCCCAATATCCCATCTATCCCTGCCCTCTGGCAGTGGGAAGCCACTCCCCCCTGTCCTGTCACTCCAGACCCTTGTAAAGAGCCTCTCTCCACCTTTCTTGTCGGCTCCTTCAAGTCTTGGAAGGCCACAGTTCACACGCAAGCTTCTCCTCTCCAGGCTTCCCCCACAGAAGAGCTGCTCCATCCCTCTGATCCTTGGTGGTCTCCTCTGGACTCACTCCAACAGGTCCATGTCCTTCCTGTGCTGGGAACCCCAGAGCTGGAAGCAGCACCCCAGAACTTTTCATATACAACAGACAAAAAACAATCTCCTATTTAAAATGTACAAGACATGGTGCCAGTGATTCAGGGGCCAGCAAATGAAGGGATTTCATTCAGACTTGGTCCTTTACTTTCTGGGCTAAGAGGAGAAAGAATCATCACATCCAATCTACTCTCAGTGATGAATGAGAAAGGCACTTGTGGAGAGGAATACTCCCGAGGAAGTATGGAATAAGGATGCAGTCATAGAGGGAGTGAGTGTGGGAAGGGGCAGCCTTTAAACCTGGGATAATCTTAGTAGTCCTACACTGACACTACCAAAGTCTAAAACCTATGATACACCGGAACTGGCTTCCCTAGGGAGACCAGGCTGGAAAGACATGGCTGGGGCAGAACTTGTGCAGGGTTTGGACAGGGGACAGCTGCACACCCGGAAAAGGCAGCTTTTGGGGTTATACAATTACATACTCAGCTGTGATCCTGAAATGATCATGATGATGCTCTGGAACCCCAAGTTACTGTCCTAAAAGGGCAAGAAGTCTCAAGCTCCTCTCAGAGCACACATATGTCTAGAAACACACAGGAATTTTAATTTTCTGTCAAATTCCAGTCCTATTTCATGCATCCTGCTTTTACAGACTTCCACAATAGTTGAGGTAGGAAGGGAACTCTGGAGTTTCTCTTGTCCAACGCCCTTGCTCAAGCATTTCTTGCAAGTTCTTGCCAAAACAGTTCAGTCTGACTTTCAGAATGGTTTTTATAATATTGTGCAAGCGCTCCAAGTTACTCTTCCACTTACACCTGTGGAAAAGTTTCTTCCACAGGAATGAAATATGTGTATAGAAATCTGTCAAAAGAGCATATATGATTCCTAAAGTCTCCTGCAAACAAGATTCCTGTTGGTGTCAACCTCGCAGCACTACAAGAGATCAAAGAAAAGCCAATGCAGTATGGAAAAACTTGGGAAGGTGAAGACTCAGTTTCCTTTTGAATTCAGATAAATTTTTCTGGTTTTTTAGCTGTTTAATGCTACTGAGCCTCTGACAGTGTCACATCTTTTTGCTGGGGAATCACCATCCTGGAAGGGAGTTACCAACACTTGTGGTGCAAGGCTGGGGATGGAAAATCACCTTTCAACTATGAAATGCACGTACAGCCCCAGCATACGTGGAATGTTTACATCGTTAGAAAAATGATCCAACTGTCCCATTCAATCTCCAGGGCAGACTGACAGGGGAATTTTCCTTTAATAAAAAACTTTGATGAAACAGGAATGTCAGCTTTAGTGCATGCTGCATTGACTGGAACAGGATCAAGTCTTAACTAAGTTCCACACGATGTTTTCAGGGGAAAAGAGGAGAATATTTCATGGAATTTAAGTCGGGATTTGGCTTGCATCCTAGAACATATATCTTGTTATGAAAACTGCTGAAACACTTTTAAGTGGGCAAGCCGTAAGTGTCCTTGGAGCTATCTTGTCAACTGGAAGTCACACAGGCAGAACCTCCTAAAGTAGAAAAGCCTGAAAATGGGAGGGGGGTTGAGGGAGGGGCAAGTAATCTTGGAATTCTATCTGTTATCCGGAACGGCTCGCTTGTGCCTACAGCATGAAGCAGTTACAACTTGTTTTCTGCTATTGTCACAGATCCAGGACGTTACTCTGGCTAAATCATAATCTCTTCCTGCCTCAGTTCATCCATGTGCAAACCTGGCTCGCTAACTCTTACCTTAATGTGTCATGGGGCTTAATTAATAACACTTAGGTCTTTTAAGTCCTCTACAAACATTAACTACTTCTTGTAACAACTCTCCAAGGTATTATTATCCCCATTTTACTCACGGAGAAACGGCAAAAGAGGTTGTCACTTGCCCAAGGCAACAGAGTAATACTTATACTTAGAGATCCTCTTCATGGACTACTCTAACAGTGGAAATATATCAAGAAAGGAAAAGACAATAATGACAAACTCGAAATTACTTTTAAAAGTGCACCATAAGCACCTGGAAGACGAGGGAAAATCCTTCCCAGAAACAATAGGCTTAGGACCAGAAAAAGCATCACAACTGTCACTACAGAGAACAAAGTACCCTGGACAGACCTAGGCTAGAGCTCACCCAAACAGCCACACAGAAACAGCCAGACCTGTCCTCTCGAGCGCTCTTAAGTACCATAAAATTGAGCAACAGGCTTGTACAGTGCTCTCCAGTAACACCGAGCGAGCAGATAATCAATGTGGTATGCAGCATGCTAATTCCTTCCGCCGCGTTCCCAGCAGGGACCGGGAATGCCAATAACGGCCCTGGACGGCGGGGGTCCTGCACGGTGCCGGCGGGTCCAGCGCGGCCGCCGCCCCCGCCGATGACAGCGACAAAGTTGGTGTCCCCCGCGCCCCGCCGAGCTGACATCCCTCGAGTCGCCGCCGGGAGCCCTGCCCGGGCAGCGCGGAGCCCGGCACCCGCCGGGGCGGCCGCCCCCGCCGTCCCCGTCCCGCTTCCCCTGGGGCCGGTGACAGGCGCGTCCAGCGCTGCCGCCCCGGCGGCGACAACAACATCAGCAACAGGCGCGTCCTGCGCGGGACCCGCGCGGGCACGGCCCGCG
>VYXC01000942.1:35113-64323 GCA_013397175.1 Platysteira castanea
CTGCTGGCTCGCCCTCCGTGCCATTCCCAAAGCGTAGGGCAGTGCTGGCTTGTGGTTTCGGTTGCTGTTTTAAGTCGCCTGTGGACTCTGGTGTGAAGTTTTATTTCCGCTTTCTCTTTTTTTTTTCTAGGCAGCCTCTTTGTGTGTGAAACGCTGAGGATGCTGCATGCTTTATTATTTGACGGGCTTAATGAAGCAGCTTGGCCATCTCTTGCAGTATAGGAGGATATAGGGAGGTTTACATTTCTCATTTCAATGCTACTGAGCTTGGATATTTTAATTTTTCTCTTGGTGATCACTTTTACCCACCAGTCTTTTTAACAGAAATCTTCAGTTCTCAGGTTCACCTGTGTTATGACAGGATAACATCTCAAGGTATTGCCCAGAATGGAAGGTTTTTACAGGAGTATCTGGCATCCTCTAATTTAGCAGTAAAGAAACCTATACAGGTGTTGTGTTTCCTGGTACCTATTGACTCCCTGCTTAGCTTTTGAACGTGGATCAGATTATAGAAGTCCCAGCTCTCTAGTCACCTAAAATATTTATTGGCTTGTTAAAGACAAGCACATCTGCTGCTGTGAAGCCAAGATTTGTTTTAGGATTCTGTCACGGGACTCTTACTAGTCTGTCTTTAGCAGAAGACACTATAAAGCTAACTTTACCACAGAAAAGAGGTCATAGGAAGGCAGTGGTAACAGTGCAGTCGTCGTTCAGAACAGGTAACCATATTCCTTTAGAGCATTCAGGTATTTCTTGTGAATATTTTGTGAATGATCAGCTGTGAAAAAGGTTAGTTTGGGCATGTTAAAGCCTCATTAAGATGGTTTGGCAGTCCCTTAGGAGGAACTTGTATGGCAGGATAACTGTGTGATGTCTCACACTGTGAGCCCAAAAGGACATTCACTGATACTTAGAAAGTGGGAGTTTTGGGAAATGGTGGGTGGAAATACTCTCTCAAGCCATGTAATTAAAATGAAACGAGCTGCCACAGGAGATGATCCAGCAAGATTCAAAGCAAGCAGGTATTTGTGTGAGCACCAGCACGGCCAAAAACACTCTTGAGAAGCGATTACACATGTGACTCAGGGTTCAAACTGATCTTTATGGCAATGAGAACTGGCCTTTTCTGTGTTACAAGGTATCAAAGTTTGTGTTTCACAATGCCTTGTGCTCTCCTCAAGTTCCCTAGTGCTGAATTAGGGAGAGGAGGCTGGGCTGGCAGGAAAGGGAGTATGGAAAATCATCTTGCTGATGGTGTTGCCGTGCAGGGAGAAGTTCAAGGGTCCCCTGCTGTATCCTGCTCCCCACAGAGCACATCCTTGTACCTTAGCACAGCTTCAGCTCCATGTGTGAAGTGTAAAAACCCTGTGCCAGCACATGGAGCCTTTGGAGCTCGGAATGTGTGTTTGGGCCAAAGAAAAGGCTGAGTTGGCAGCAGTGGGCTTCCCCCTGCCAGAGGATTTGGGCTCCAGTCACACTGAGACATTCGAGGAGCATGTTTGCTTCACTTCAGAGAAACTGAAGGGGAAATGTGCAGTTGTCAGACCATTGTGCATTCCTGCAGTGGGATCCTGACTGCTCCTTGAAGGCCATTCCTCATGCTTTAGGATTTCCTCTCAACTCTTTCCCCTGAGCCTTGCAGAACCCTTAGCTCTATGTTTATACATCATGTAAACCAAAGTGCTCCAGAGTGAGTTCCCTGCTTATGCAGAGCTGATGTGCGGTGGGTCGACAGTGTCTTGGGCAGCTGTTTGGAGCATCTGCAGCTCAGGGCTGGGTGGGGTTTATTCCAGTTTCAGTTTAACTTCAGTTTCTGGCACTTCTCAGCAATTTCAGGAGTCTTCTTTGGGTTTATATCTTACTATTGCCCATTTCCAGTGTTTGCTGTTTCTTTTGCCTTTTTGAAGGGAATCAATTCCATTGGATAGGTGACTGGAGTTAAAAGAGAAGCAGTTCCCAGGCTGTGCTGCTCCTCCATCCCTGGCATCTGGGAACCAATCTGGCTGTCCAGGAGCACTCCAGACTCACTGTTCTCGCTGCAGACGCTCCAGCTGACAGCAAGAGGGATTCATCTGCTCCCAATCCCCACAGAAACACATGGGAATGAACCTTGTGTTTGATCTGGCACAGTGCAGCACTGGAGAGTGGCATGAAACATTCCTCCAGGGATGGAAATGCGCAGCCACAAGTAGTCAAACCCAGTTTGGGGAAGTTGAACTGTAGGTAATCCATACCAGTAATCCCAGTGTGGCTACACGGGGTTTCATATAGGCTGAGGAATTGGAGTATTACGGTTTTTATATTGGCATAAAGAAATTCAGACATAAATACCATTACTCTTTCTGGCTAGCTTGAAAATTCCAGTGCACTCTCATAAATAGGGAGGGATGGCCCCAGTTGGTTTTGTGGGTTTGTTTTCCTGTTTTATTTAAACTACAGAAATCTGGTCTCATCAGTCCTGGAGCCAGCTGGAACAGCAGGACACTGCTCCTCCTTATAAAGTGCCCAATCTCACATTTTCTAGTTCATCACAGCTAGGCTTTTGATCCTGTCAAATACTTTGGTCAGTATCCTCAGGGAAGGGTCCCAGGTTACTGAAAGCTCTGTGTATCTCCTGGAGTAGGGATTGCAGCTGACAGATTTATGGCATGTGGAAATTCTCCTTAATAGGGATAAAGGAGAAAGTTTTCAGATAGAGAATTTCTTCAGAGATGTGTGTGGACAGGGAAATGGGTCCTGCTGAGAGCTCGGGACCTCTAAAACGACATGAACCAGCATTGTTCAATCCAGCTTTCTGTAAACAGGGGCAGTAAATAGATTTATAAGGAAGAAAACCTTTTGTACTTTCTGTGTTCTACTGCGGAACCCTCACTCACAAGCTCTTCTGTCCTGCAGGCTTTAGATTTCCCACTGTTGCTGGGTTTGCATATATGAAAGTGTAAAATGGTAACATTTAATAAAATCCATAAACCATTATCTCGTGTCTGTTTGTTTCTTGTCACTTCAAAGTATCATAAGCTCTTCATGGCTACTAAAACGCTGAAAAATGTGAGGGTTTGTTTCATCCAGAACTGGGTTTCACCCTTTGGCAAGATCCTGCCCATCAGTTTGGTTTTCCTCATTTTGAAATTAAAATGGGTTCATTAGTGATTCTTTGTTTTTGTGGGATCCATGTGACTTTGGGGAAGTTTTGGCAGAGCCTGTTTGCTGAAAACCTCCAAAATTGGGCAGCTAGGACTGGCTGGAGTAACTGGAGTTGTTTCTCTGGCTCTTAAGTGGAGGTGCCTGCATTTCTCATGCTGCCTGAGCTCATCCCTCAGCCTTGGCAGCTGAATCTCAGCTTCCTGCTCCTTGTTTTAAATGCATTGCCACGTGGATACAACGGGATTTATAAGTGGAGCCTCACACCCAGGACTGGGTGTGCTGCTGGAGCTACCTGGGCGTGTTGATTAAAATCTGGGCTGGGCCGTGGTGGGAAGAGGCTTTGTTGGATTTCTCCTGTGGACCCTGGAATGTGAGAGCCAGTTTGATTCCCAGTCTCGCTGGGTGCTGAGGGAAGCAGCTGCTCGGGATCTGTCGGCGTTGTCTGTGCTGCCATTGCTATGGAAACAGGAATCAGCTCCCCACAAACGGCACACGGATGTCAGAACAGCATTTTCAAAACAAACCCGAGCTGGTTTGTCATTCTCAGTGCTCAGAGCCGAAGTGCTGCCACACAGCCTGGCTGCAGGGACAGCTGTGGGCCCATGAATCTGCATCTCCTGATTAGAGGGATGCTCCAGACCCCTTATCATCTTTGTGGCCTCCTAGACCCTCACCAGTAGCCCCCTTGTCTTTCCTGAGCTGTGGAGCCCAGAACTGAACACGATACTCCACATGTGGCCTCACTAGGGCGAAGCAGAGTAATCACTCTGACAGAAAGAGGAAAACATGAGAAAACATGGAATGCAAAGAAAAAGAAAAGGCAGAGAAGGAGGAACGTGGAGCGACCCACCTTCAGCACAGGAGCACAAGAGGGATGGTCCTGCTGATGGGCAGGGAAGGGAAAAGCAGCTGAAGCTGGGAGTACAGAATGGTTTAATCTCAAAATTTCAGAAGTAGCTCTTTAAGTTAGGGGTCTCCCCAAGCTGTGCCGTGTGATGCTGCACTACTTTGGAGAACATGGGGTTCAGCTGGAACCAGGACACAGTGCTGAGCTGGAGTTCCACTTTTTGAATGCAGAAACTGGGGGGAATTTTTTTTTTTGCCATTGACACTTGAAATAGTAATAAATTGTCTTAAAACCCCATAACATAATTGTACAAGCATTGAACTTTATTTAAGAGCTTCACTGAGCTGGCAAGGAGCAAACCTGACCCATTATTTCAGCCCAGCACCTGAGCACAGGGATGAGTTCAATCACCCTCATCAGGTCCTACAACCTGTGTCCAGAGGAGCCCTTGGGGGAGCAGGGGGGGACAATCTTCTTCATTCCCACCACTGCAGAACAATGGAATTGTCTCCATCAATTCTGGAAGTGCTTGAACACAGAATACAGAAAAGGGTCTGACTAACAGATCTGATGGAGAAAACCAAACCATGAGATGTGGTGGGTGTTCAGGTCAAGGGATCAAACTGGAAATTAACTGGAGTGGCTGGACTTGGGATGGACACTCTGGGACAGCACACCAGCACCTACAGCGTGTTTAGCTGGGTATGGGCTGGTCCTTCCATCAAAGGGCTGACACAGCTGCTGGAGACGTGTCTCTCACTGACACACTCTTTTTAACACAAAAATTTCCTACAAGCTGTGAATTATTTGTATCACCTTTTAAATCAAGCTATTAGTTGCACAAATTTTTGGGATATATCAAATTATTCAAGTCTTACTATAGATTTCCAGCTCTAGCTACAAGATGTGGTCACTGTACAGGAGTTCAATGGGATGTGGTGCTGGGTTGCAGTGAGGAAGGAGCAGTTGTTGAACCATTCAGTTCCCAGTCCCTCCAACGTTCCATTCTCACCTGCTGTACAAACCCCAGCACTCGGTAGCAGCAGTTCTGCCACACAGGTGGGACTGTAGAAAAGGAATCCTTGGCTGTACACGGCTTCCACAGTGGCTTTGTTACATCAGGTACAAACTGTACAAGTTCTCCAGGTTCCAAGTGTTCTAAATGGCATAAGCAGTTCAGCCTGTGTTTATAGACTGGGTTTAAGTGTAGGGGTGCTGCCAGGTAAGGACCAGGCTGAGTAACCAGTTCCCATGGAACAGCAAAGATGTGGTTTTAATACAATCTGCAATAGTACAATTATGTACATATGTACAGAGCGGGTCCTCTTCACCTGCTGCTGAGCACACTCGGCACTTGATCCTCAGCTTCCTTGGAAGTAGGAAACACTGGAGTAAAACAGGTTCAGTTTTGCAGCACCTCAAGTTCCTGGGTTGAGCTCTCTGTGACTGGGGCCTACAAGACCCCATCGCTGAGGCGGGACTTGCTGTAGTCCCCCAGGTCGTTCTGCAGGTCTCGCTCCTCATCATCTGCAATTACAGATTGCAATTAGATTACAATCAAAATGCTCAGATCAGATCTGATGTGGTATCACTGAAAAAATATTCAAGCACAGTTCTCCAGGACATGCTGCTAAAGGGCACAGCACCAAGCTGGCCAGGGCTGGTGATGGGAGGGAGTCAGCAGGGACAGGATGTGTGGCTGTGCTTCTAGCCCGGCTGTCAGCGCTCCAGGGGGGGAACTCTGGCTGCAGGGCAGCCCCAACTCACAGACTGCCTGACTTCAGACACTGCAGCACAGTCACACCAGCTGCTGGGCTTTGAGACTGCCTATCAAGCTTTCAAACTCCCCCACTGAAACCCAACTCGGGCAGACAGTCCCATTCCCAGAGTTGACACTGTAAGGCTTCACAGAGGCTGAGAACCTCAGGGACTCGCACCAGGACCCCTTCCAGACCAAGGGCCTCCTTCCCTCAAAAAGTGAAAAAACCCTAGAACTTCATTTGTTCCAACGAATAAGCTTCTCCTGCACCTCAGTGCTAATCCTTTATATCAGGAAAGACTTGTTTGCAGCAAAGGAAATCCAAGCTGAGTTCACCCATCTTCCACTGGCTGCCAAGCTGCCTGGAGCTCTCCACAACTTCACACCAACCACCCACCACCCCAGGAGCCAGGCAGGGACCTGAGGGGCTGCTCCAGCAGCAGAAGGCTGGAGTTCACCTCCATGACACAGGTTCATTCCGTAAGAAAGTGCCACCATAGCACCTGGACATCCTGGAGTTACTAACAGACACTTTAGAAGCTACCACCTTCAAACATCCCCTTGCCCTTCTACAGGTGCCTGAGGGAAGGAACCAGGCTGGGTGTTGCCCTGTCCCAAGGAACATCCCCCAAATTGGGTATTTTCCCTGGATAATTTCAATCTAAGCCTGCACATTCCTAGAGGCAACAGAAACCATGTGGAATTCAGTGGCTTTGTGGCACATACCACAGGCTCTGTTCAGCCTCATGCAGACCTGGGTGATGTTTTTCTGGGAGTTTTTAGACAGAAATTCTCTTGTTTTTTTCCGTCCCTAAACAATTACAATCACTCTCCCTCCAATCTCCCAGTTCTGCCCTCTCCTGCCCAGCAGACAAATGAGTATAAAGCCTGAAGCAGCCACTTTTTCTGGAATACTGGCCCTGGAAGCACCACTGGCCACATTCAAATCATAGCTCAAGACAACACAACAAGTTATTAAGGAAAAACAGAACAAAGCTTGGGAAATGTGGTTTGAGGTAGTAACACACTCTGCTCAGACCATCCCTCAGGAACAAGCTTCCAGAAGTCACCCTTAAACCTTTACTACCAGCTCTTAATCCAGTCTGTCTATATAGAGACACAGAGGGGTTCATCAGGAAAAGGATTTTTCCCAAGTCCAAATTCCAAGCCACCAGAGTAGGGACCTTGCAGGGACCCCACCTGGATGGGAAATGATTTTATGGGGTCAGTGTCAGTCAGAGCTCTGTTTTTTCAAACACCACTCACATTGCAAGTTACGTAAGCCCAGTCTCTGGGGTTTAACATTTTTTCCACCACTGAAAGTCCACCCGTTCCAAGTGGCATTGGGGAATGCTGCCCATGTCACTGTAACTGTTCCTGGCAGAGCTGCTGCCTGAGCCATCAGCTCCCCTGTGAAGGCCCCCACAGCCCGGTACTTATGCTGACGGAGCGGCACAGAGCTCCGAGGGGCAACGAGAGCTGTGTGGGATGGGGACAGGGACAGGGTGCTGCATCCCTGCACCGTGTGGCAGCCACCTACAGCCACCTGACAGAGGCAGCCAGGTGGGGATCTGGCTCTGCTCCCAGGGAACAAGGGACAGGACAAGACGAAAATGGCCTCAAGCTGTGTCAGGGGAGGGTCAGGTTGGATACTGGGAACATTTCTTCACAGAAAGAGTTGTCCAGGCTAAGCCAGGCAGATGGCACCAGCCAGCACAGACTCAACTCCAGTTACAACTTCCAGAGCTGCATCCTGAAGCCCAGGTAAAGAACTACTGCAGCGAGGATCTGGGCAGGACCCACTGCTGACGGAGGGGAATGGGACTGAACTATGAAACCCCCACCCACAGGACTGCCAGGGCTTGCAGGGCTCAGGGACACACAGGGCACCCTGCATTCCCTGCCCACAACAGCCCAGCACCATCAGGAGCATGGCTCCCATGGCCCCAGCATAGACAGAAACACTGTCAATAACAGAATGCCAGGATGGTTTGGGTGGGAAGGACCTTAAAGCTCATCTCATTCCATTCCCTGCCATGGGAAGGGACACTTGCTACTGGACCAGGCTCCTCTGCATCCGCCTGTGCCTTTGTGCAGCTGCCGGCCTGGAGAGCAGCTGCCAGCCCAGGGACCACTCGCCAGAGGGCCAGGCATGACACACAAACTCCCTGTGAGTTCTGAGCACAAGGGGTACAGAATAGGCTGCAGCTAGAGCAGCAGGCACTGCAGTTCATTACTAAGTTAATTAATTGCTACAGGTTCTGGTCCATCCTATTCTTTCACTTGTGCACGAGTTTCAAACTCCCAGCCCAGCCCAGCTTGCTGACACTGCACTTAGCTGCATGCTCACACAATCAGCTGATTTTTACTGGCTTTGCCCATTCATTTTGCTTAGATGCCAATTAAATACAGTGTCTGAAAAACCTCCAGCTAAAAACTTATTAACTTATATAACTTGTATTATGAGGGTCAAAATCAGGGGGCCTGTAGGATTTTTCCCATTTCCTATTTTTTTTTCCCTCTTTATTTTACACTTCCATTTAACCAGAAATACTCTCTATGTTTACACAACATTCTCACCCTACAGACATGCAGGCCTGTCACAAATATCCCCAAACAGCTGGATGGAGAAGGCAGACAAGGCAGGTAGAGGCAAGCGAGGGAGGCGATGTAGGAGCTGCATGCAGGACAGGGAATGGCCATGCACACACAGGTGTTAGGCAGCACTGGATCAGGAGCTCCGAGGTGGGTTAGCAGGAACACCACAAGCCTGTTGAATGTGTGTATAGTGCACAAAAGTTACACCTGGAATCACCACCTGAGGCCTCATTGCCCACCAGCTCCAGGCACTTCTGACAAGAGCAGGAGTCAAACCACTACATTCCTCTATTTGACAATTTAGGAATGTCAAGGCCCAAAGCCCTCCTAGCCAGGGGCCAGACCTAGGGTTTGGGTAAAACCACATCTGGAATTGAGAGTCTTGCTTTTCCTAGCAGGAACCATACACAACTGCAGTAAGGTGCCAAAACCCTCCCACTCGAGGCTGTTGCATTGTTGCTGTCCCACAGAGAGTGAGACCAAATCTCAAGCTTGTTTGTTCTATCTGAGCAATTCGTCATCAGCTAAACCAGCAAGGCTTTACACAAATTCAACAAGTAGCTCAGCATGGATTTATCACAGTGGGATGGAGGTAAGGCCCAAGCTCACCTTGGACGTCTTCTTCTCCACCATCACCATCCTCTTCCTCATTGTAAGCCAGCTCGGCCTGTTTGTCTGCCTCATACTCACCCACGTTCCCATCATCCCCATTATAATCTGCCAGTTTAGAACCCTGCTGTGGGTCCACAGGGGATTCATTCTCATCAAAGAACCGGCCTGTGGAGTAGGAAAGGAGTGAGTCAGCAGCAGAGAGGAAAGAAACAGGGAGATCCTACATGAGAGCAGATCGCAGGTGAAGGCAGTCGGGGCTGTGGTAGTTCCAGCTGGAGAGAAAGGGGGAGAAGGGAGAGGGCTTGGGCAGGGGTTGAACAAGGCTCGTGGAGCACCTCCGTGCAGGAAGGATGTGCTCTGTCACCCAGCACTCGACCTCATGACACCTGACTGTCCCACACTCCTCTCTCCACCAGCAAAGGCTGGAATGAGCACCCAAACAGCTCCGCCTCGGATTGCCCACAGGTAACCAACGCAAGATTTCTCAAAAAGCACAAGAGCACTCACTCAGTGGAAGCGTTAGTATCCACTTTTCCTGAGGCCTGGCATTTTGCACACCCCGGATTGATCCAACGCTGCCCTGATGCCTGGCAGTGCCTGCAGGGGGTGCCCTGCTGGCACGGGAGGGAGCCCAGCACAGGCCTGCCCTCACCTCTCAGCTTGAAAACTCACCCAGTTGCCTTTACACTCTGCTTTCCTATTAAGCTTTAATAGTTTTCAAAATGTCCCAAATCCAGTATTTTCATCTCCCAACAAAAAAATTAAGAATGGTTTCAGATCCTGAAACAATGCACAAGAAAAATGGGAATTAGCTGGGTATATGGAATGAGCAGACAATCACCCAGGCACACGGTGAGAGATTACTGGTGTGATGTCAGCCCAGAGCTGGTGTTTAATGGGATATAGGGAGACCTCTTCCAGCCCAGTCCTTGAGGGAGGCAGCTCAGAGTCTGCAGAGGTCACTGGCAGAAAGGTTGTGCAAAAATGAAAAAACTGGGATTAAAGTGTGATACAATCCTTACACACTGGGCATCAAGGGTGCTGGGGCAGGCGGTAAGTGATTCCCAGTGCAAGCAACTAATGGCGAAGTAAACGTGGAGAATGATTTCAACACCAGGATTAAAAATGGACAGATGTAAAAGTGAAATTATTTCCTAAAACAATGTGTATATAAAAACCAGGACAGAAGCAGTACCATGGTGCTTCTCTGTATGGGGGGAAAAGCAGCAGAATCACACCTAGTGCAGCTCAAAAGTACAGGAATGCCAGTTTCAGGTATTTTCATAAAAAAAGCAAGAAAAAAACCCCATGATCAGTTTAGAAATCTGAAGTTCCATGCATTATTCATTGCCTGTTCATGTCTAATTGAGTGGTCCTGGCTATTACTGTTGGTATTTTTGACACTGTATTATATACAAAACCCAGATAGGACAGTGGGATTTGCACATGTTAAACCCAAAGTGAGTCACGGAAGATAACGGCACATACCCAACTTCCAGCAAAAACAGCCTGTGGATAGCCAGAGATACTGTGACAAACAAGCACCGAATGAGGTTGACAGAAGGAAAGGGTAAAGTGCGACAAAGAGATCCCAGGAAATGCAGCAGGCCCACAAAGGCTAAAGACTGAGCTCAGGGAGCACAGACAGTCTGGCGAGCCCATCCTGTCCCAGCCTCAGCCACGGCAGGGACATCTGCCACTAACCCAGGGTGCTCCAAGCCCTGTCCAGCCTGGCCTTGGACACTTCCAGGGAGCCAGGGGTAGCCACAGCTGCTCTCGGCACCCTGTGCCAGGGCCTGCCCACCCTCACAGGGAACAATTACTTCCCAATATCCAATCTAACCCTGCCCTCTGGCAGTGGGAAGCCATTCCCGCTTGTCCTGTCACTCCAGGCCCTTGTCCTAAGTCCCTCTCCAGCTCTCTTGGAGCTCCTTTAGGGACTCTAAGGTCTCCCCAGACTCCCCTCTCCTCCAGGCTGAACAGTACCACTCTGCACCCTCTGCTTCAAAGCTCTCAGTCGCCAACACCCAGCCAGGCACTTGCCCATGGTGGGAGCTGCAGAGCTGGGCCAGAGCTGGGCTCCTCTGTACCAGGGGTGAGTTTGTCACCAATGGACCTTTCTGAACAGCCACTGACTCTCAGGACAGAAACCTTATACAAACCTGGATTAGCTATTTCCTTTTGTGATAAAGTCTCTCCCTCATTGCACCATTAAAACGTACAATAGCAGTTATTCCAAATATGAAGAAGCAAAGAGAAGAGAATAATTGAGGAGAATTCCTGACTCTCAGGTATCCCCTCACAGCCTACAATGGAGACATTTCCTTCTCAGCTCCTGCCGACACAACTACACCTCCATCATTTAATCCGTGACCAGGGAAGAGAGACAATCCATTAACAAACCCAACAACTAAACCATTAAAAAAACCCAACAACTGAAATGAGAAGCTTTCTCACTCCAAAAGTTTCTTCCAGAAGCTCCTTTGATAAAATAACGAGCCTTGAACACCTCAGGGTACACAGAATGGAAGCCAGGCCTGCCAAGGTTCCGTGACAATTTGTAATACTCTTGTCGCCGCCCCATCACCAAGTTCCACGAGTGATATTAAAACACCCAAAGTTTTCTCAGTTTCAGCTGAATTCTTACCATATTGTCTAAAAAGTGTATTGAAGGCAAGTAATAAAGTAACTCAGAATCCTGCATGTATCAAAGTTCCAACTTAACCAATTTAAGTGTCCAGTAATTTCCAAAAGCATCTTAAATTCCGATAAGGAAATAAATTTTTTAAATACATGTGAAAAAGAACACATTAAAGCACATCTTTTACCCTGGAACACATTATATTAATTTTCAGGCTCCCTCTCCAAAGCCACCCTCTGCAATGGTCCCTATTTTCCAGACAGGCACTTACACAGATAAAAAAACGAAGGGATTTTTTTAATATATTGAAGTGTGTGACATTGGCCAACTTACTTTGCTTCATCTTCTGCAAGTCACTAACTCGGCTCTTTGGGATTTTTATCTGGTCTGGCTCAATTTTGTGATCTTTCTGGGTTTCCACATTTTCTTCAAAATTCAAGTGCTGGAGAGGATTTGGAGGGATCTGCTTGGCAATGTCAGCATTTCCATCACTATCACTGGGCAAACCTGCAACGTTAAAATGTGAAGTTATACTCAGAATTTTAGCAGGACAGGATTGGAACAAGCCACCTGCAGTGCAGATATAACCTGATATTTCTCTGACATTAAAGTGACTTGATCTGCAAGCACGGAGTTTATTTTCTATGGGTTTGTCTCTTTTCTGACTGCAATTCTTCCAAACCCTTTCAATGCAGGACTTCAAGTTCTCACATCCTAAACCTTCCCCATGTCACCCTCAAGTGAGCTGTTCCCAGGGACAGGAGAACACTGAGCAGGTGGCAGGAACATTGTCTTATCTGACTGTGGCTACCAAGAGATCAACAACTAACCCCTGAGGGGGTGGTGCAGCCCTAATTAGTACCCTAAGGAGCAACATGCATTTCAATTACTCTGTGCACTGGAGGAATCTTGAAGCACTTATCCTTGAAACTTCTAACTCAAATTTTGCTGCAACTGGTCAAAAGGCTCAGAAATTACTGGTGTGGAGGGTACAAGAAGAGATCATACAACAGCAGCCCAACTGCCTCAGCCAGGTAAGATCACAACCTTGGATCCTGCAGAAATTTATCCTTGGTTTTCTTCTTGTAACCAAAATATTGTCTCATCACCTGCTAACAGGAATTTTACCTGGTGCCAGGTTTGGAGCATGGGGCTGTTCAGTTGGAAGATTCATAACAGACTGATGGCCTTCACTTTTAGGAGCTGAAATAAGTGGCTTCTTTAAAGCTAAAACAAAACAGGGACAAAAGCTTTAACATGAAACAAAGACATTATTTACCTGGTCTTGCTCTAACAATCCTGTAATTTTTTTTTTATATAGTATCCTTAATGAAAATAAAAAAGACAAGATTTCAGGAGGGACATTATCCAAAGTATTCCATTTTGAGAATCTGAGAATTCAGACCTCTAAGGCACAGTAGAAATGATCTGATTTTACATCCCACTTGAATTTTATTACCACAGAGAGATTTTAAAAGTCTGCACTCACTATGAACCACATGGTGTTCACACACATCTACATCACCAAGACCCAAATGTGAAAGAATGAAGAGTATTTCTCCTAACCAGTGGGAGTATCTTCAGCTTTAGCAAGGTCATTATCTTCTATTTCAGGCATGCCTGCATCTCCTCCTGGTTTGATTTTCTCTGCAAGACAAGAAAAGGATATTCTGCCTTACTAACTCTTCAGTCTGAGCAGTGAATTTCCCTCTTGTGGAAGGCTCTAATTTAGAACAATCACTGCAGCTAATCAAGTTATCTGAGCCAAACAATTCCTTCTGCTTCAGAGAAATGCACAGTCTGGAGGCTGGCAAAGGATGCAACACAACTAGCCCATTCTCTATCAAAAGTGCCCAAAAAAGGAAATACCTTTGCCATTTGCAACATGTTCTGAAGGGTCCTCATTCTTCACTGTGTCTTTATCTTCCACCTCTGCAACAGCCTCAGGAATTGCCTGGTCACCATTGCTGGGACTGAGTACAGTGTCTTTACTGGACTGAATTTTTTGTGTGGCCTGTTAGAACAAGTAAGGAGACAACATTAAACACTTCCCTGGAAATTACAAAACAAACGCCCTCAAATTCAAGATTACTTTGGGTGAGCAAAATTGCATTTATGAATTCAATGATCACCAAAGCAAAGAACAGAGTCCTCTGTGCACAAGGCTGGACCCTGGGGGTCTAGAAACACAACTAGACAGAAAATTCTCAATACAACACAGTTGCAGGACATTTCTACTGCCATACACAGGTGTTAAGTACAACACAAACAGGTTAAGGTAACATCAACCTTAAGCCTCAGGTTAGAGCCTTGAAACGGTTCTAGACTGTAAGAGAAGATGTGACAAATTTGCTCTCAGTCTGCCCTGTTGAGATATTTATAGATGAAGAAACAAAAGTTTAAGCATCTGTTTGCAGGAAAGAGGCCCAAATTCTACTGGAAGCCTGTTTCACGTAATCACACCCTTGAGACCATTCCAATACCATTACAATTTGCATCACATTAGCACCTCGAGGCCTCGGCAGAGCTCAGGCTCCCCCTGCAATAACCTGTGTAAGGCTGTGAGAACACAGATCCCACCCTGGAGAGCTGAACAGTGATATCCATGTTACAGGCAAGAACTGAAATCCTCAGCAATGACATCATGGAGGAAGGCTGGGGCACAGCAAAGAATTTGGCCTCAGCTTGGAGCTCAGTCCACCGGGTGAGACAACAGGCAGATTTCTTACACTAACACCCACTTGGGGCTGCTCAGGGGGATACTGAACACAAAGTTAGGGAAGAAATGTCCCAGGCCTCCACATCTCTGAGGCAAACAGCAGTCTTTGGGCTCTTCTCATTCAACATGCTTTCTTGGCATTACCTTTTGTTCCTGTGCAATTTGGTCCATTAATTTCTTGATGTTCTCTTCATGCTGCAGTCTCATTTCCTTGATCTGCTGCCCACACTGCAGGCTTGAGGAGAAACACACCATTAGTTACACTTCATTTGCTGGGTTTGCTCTCCCACAAATGAAATAAGGGAAAAAATATGAAGCGGCACACAAAGCCAAACCTGAGATATAACTAGAATAGTCTGTCCAAAAAGCCTGGTCCTGGCATGCGTAGGGAGTGGACATGGACTGAATACAGAAAGAAAGCAGAACTGGAAAAAATAGGCCCAGAGCAGAAAAAGCAATAAAATAAAGAGAATGGCCATGAATATACTTCCTCCAGAAGCTGGAATGCAACCAAAAGGTCAAGCTCCATAGTTAATCTGTCTGCAAATATTAATTCTGCTGGGAAGGCAATGTGTCTCCCCTGACTGTCAACAGAGAAGGTGCACAACTGCCACTATCAGTTACTGCTCCCAACTCAAATAACATGATCTGAATACACAGCCAGGTGTGTCAACTTCCCCAACAAGCCATGACATCAGCTCAATCATCAAAATTCCAATGTCCCACAAACGCTCAACATAGCACAGAAACACTTCATGTGTGTAAAAGTTTTAAACACTTCCTCAAGTGTTAAGTCTTCCTCACTCCTCAAAGCTGCAGCAGTATTTGTTCTCCCGTTTCTCTATCATCAACTTAAAAGGCTGAAATCAACTTAAAATTTCAATCTACACAAGCTGCTTTCAGCTTCAGTTGAAACAAATGAAATTACACTGCTAGAAAGGCAGGAATTAACAACGCTGGTGACACAGGACTGTGTCCTTTAAACTTTCATGTGTTAGTGAACTAAATCTCCATGTTATAAAAAATACATTGACTTAAAAATGCAGAACAATTCCACTAAGTCAAGATTTTTCTCAGCTCCTATCTCATGTTGGGAGAAGGACTACAACACCCCAAAGAACTTGAAAGTCAAACAGTCAGCTCAGGTGCATCACCAAGTGAGCACACTCGCGTTTTAGGATTAGCAGACATGAGATTAAAGAGCACTTTTTAGTAAATACAGATCCCCGTCATACACACCAACCTGCAGTTACCAACACTCCTGAGGACATACCTGTCATATTCCAGCCTTCTTGTCAGGTAGGTGTTGTTCTTCTTGTACTCATGCAGCTGATCTTCCTGGCGGATGAATTCCTGCCGTAACTCTGCCAGTTGCTCTAGGCCAAAAAGCAAAAATCAACATGAATACAGAAAGATAACAAAAAATGCCCCATGGGAGATACAATTTCCAATATTGCTAAATAAGTAAGAAATCGCTCAAGTTTCATGTCTAGACATACTTTAAAGATTCTTAATCCAATTTGAAGAAGATACCACTTTACTCATGTATGCCAGAGGGCAGCACGAATTAGAGACAAATTCTTCTGATACTATGCCACCTCCCCTAAATGTTTCTGTACCTTTGCATTCAGAAGCCTTGCACAATGCTATTTCACTTATCTGTTGGAAATCTCTTTAATCTCCTGAAAGATTCTGTCACTCTGAGTAACATGGAAGCGCTGCCAGGTTACTTCAGGCAGGATGCTCAAACACTGTCTGCAGTGAGTGTACAAAAGGAGGCAACTTCCCACTATCCATAAAGCCAACACGGATTTCCTGTCTTCACAACTGCTGTAGAAGGTTTCCCTGTTCCTCAGGCTACAAATAATGAAGCTCCCTACTATTTTAAGCTGCAGCTACATGGATACAGGCAGAAGCCATGTGTGTTGTGTGCAGGCATGTTCACATCTGAGCACATTCTGGCTCACTCTGATACAGCAACACCAGAGGCATTATAATCATGTCTGTACAGAACTTCAGAGATGTTTCCTGGACCTTGTCTAACCCAGCATAACCATCACAGTGTTTCTGATCAAACTCTACTAAACTGTATATTTGACCATGAAAATGATTCTGCTGTCTTGTAACTCAGCAGTGCCAGAACACACATTCTTTCTGCAGCAAAGTAAGTGACAGCCAATTCTGCACTTACCCACACCACGTAACAAATACAATGAGATTTCCCATTATGAGATGTTCCAGCATCACCAGATCCTTCATTTCAACTGCATTCTGCAGCACCCAGGCAGTTAAAATGCACAACTTCAGCCTGCCAAATGAGCTTGCCTATGAATCCCTCACCCTTTAGCCGATGTATGTCTGCCATCTGATACGAGATGTTGTTCTGCAGCTTCATCTGGAAGGAAGAAAAGGTTGGATAAATACAGGTGACCAGTAGATTGGGAAGAGTTTGGGCTGTGAAGACTCAGGTGTGTCTGTTTGCTCTGTAAAGCCAGTGTTTGGACAAGATTATTGGAGTGACGTGCACAAAGTTCCTGTAAATCTAAGAAATGTGTATTTAGTGATCTGTAAGTGACATCACCAAACTAAACACTGTATTCAGGCTTTGCTAACATCGGCTTAAATTTTAATTCCAGAACATATTTATATCAAAAAAGTAGATTGTCTGGACTAAAATAAACATGCGGCATCCTGATACTGCAAGAGGGACTGTAAACAGTAAATGTCAAAGCACAGGTTGATAAAAATAAACACAGCATCAACAGCCAAACCAATTGTACCTAAGGTATATGATATAATAGAATAGTTATATTTAAATAAATCTTTTATGTGTTGCTATCTAACATCCTAACACACATTTTATTCTGAGAGGGAATCTCACACCAGTAAACTTCTACAATAGCTTCTGGCATTTTTGGTAAGGACAGAAATAGTTACAATAAGCAAGAAATGCACATACACAAAGTCCTGAAGTAAAGACACTTTGTTTCGTAATTACATAAAGACAAAACCCAGCAGGAAAGAAGAGAAAGAGTCATGTGTGGAATATTCTGAGCAAGGGGCTAAAAATCCTCACCTGTCCTCAGGCACCTCGAGTGCTGTGGCTGCTTTTCTTGCAGTTCCATGGTGGTACAAAGGGTAACTGCAGGAAGGTGCTGAGCAGGGCTGTCACGCGTGGGTGACAAGGTCAGCGTCACCTCTGGGAACAGCACACTGCAGTGCCAGCACAGCCACTTGGCCAGGACATGCTGGGACATACACAGGGACACGCCTGGACACAGGGGCTGTTTCAGTCCCCCCCCCCAGTCCCTGAAGTGTCTGCATCAGTCACCTCCATTTCCTGTCAAAAAAACCCAAAACACTGACATCTGCCCTGCCTTTAGGACTTCCTCCTCTTAACTTGCCTTCCCTTTTATCAAATTATTCATTCTTTAAATGTATTTCCCACTGTGTTTTTGTTGTTACGAGAGGCACTCTGACCAGGCTGATTCATTTGTCCCATGTGGGTACGATCAGGCATTCCTGACTTGCAGGAACTGTAGGGATGGCGCTTTTCTGCAGCACACAGTGTTCACGGAGCACACATCTGACAGCTCCCGGCACACAACAGAGGTTCCTTGGGCAGCAGAGTTTTTGTTCCAGCCTGCAGGATCCTGGCTATCCCTGGCAGCAGGGCACTGCAGGATCCTGGCTCATCCCTGGAGCAGGGCACAAGGGAGTGCAGGCAAATCCTGACCCAAGCCCAAAACAAAAGCCAAGAGGGTTATAGGGCCTGGAGAGGCACCACCATGGCTCGCACCTATGACAGAACACAGTGCTGCTTCACAAGGCTTTTCCCAAAAAAAAAGAAAGTAAGCAGAACTGGAAAATTAGGGACAGAGCAAAAAAATCCAGTAAAATAAACAAAATGGCTTTGAACATATTTCCTCCAAACCCTGGAACATGACCGGAAAGTCCAGCTCCACAGTTAATCTGTCAGCATTTATTAATTCCACCAGGAATGTGATCTTTAGGTAACCTGAGCCCTCTGACCACAGTGCTCTGAAACAGGGACAAAATTACTCCCCACAGGGACACTCAAGGAGCCTTCTGGCATGTCAGAGGTTTGCCCCATGCTCTGCCCACCGAGGCATCCAAGGCCCCTTACAGGATACACAAAACAACACCCCATCAGTGACAGCCTGGGTAGAACTTGCAGAGCTTCACTTCAGAAGCACAACTGGCCCTCCAGTGGGATACACAGAGAAGCAGAAGACACAAGTCACCACCACACCTCTCCATCCACTGGGCACCCACCATGTCACCTCCCCCTCCAACGACCTGGGACAGGGGAGCAGATACATATAGTGATCTGTTGTGTTAATGAAGAAGTATCTCCCCCTATTTTGCAAAACCATAGGCAATAACCACATTTTCCTGTCTTCCACTCTAATGCAGTTGTTTCCCAGAACGTAATAAATCTACAAACAAAGGAGATCCTGGGAAGTAGCAGGGTCTGTTTTCAGACCCTCATCTATGAGAATTCCTCACACACAAACCCTTCCCACTGGCTCCTGCTCATCCCATAACCATGTGCCTGGCTGGGGGAGGGCTGCTGTCTGTGAGCAGGAGCTGCATGGGAATATGCAGCAGTTTTATCACACAATATTTCCTTTTGGTGATTTTGAGTTTCACAGAGAAGTGACAGAATTTATATCCAAACCAGCTCAGCTGACAGTAAATGTCCCTCATCTGAAGGATAGAAAGGGAAGAAGCTTTTTTATGATTCATGGGATCTGTTCCACCTACACATGCAAAACCCACACTCCACGAGCCATGGCACACATCCAGTTCTTCCTGAGCCATGTCCTCCTCTGGTCTAGACCTGTTTGTATTGCTGAGCTCCTCGGGGCCTTTCCAAGCACTTGGGATAGAGAAAATAAACCCTCTGTAGCCCAACGAGCCCTGCACAGGACAAAACCACCAGAAATCCTGCTCATGGACATGCGGCAACCCTCCAGTGCTGTCTGAGTTGTGAGTCTTACCATGTAACAACTCCACACTGCTGCTGTCAAAGCTACAGCTTTGCAAACTGAGGACTTACCCAGTTTTGGCAACAAAGAACAGACCCAGCTGCTCCCGGGGATGTTTGACTTAACAGCTTCTCCCAAGCATTTCTGGGCAGCAGGTAAGGGCAGGGCTGTGTTCCACACCTGGCATGGGCAGCAGCAGGTATGGAATGAGAGGTGCTCCCTGCACGCTGGGCACCTGCCACCTGGAACCTCTCCATCATAGAATCCTGCCAGTCACAAATTTTATTGCACTTACTGCAAATGGATGTGCAAAGCTATGGAAAAACCCCAAAACCTAAAGGCAAGCTGCAAAAACCCCATGGAATACTCAGGAAGCACCTGCTCAAATTCCAGGGTAGGCATTACCCCTGTTTGCCTCTCACAGGAAGCTCCAAAAGAGAATTCTTTGTTTGTTCCAAGGTCCAACAGACCCTCAGGAGCTTACCACAGGAGAGGAGAATTCCCAAGAATTCATGTTTTTGCTGTTTCTTTTTAAACACAAGACACTGGGTCACACTCCCATATTTGCTCCCAAGAGCAAACAACATCCTGGTGCAGTGTGACAGGCTCATTCCACAAGCAGGGGACAAAGGGCAGAGCCAAGGGTTTGGCCTTGATTCCAGAGATCCCTGAGCCAGGGGACTCCAGAGATCCCTGACCCAAGAGGAAGCTGCTGTAGAAACTGTAGTTGCCTCAGCACTGAGAAAGGCACTTGATTTATGTGGCCACATGGCAAAGAACCTCAGCTGAGGACAAAGGAGCACAATGCAGAACTGACACTGAGAACCATCAGAGCAGAACCTTCAACTGAGTTTTCCTTAAAATGAGCCTGATTTTTTTGTGATCACTTGATACCAATATTGGGGTTTTATTTTGGCTCCTGCATTTCACAAGTGGATTAAGATCACAGGTAACAAGCAGTTTGTTCAGACAGACTTGCTAAATTCTATTTTGAGAGGAAAAAAATTATCATTTAAGCCTTTTTTGGTCAGACACTTTATATCTACTACTGTTTCCTTGTGACAGACTTTCATTCTCTAAAACAAAGCTTTATTCTCTACTCTCAGAGAAGTAACAGTCACTTAAGTAAAGTCACTTAAAGGGTTTTAGAAAAAAAATAAACACTGTTGCAACTGAGAAAAGACAGTGGCTTACATGGGAGGAAAAAAGGCCAGCTACTGGTTTTAGATAAAATCCTACTATTCTGGCCTCTTAGGACACTTTCAACATCTTGAACACAAAAGAGAGGATGTTCAAAAGCTATGAGCTCACATGGCCTTAACTGGCAGTGTCTGGAACAAAGAAGGAAGATACATGGCACACACTGCAGGCAATTAACACTAAATTTAATTTGGGAGGTTTACTAGGCACATTTCTCTTTCTGTCCTGTGCAGTGTCACACTCAGATCATCCAAAGCCTAGGTAGATCTCTGGGAACACCACAGTGGTGGGCAGGCAGGGGAAGCCAGCAGCATCTGTTTGTACCCCGCGCATTCGAGTGGGCCCTGGCGCCAGTAACCAGTGCTGCACCCCCCAGCTTGGACCTACATCTTCTCTCCCGATGTCCTACAGGAACACATCACAGATTTCAAAAAAATTACTAATTTCTTGCATTAAAAGCACACCTTACCATGCAGCCCAGTAACTGATCACAGAATCCTTGAGGCTGGAAAAGCCCTCCCAGACCACTGAGTCCAACTTCTGCCACCTTGTCACTAGCCCAGAGCACTGAATGCCATGTCCAAGCCTTCCTTGAACACCTCCAGGGGTGGGGACTCCACCACCTCCGTGGGCAGTTGCAATGCCTGGCCACCCCTTCCAGGAAGCAATCCTTCATGAATTGTGCTGATAGCTTACCTGAATCCTGCCAGGGGAGTTCTACACCCACAGGCAGTTACGCTAACGCACCAGACAAGCGGACTGCCCTTTTGCAGACAGAAGGGGAAGTATCTTGGCTAAACCCCAACTGCTTTAGAATCACTGAATCACTGAGGCTGGGAAACACCTTTAAGATCACAAAGCCCGTGTCATATCCAATTGGACTTTTTATTGCAGTCTAAGGAAAAATAAAATTAAAAATACGTTTGCTGAACACACAAAGGGCTTAATCTTAATGGTTCAGTAGGAAACTTTAATACAAACTTAATCAGTTCGAGGGAGTCTAACTCTGGAATGGGATATATACATATTCAGCTTTTTCTGTGACAATTAAATGCATTTTCTGAGGCTGCTCATCCAATATGTGATAAGAAATGGCCAGAAAATCAAACCTAGCCAGTAATTACCCTGGAGAGTGTGGCGCTGCAGTTGTTCCCGCTGTGAAAGCAGTGTTCAATGAGCAGAGTGATGACCTGCATGCAAATACGCCCCACATGCCCCCTGAGGAGGACTTGTGTGGTGAGCCCCGTGAACTTCCCAGTTCAGGACAGTTACGAAAGCAGAACAGTGAAAGCTGAGGCAGTCACTCATCTTCCACAACAAAAGAAAACCTCAGGCCACCCCCACTAAAAGGGCTAGCTGAATTTTCTATGAGCTTGGCTTCTCCAAGCCAAAGAAAATGACACGTTAGTCAGTAGCAGGGTTGCTTGGGTTTTTTTTCCCCCAAGTACACGCTGGCAGCATAAAAATCAGAGCGTGCTGTACCAGGCATTCCAAGAGGCAAGCTCAGGGTGCTACTGAACACCACACTGGTTTCATTTCCCTTGAAACTCCAGTTTTACGGCTGTCTGGTTTCTTGAATACTCACAGAAGATCAACTATTCGTAGCAGAGATAGAAAGCTATTAAACAATAAGTAAATTTGAAACAGCCGTCTAGAAACGAGCGATCTCTCGGGATTTTCATTGTTCACACACACACTAGACATCTTCAGCTCTTTCTGGGGACGTTTTCAGAAAACAGAGTGCGCTGCAGTTGTCCCAGCAGCACCAAACCTGTGCCTCGGGGGCCTTGTTGGACACTTCCGCTGAAGAGCCTTCGGGGCCACCTTGGGCAGGCGAGGACTAAGTGCCCCGGGCTGAGCCGCCCCGCAGGGTACCAGGACCCCCCGCCGCCCCTTCACCTTACCTTGCCATCCTCGCACCTCTTCACCTGGCCGTCCCTGGCCTGCAGCTGGCTGCTCAGGTGGCTGTAGTCCGCCTCCTTCTGCTCCAGCTGCTTCCTGTGCGAGTCCACCTTGCCCAGGAGGTCGGAGTTCCGCCGCTCCAGGCGGCCCCGCGCCACCTCGGTACGCTGGGCCTGGCTCTGCAGCTCGGCCAGCTCCTCCCGCAGCAGGGCCTGGCGGGACGCCGCGTTCCAGCAGTGGAAGGCGAGGACGGCGATCACCGCCAGCAGCGCCACGAGCACCAGCGAGGGCAGGCGGCCGCCCCGGCGGTTCGCCCCGAACCCCACCATGGGGGAGGCCGAGGGCGGGGGCTTCAGGGGCAGCGGGGAAGGCGCTCAGGGGAGCCCTCAGGATGTGAGGGGAAAGGGGTATCCTGAGGGTGGAAGAGGGAATGAGCCGAAGGGGCACTGAGGGGTCCGTGGGGAGGGGGGATAAGGTTGGGGGGCTGCGGGAAGAGGCCCTGAGGGCGGCGGGCTAGGGGAGCTGGGAGAGAACGGCAGGAGAAGAGCCCGAGGGGAGCGGGCGGTGCACAGCAGGGCTGTGCCGGTCCCGGCCGAGCCGCCGCCGCCGCCGGGCCGTGAGGGACCGACCGACCGACCGACCGACCGGCCGAGCCGCCACCGCGGCGCCCCGCCCGCTACCCGCCCCTTGCGCCTCTCGCGAGAGGTGCCCGCGGAGCTCTCGCGAGAGCCTGGTCCTGCCTGCGCTGAGGCGGCTTGTGCTGAGGCGGCTTGTGCTGAGGGGGCGGCACGGGAGCGTGACAGTCACGGTAAAGAACATTAAAAACCTTCCAGTGTTACCGCCTACCATGTGCAGGGAAACTTTTCACATTCGCAGCCCCGTCCAGCCTGGCCTTGGACACTTCCAGGGATCCAGGGGCAGCCACAGCTGCTCTGGGAAACCTGTGCCAGGGCCTCCCCACCCTTACAGGGGAGAATTCCTTCCCAGTATCCCATCTATCCCCGCCCTCTGGCAGTGAGAAGCCATTCCCCCTTGTCCTGTCCCTCTAGGCCCTTGTCCTAAGTCCCTCTCCAGCTCTCCCGGAGCCCCTTTAGGCACTGGAAGGAGCTCTGAGGTGTCTCTGGAGCCTTCTCCGGGTGAACACCCCCAGCTCTCCCAGCCTGGCTCCAGAGCAGAGTACACTGGGGCGGGAACGTCATGGGCTTCTCAGCCCCACACCTGAGAGATGTTTCCTGAGGGAACAAAGCGTGTCCTCGGAGTGAAGTCAGGGGGTGAATAGTTTGTTTTATAAGAAACACTCAGATAACGCATTTATTCCTGGGCAGATTGCCGCGTTAATGTTGCTGTGCCACTGGTTCTCACAGGGGGAAATGGGACACAGAGCTGGGCTGAAACATGGAACCAGCTCCAGCCATGGCTGCAGCCGCACTCTCGGTGTGAGAGGAGAGAGATCCTACCAAAGTGAGGGTTTGGTGTGATGGGAGAGAGACCACAGCAAAGTCGGGCGTGCGGGTGTTCACCCACACAGAGCCTTTGGGCTTGGCTTTGCTCCCTGTGACAGGATTTAGTAACAGTTCTGCTGCACTGCTGTGGTCAAGCACTTCGGGCAGCAGAGGTTCACGGTGAGCTCCTGGGCACAACCCCAGTACGTCCAGCTGCAAATGGTGTGGGGACGATGTGGGAGAAATGAAAGGGGATCAGTTTTCCTTCTAAAAGCAAAAAGGACAATATTTAAGAAATAAAGTATAAAATACCTTCCTGAGACACAGCATACATTGTGCAGAATGTCAGCTGTGACAATGGCGTCACAGCTTTCTCCTTCCCACCTGATTCCATGCTTTACATACTAATATTTGCACTTCGGCTATTTAATTGCTGCTACACTGATGGCCCGTTAATTTGCCAGCCTGCTCTCTGCAGATGGCAGTGCAGATTCACATTCCAAATCCAGCATTGCAAATTTTTCCTCCTTGTGAAGCTGGATAGTTCTAGGGTTTAAGCCTGCCCTGTTCAGCTTGTTCCTTCTGGCTGCACTCATTCTGTGCCAGCCTGACCACTGTGAGCCAGGAAATGTTTGTCTAAATAATGGAAATACAATATAAATGTGACAGATTTGAGCTCAGAACTATACCTGGGTTTATTTCATTTAATTTATACCTGGGTTTCACTGAGTTTGATTTTGTACTAACCTGTAAGAGTCAGCTCAAAAATCTGTCCATGTAGTGCTCAGTGGTCTTTCCCCCTCTCTTCTTTCAGCTGTTCCTGTTGGAATTTGTTTGATTTCCCAGCTCCTCAGAGTTCAGAGTCAGAACTTGCCCCTGCACATTTTCTTGTGGTTTCCTTTGCATATCTGGGAACTGAGGCAATACCAGGGAGTTTTCTTTTTCCAATTAATTTGCCATTTAATTTCATCTGTGTTCCACGCCCTGTGATCCTGTCCTAGTCTGTTCTTTTCCTGGTTGGAAGGGTATACCTCCTCCCTCTCCCTGGCTGTAATCTTACATTGTGTGTTGGAATAATGTACCCCATGGCATGTTCAGCTCAGCCTCTGACAAGGTCTTGGCTGATCCTTGGCTTCTCTGCCCACGATCTGGTGTGAATGGGGAGACCGCTCCCTGGAGCACTCGCATTGTTTCATCCTGAAACACAGAGCAAGCACAAGAACAAAGCCTTAATCCCTGTACCTATCATGGAAAGTGAAGGATCCAAAGAAGAAAATGTATTTGGTGTTGTATCAAAACCTTCCAGACCTTTCTGCGCATCTTTTCCATTTGTCTGCCACTAACCAGATTAATATACACAAAGGTTATTTAACAAAAAAAATAGTAAAAATCCAGCAAACTCTTATATCCACTAATATAATCAAGAAGAAATAACACAGCTGGCATTTATGGACTTTTTTCTACGTCACAGAGAGGTAAAACTGATGTCATTTAATGACTTTTCTGTTAATATTACCAGGATGTCATAAAAATGTGCAGAGGTTTGATAATGTAAAATTACAGTGGTTCTGGAAGGTGTTAACATTTTCCGAGGAAGAATGGTCAGGACTGGTGGTGCTTCAGAGTTGTGTAAGCAGCAGCATGAGAGCCCTTATCAGGGGAGAAAACATGCAAAGGAACCTCAAAAACTGCTGTCTCAACCCTTGTACTGTTACAGGGCATCCTCCTGGCTTGGTTTTGCTGATGAAATCCACCACATACATTTGATTTTCTTCTTCCCTTCAGACATTCCACTTTGCAAAGGAATTGCTGATTATTTCCTTCCTTTTTATTTTCCTGCTGTGAAGTTGGAAAGTTTAGGAGCCCCACATGAAGTATTTTTAGAACCAGTGTTGTATTGTTACTGCCATGGCACTTTTATCAGTTAAAGCAATAAAAAATCTGAGTTGTTGCTTCAGCCAAGTATTTTGATCCCTTCAGAATCCAGAGCAGGTTTTTAAATGAAAGATAAATTTATCCATATTTATTTTTTGTGCATAATTTAACTCAAAGATAAGAAGACAGTCTGATTTAATAATCTATTCAGCATTACAGAAAATTGGTAATTTTAAAAGTCTCTGATTAAAGATTCTAAGATCTTGTTTCCTTCCACTGTAGCAGAATAAACCTTTTTTTTTAATATATTACAAGTTTGTGGGTTTTTTACAAACATTCTGAATGC
Source organism: Platysteira castanea (assembly GCA_013397175.1). Lineage (NCBI taxonomy): Eukaryota > Metazoa > Chordata > Aves > Passeriformes > Platysteira > Platysteira castanea. The sequence goes on from VYXC01000942.1 coordinate 61,211, forward strand.
AGAACTCAAATTATCCCAGACTTTTAGCATATCCTTAAGAGCTGATTAACATACTCCATCTGTTGGTCTGCCAAACAACTATCCAAATGAGCAGCATTTCCGTGGAGATTTGTAAAACTACAGTTAAAGTAAGCAAACAGCTCTAGCAGGGGGATGGCATTGGAGGGGTGTTTTATTGGAATGTGATTGTTGCAGCTGGTGGGTGAGTTTGGTGCTTAAAGCACTGCTGTCCTGCAAAGTGTCCAGGACCTCCTCACCTCAGAGCTGTGTCCGTGAACACTTTGGGTGCTCATTTTCAGGAAGAACAGTAAAAATAATTTATTTCAGCACATTCGATGAGTACCCCCAAGTGACCCTCAGTGCTCTGAGGGCATCTATTTCCTATCTCTAATAAAGTGTAACTTGGACTGCAGAAGCCAGTTAAGGCCTGTTGACTTCTAAGGAAAATATTTGCTGTATCTCTGAAGGGTGAAGATGGTACTTGAGCAGCTGGAGAAGGAGTTGAATGGAATCAGAACTGGGGTTTAGAGCTGAAATGGGGTTATGTTTATTCATGGGCATCTGAGGTTTGGAGATCTTTCTGAGAGTAAGTGCTTTGGAGTGAGGTATCAGAATCAATCTCTTAGAACATGTTGCTTTATGAAAACAAACCCAGGAACATCTGGGATTGGCTCACCAAATGCCAGCCCAAAGAGCAGACCTGTACCCAGGGAATTGTGATTGGCTTGAAGCTGCATCCCAGGCTGAGAGCAGGGAGCACATCTGTTCCTGGGAAGCAGCTGGGGAGGCTCAGTGCACTCTGGTATTTTGGAAAAAGGTGCTTTCTCTCAATAGTATTCCACAGAAGAAGGTTTGTTTTCATTTTTAGTAGCAGCTCCGAGGGGCTGGTGGAATTCCTGTAAAAGCAAATGACATTTCCAGCAAGGATAAAGCCACAGCTGCTGGCAGGAGCTCCCCTAGGTTATTGTGGATAATCACTGAAAAGGCAAAGCATTGATTTTGGAGTGATTTTTGCAGGGAAGCATCTGTGAGGGAATGAAGAGTGAATGGTGCGCTGGGAATGGTTTTGTGCTGAGCTTCAGAGAGGAGCTGACAGCTCAGGGCTCACGGAGCTCCTGGGGATGCAAACCAGGCTGGGCATGCCCAGAGTGGGTGTGGGGGGATCAAAATGCCCCTTTTACTTCGAGCAGGAGTGGTTGCAGGAAGGGGAAAGCGTTGCTGTGGATTTCCCTGGGAAGAGATGAGCTTCAGAGGAGCAGAGCTGCAGCCAGGGCCTTGGAGCAGCTGTTGAAGAAGGTGGCCTGGGGAACAATAAGTGGGACGAAAAGAAAAATATCCTTGGACATGAGGTAGCCGTGGCCTCAGAGTGAGTGAAGCTTGTGGTTATTCCTGGCTCCTAAAAGGAAAGGTTATCTGTGCTGGGAAGGAGCTCAGGCAGAGTGCAGACAAGTATTTTAACACAGGGAGTTGTGGTTCTGTTGTCTCGTGTTGTGGTTTCACAAAACATCCACCTCAATTACTGTTTCTTTGTTGCTGGGGAGCACAAGCAGAGGAGGAAAATAATAATTTAAATTTAATTCTGCTAAATATACATGAGATTTCCTGGGACAAAGAAAAGACTTCTGTAGCTTGAGGGGGTGTTACTGTGCCAGATTTCAGAGGCTCTACTACAGCCAATACCATTCTTGGAACAGCTTAGTTGGAAGCATTTTTATAACATTTTTTTAGGCAACACAAATACAGCCATTCCCTCCAGGACTGTATGGGATTGCTCTGGAAGTCACACCAGGTATATCTGTGTGGTGCTGATTGTTGCTGTGTTTATTTTGGGGAATTAGAGAGAGTCCAGGATGATACAATTTGCAGATCATGCCCTTGAAATTTAAAGAAAATGTTTAAAAATGTATGTCTGGCCTCACTTTCCCCAGATGATTATGGTCATAGGATATACATTCAGATATTCCAAGGGCAGGTACTCTGGGTTTTCATGCTCCCCAGGACAATGAAGCCCTTCCTCAACTCTTGTTGCTGTAACTGCCTTGTAATAAAGACCCCAGCTGCTGCCACATGATGCCAGTTACAGTAGATCTAAGTTAACTAAGTTTCATGGGTCAAAAAGGTAGTAGACAATTCTCCAATAAACATGTCTGATTAAAAAAATATTCTATCTGGTGGTACATGGTATTATGTTGAGGCATTTTCTGATAAATGGGAATTGGTTACATGAAACATCTTTTTAAAAACCTTAATTTGATAATGTGAGTGCTGCTAAAATAATTGATTTCCAAACTGGTAGGGGTGGTGGCAGTTTTATGTTTGTTGCTGCCTATTCTAAATTTGATAACAGCTTGAGGCAAAGATTTTAAGGCATTTAAACATCCCAAGCTCCATCAGGGAATTTTCTGCTTCATACACCAAAAACCCCAACAATTTTGCCGTTATGTATAAAGGTTCATATAAAGTGTCACCGGACAAAATCTCACTTTGTCCTGGTTGTGCTCTGGATTCACAGCTGGGAACTGGTGTTTTTGTTTTAGTGATTAAATATCCCGAAACTCACATTAAGGTAATAAGTCAAAGCTCATCATGCTGAGGGACTCTGCTCCTTGGGGGTGAAACGTTTCCACAAAGACGGGGTGGATATTTTGGGGGTCAAAGATCAGGCCAGTGGGATTGGCTGGGAAATGCACTTCACCCAGTCAGCCTTTCCTCTTAGGAGAGGTGCTCCATTGCTGAGTCCTCAGGAAACCTGCAGGAATCAAGAATATTCTGTATTTTGCAGAAACCTCTTTTTTTTTTTGCAGAAACCTTTTGCTAAACCTCTTGTAGTCAAGCTCGAGTGAGGCTTGCCTGACCCCCTCCCCACATTCCTGTCTCCGGTGGCTCTGTGCTATACCCAGGGCAGTTTGACCAGGAGTTTTGAGAGGATTTTTCAATCTGGTTGCTGAGCACTGATATAACCTGCACCAGCTGCTTCCGACAGAGATGATTTAGTAGTTGGATTCGATGATCCTTAGGGTTCCTTCCACCTTCCACTTCAGGATATCCTGTGGTTCAAAAATCCAAGGCCGGGGTGTCCTGTGGCGTGCCGCAGGCCTAACCCTAACCCTAAC
>VYXC01000943.1:795-15878 GCA_013397175.1 Platysteira castanea
GGGGCCGTGCCCGGGGCATCCCCGAGGCTGTTTTTTGCGGTTGGATTGCACTTTCCCCTCCGGTGTTTGCTTTTCTTTTTTTCCTTCTTTTTTTTTTTGTTGTTTAATTCTGCTCCCCGCGCGGCGCGGCTCCCCCCGCAGCGCTGCCCGCCCCGCCAATCCGGGCCCTGCGGGGCTGGGGGGCTCCGGCAGCGGCTTTAAAAGCGGAGCCCTTTGTGCGCCGGAGCCCGGCGGAGCCCCGCACCGGCAGCCCGCCTGNGAACGTGCAGTACCGGGATAGTACCGGGATGTACCGTGCCGTGCCGCGCCGCCGGCAGCCGCCGCCGCCGCCGCCGCCGGGAGGAGCCCTGGACCACGCTGCACCGGCAGCCCCGGGACCCGAGCATCCCCCTCGGCAGGTATTTCATCCTCCCCGCCTGCACCCCAATAAACGTGTGTCAGCCCGGCTTGCCCCGCTCGCCGTTTTGACGGGTCTGGGCTGGTCGGCTTTTATTATTTATTTACTTTTCTTTTTTCCCTATACCCGCCTTCCTTCTTCCCTCCCTCGCACCCGCTGGTTTGGGATGGTGGGGCTGAGGGTGTTGTGCTGGTGGCACTGGAGCAGGCTGAGGTGACAGGGCTGCAGGAGACGGGGTGCTGCCCGCTGGTGGATAAGCCGGGGCTCGCTGGGGACAGCTCGGTCACCGCTGCTGAGGGTGGGGTGAGCACAGAGCGGCTCCGCAGAGTCTGTTGTACGGTCTCTCGAGGGGTGGGATCAGCACTACGGGTTGCTGCTGCCTCGCACTGGGTGCTCTATGGGCACCTCCAAACTCTCTTCCCAGCACCTATGAGCAGACCTCTCCCAAACCCTTTGAAATTTGGCCCTAAACAGTCCTACAGCTCAGCTACCAGCTTTAGGGCGACGCCAAACTGGCCTGGGATGTCCCTGCAGCTGCCTTGTCACCAAGGAGTACCACAAGCCGTGGCCCCGCGCAGCAACTGCAGCCCTGCTCTGTCCCCACCCAGCCCTGCTGCGGTGGGACCTGCCTGCATCCCTCCAGCCCCCAGTTCAGCCTCGCCCCACCTCTGCATTTCGGCCAAAGCTCTGCTGCCTTCCCAAAGCTGTGCTGTGTCCTTGGAAGCTGAAAGGTTTCCTCCTGGGCTGAGCAGTGACGGTTGGAGCCGGCCAGCAGCACCACAGGCACTGGGTCTGGGCTGTCATCTTCCCTCCTTGACCCTGGCCCCTGGGCTTGGCTGGGAGGGGATACACTGGTGGCTCAGGCTGGAGCTGGGAGACGGGAGTGGGGTCAGGTATGTGGTAGTCAGCTATCCCACCTGGGAGAGCTCTTTGCTCCTGGTGGGTTCGCAGCACTGCTGGGGAAGCATCAGGCTTGACTGGGAAGCACGAGGGGCCTCGACCTTTGCACCGTGGGAAGTCACCCAGCGAACCGTTGGTGAACTTGGATGCCAGTGCGGCGCTTCTGTGCCAAAGCCACCAGCCTTGCGTGAGCAGAGGATGGAGGAGACATCGGTCACGGCCACCCACGGAGCCACCGTTCCTCACCCTTGTTGTTAGAGGGCCGCAGCTGCCCCGATTGCTGCCTGGAGCGTGACTGAGCAGCCACGGCGCCCAAGGCACTCCGGCTGGGCTTGCAGTCCCCCGCGGCACTTGGGGTGGGGACTAGCCCTGGCTGGGGACCAAGGGCGGGTGCTCGCCAGCCCCCACGTGCAGGGAGGGAGCCGTTGGTGCAGTTGTTTGCATGAGCAAGAGCGAGAGCTGAGGCTGACCGCAGGAACCTGCGGCTGCTGCGGGGGGCCCGGCTGCTGCAGGGGTCCCATTGGCCCCAGGGAACAGCTGAGGGGCTGTTATGCAAATTTAGAGGAGCCAGGAAACCAGCCGGAGGGCAGAGGAGTCTGAATTTCTCCTCTCCCCTCTGAGTCACCTGGGCTGACTTCCCTGGCTCCAAGATGCTGTGGTGGTGCCTGATGAGAGCCTTGGCTGGCATCCTTCCAGCATGGCATTGCTCTGGCACCTGGGCACCAGCTGGTCCTTGTCCCTGTGTGTGGGCAGGGCTGGGCACGGAGTGTCCCTCTGCGCCCAGGCTTGCCCCCCAGGAACGGCACAGCCTTGCGGTTGCCACACTGGCTCTGCAACCTTTGCACAGCCAGGACCTTCAGCTGTTTTGGGAGGGGGCTGGGAGCAATGTGTGGTGGTGACTGGGGGGGCTGGTGGTAGGACAGAGTAGGTGCAGTTTTGGGAAAGGACCAGTTCTGTCTGTTCTCAGGTCAATCTCTGTTCCCGGGGTCCTTCCATGTACGGCTTCATAACAGCCTCCAGGGACAGAGGGACTGCTGTAGGGGCTGGATGGAGGCAATTCCCCTTTGCCCTGGAAAAGTGGCACTGTGGCTGCAAGCATGAAATGTCAAAGGCTGTGGATGGTCTCCTGAAAATCACCCTGGTGTCTTCCTCTTGGTACATGCCTGGGGTACTGGGGGTTAGCAGTGGGTTTGGGGACACTGCCATCCCCCAGGAGGGCAGGGGCTTGTTCCCTCTGCTCTGTCCCAGGACAGTCCTCTGGCACAGTGTCCTTTGTCACAGCCCCCTCGGCAGCAGCAGAGGATGATGTCCTTGCCTGCCCAGGTGTGCCAGAGAAACACCACAGCCCCGCACATCCCCAGGTACCATCACAGCAGCACTGCCGCACTCTGCCCTGCTCTTTGCACCCTGGTGACCCAAGCGATGGGCACGGGCAGTGGCTGTCCCCTGGGAATCAGGTGCTGTGGACCCTGTGATTTCACATGCCAGTGGCCAGGCTGGAGGCAGCAGCCTCCTGTCAGATACAAAAGGCTTTGCCTGCCACAAAGGAGGAACGTGTGTGTGTGAGCAAGAGAGGCCAGCACCCGTGGCAGAGCACACCCAGGCTTCTGCCACTTCCTCACTCCACAGGAGGGACATGGTGGCCCCACTCTGAGTGACAGCCAGCACCAAGCACAGCAGTGTAGCCAGCTCGGCAGCATCCCTCCTTCCTGCAGAGCAAGCCACAGGTGAGTGCGATGTCACCTGCCTAACACAGAGGAGCAGAGCCCAGTCCTCAGAGCAGCCTCTGGTATGGGGGAAGGGGACAAGCCCAGCCAGAGCCTGGCCTGGCACTGGGAAGAAAATTAGTCACAGCAGCTGAAGGTCCCCATCACCACACACTCTGCCTCAGTGCCTGCTGGAAGTACCCAGACAGGCAGATTTCCTCTGGCCAAGCGAAGTGCCAGGGGGTAAATGCCCTTGTGCCAGGAAGGTGGGAATCCCAGCAGGATGGGATATGCACAGCCACCAGGTTGTTCTCTGCAGGAAAAATGCTCCATAATGATCCTGAAAGCACCTTTGGGTGACAGAGGCCAGGTGCCCATGACACAGACTAGCAAAATGTTGCTCCAGTGGGACACAGTGACTGTTTTTGCTCTTCCAGTGTGGTGCACAGGCTTATCCCCTGTGCTGCTCTCTGGGCTCTGGCTCCTGCTGCCACCATTTGTCCCTCTGCCCTCCTTCCCAGCTGCCTTCTGCGCTGCAGGGAGGCAGAGCACAGCTGAAAACACACCTACTGCGTCCCCCTTCCTGCCTGTTTGCTTCCTCCCCTCCTGGCTTTGCCTTTCATGGCAGCCTCCTAAGTAAACAAAGGTCACGCCACCACGCTTTGCCTACACACACACAAACACACACACAAACTCACACACGTGTGCGTGCGGCTGGCGCCCTCCTAATAAACTTTGACCACATTTCCATCCCTGTGGACAGAGGGGCGGCAACCTGCAAACATGCTGAGGTCAACGGGGCTGGCAAAAATGTGCAGCTGGGGGAGGGAGAGAGAGGATTTCCCTTCCTTTAGCACAGAGGCAGGCTACTCCACAGCTCAACCCCTTATTAGACAGGGGAACAGCCACACGTGGCACACCCAGCACAGCCTACCGGCAGGAAGGGCTTTAATTTGGGTGCACACCTGAGCTGTGCTGCTGTGGGAGCTCCCTGGGGACCCACGGCATGATTGCCAGCCCCCTCACCTGGGATAAGCCCTGACAGACTCATTCCACAGCTGTGGGGCTCTGAGTGCTGTGCCTATGCCACAGGCTGGCCCCTGAACTCCTGTCAGCCACAGCCTGCACTCCACACACCCCAGAGAAGCCAAGTCCCACGAACCCAGAGGCAGCAAGCCGCCATCAAATGTGCTCATCCCACAGCTCCCCTACTCCATTTTCCCTCCAAAAAAGGCACAACTGCCCAAAACCCCCTACAGAATCCACCTGTCAGTATTCATGTTGAGAACACAGGGGTTGCAGTGACTTCTCCAACACAGTTTTCCAGAAACATCCCCTCTGGCCTTGGTGTTATTGCTGTGTTTCCATGCTCTCTCAGCAGTGGGGTGCCTGGGGGGATGGGGGCTCCAGCCTGTACTGCAGAGCTTGGGGCAGCACTGGAACTGCTCTTGGGTTGGGGACAATGAGTGGGTAACTCACTGTCCCCGTGGGACATTCTTCCTTCACTTTGTCAGTTTAAAATGTAGTTTAATTATTAAAATACACTTCAGGAAGAGCTTTAGGTTGAGCAGGCCAAGGACAAAACCCTCCCAGACTCTATGGCAATGGTGAGTCTGGGGGCTCAAAGCACCTTCACTGCTTGGTGAAGGTGTGACTCCTGGACACGGCTTGGGACAAGTGTCCCTTTCTGGCCCCAGGATGGAGGCAGTGCCCTGGGGGGGCACAGAGGTACTCAATGGGGGTCAAGCTCCCCTTCCTGGGATGTGACTCCTCTGGGGCTGTTCCCCCCACTCCTGGGCAAGCAAGTGCTGCGGGGCACAAGGAGACGGCCCCCCCAAACACGCCGCTGCACAGTGCAGGCAGCTGCCACGCTGCCCTGCGGCACGGCTGCCATGCGTGCTGCCCGCAGCAGCCACCCAGCACGAGCCAGCCATCCCTCCGCCCTTCCCTACTGTCACTCGGGCTCCAAATGGGGTTTTATTGCATCCTGTTTTGCAACGGCAGCGGGGACGGGCCTGTGGCAGGGCTCTGGCAGGTCGTGTCCCCTCAGCGCCGGCAGGACGGGCTGAGCCGGGGCGGGGGGAGGGTGCAGATCTGCCCGCTCCCAGCTTTGGCCGCTGGCCGCTAACTCCGGGATTTTTATGCTCCGTATCACCAGGACGTGGCTTATTCCCAGGAAGGAAGCCAGGCAAAAGCACGCTATTAAAATGCTCCAGTGGCCTTTGCAACGGGAAGCCCTCGGGCTTTGCCAAGCAGATGCCTCAGATTAGGGTAGGGGGATGCAAGGAACGGCCTTTGAGCACCACGAGGCTGCCCCAGTGCCCCACATCGCCTCCCTCCCTACTCACCCAGCCTGGGGGGGGGTCCCCTGGGCTGAGCAGGGGGGAGCTCGGTGCCCCTCCCCGCTGTGTGGAGGAGGCAGGAGGGGCAGATTGAGTTATCTCCTGTGCCGGGGGGCTGAGGGCGGGCGCTGCGCTGGCACCCAGCCCGGCGGCAATTACTCCAGCGGCAATTACTCCAGTGGCATCGTGCGCAGCGATGATGCCACGCTGCAGGAATGGCAGGGGTGGCTCGCCTCTGCTCCTGGGGCGCCCGCGAGCCGCCAGGCTGGGACTAGGCTCATTCAGCCGTGCCCCGTCTCCGGTTCTCCCAGCCCTCGTGGGAGGTCCCAGATCTTACCAGCTGTGCACCCCAGTACGGTGCTGCTCTGATGTTTCCCCTCCCGGCTGCGGACAGGGAACTTCTGCCTTGCAGTAAGCGTGGGGGCATTCCTGTGACCTGGTGTCCTGGTCCCCTGCATGCTTTGTGCTCATGAGCAGGATTCGAGCTCTCATTTCCACCACACACTGCACATTCTTGGTCTTCGCGGTCACAGAGGGAAGCCTGAAATGGACCTGAAGGCGAAAACAAAACGAGCCCCTTGGGCTATCCCCTCCCAGGGGACTGTAGACAGCTGCGGTGGTGGGATGTGGTGTGGCACTTTCCAGCATCTCCTCAACCAGAATTCATTTCTCTTTCCCCAACTATAATATTTATTTCTCTCCGAAAAATACCCCTCCTGCCATTGTCACCCTGTGATACCCAGGCAGCAGAACACAGTCCCTGCCCCACTGCGACAGCTGTTTCTTCCCACTGCCCTCACTCTGTCCTGCCTCCCAGTTGCCCTGGTGGATACTGGGATTGCAGCTTTTGGAAGCTTCCCTCCCTCGCAGAACGGGGTGCTGGCTCGAGCTCCCAAAGCCGGGGTGCTCACACATCTCCCTCCATGCACAGTCACCCGCTTCGTTTCTCCCTCCAGCCTTGGCTCTGGGTCAGGGTTTGCTGTTACACTGCTTCACGGAAGGGCCCTCAAGCCCCAGCACTTGTCTAGCACTCAGGGCTGACCCCCACAATCATATTTCTCTCCTTGCAGACCCCCATTAGCTCTGCTGCCTGTCCCTGCTGAGCATCCCATGGGATTTCCACATGGGGACAGCCACCCGCCACCCAGCCTGCTCCCACTGCAACATGCAGGGAGCTCCCGCTGCCCTCGAGTGACCTTGTTTGGGGCCTGATGGGTATTAATCCATGCTTAACAGGCCACTGGGTGAACAGGCCAGCTGGTACTTGAGGGGTGGAGGGGAATGAGGGTAGCAAAGAGGACCTGCTCCTGGACAGATCCAAACCAGGGGTAGAGATGCAGGGAGAGCTGAATCCTGTGTTGCAGCAGGCGGATGCACAGGACAGCATTTGGTGAAGGGGCAAGGTGACCCTGCTCCCCAGGGCCACCACTCGACTGTGTGCTGGGGGATGTGGCTCTCCTCTCCTCTGCTCCCAGGTGCTGCTGCAGGAGGCTGGCACGCAGCATCCACCCAGATGCATCCCGGCGGCACAGGGCATGGGCAGGCCAGTGGGTTCATTGCAATGCTGAACTCCTTTGCAGGGAGGGGATGGAGAAAGGAACTGAATATTTAATGCCGACAAAGTGCCTTGATGCTGGTGGCATCAAGGGAGGGACCTGGTGCTGAAGGCGCCAGGGAGGGACTGGAGCTGTGATCAGGATACTGATCTACAGGCAGCTTGTGCAGGGCAGGGTGACACCAGCACACCTGCCATGTCCTCTGCCCTGGCGTTTTGTCCCCTCAGCTGATGAAGGCAGATTATGCGTCAACAGCCCTGCTTGGCACCCAGCAAGAGCACCATGGAGTAGAGGAGTGGGGCGCAACAGGGGCTGGGAGCTCATGCACACAGAAGTGGGGGCTGTGGGGCTGAGGATGGCACCAGGCGCTGGTCCCAGCCCGTTTGCAGGTGAGCTGTGCTCTGCACTTCTGCTTGGATTGGTTTCTCCTTGGAAGGATATGGGGTGGGGGGCAATACAAGCCCTATGCAAGGGGAGATGTTTCAGGTGCACTCAGCTTAAAGAATGAGTGGTGCTCAAAGACAGGATGAGCTAGGAAGGACAGACAGGAAATGCCAGGACGAGATAAACCTGAAAGGGGAGATGTGGAAATACGAGGGAAGGAGCCAGGAACAGCACCGGCAGCAGGGCTTCAGAGCATGAGATGAGGCCCTTGCATGGGGTCCATGGCAAGGAGGGCTGGGCAGGGCCAGGGAGCAGCATCCCACCTGCCTCCTGCATTCCTGGCCACACATGCCTTCCAGTGCCACCATTCCCTCCACTTCCCCTCCCTCGGGCGCCTGGGGCCATACCCACGGGCACAGGGGGCAGCACGAGGCAGTGGGGACCCCAGGCTCTCCTCCCAGCCCTGATGTTGTTTCAGCGTGATCAGTGACTGGGGGCACGGCTGGCACTGAACTGATGGGGAATGGAACAGGAGGAAGAACAGAACCACTCTGCCTGTGTACCCCGCTGCCAGTGCCCATGGGGGGGTCCGGTCCAGCCTGCCCGGGGGCTGGGGCTGTGCCCCCTTGCTGTGCACTGCAGTCCCCTCTGGTTGCCTGCCCCCTGACTCACCCCTGAGCCCTCACACTGAGGGGAGAAACGAGGGGCACAGCCTGGAGCTACAACGTGTGTGCCCCCACATGCACACTCACATCCCCCGGAGCCACACACAGGCTCCTACGTACACCCCCGGTGCTGATGTGCACACTTGCACATGCTCCTGCTGTCACACCCCCACAGCCTGGCACACTCACAGCCATGCCAGCACACGCAGTGCCACACGTGCAGAGACACACCTGCACTGTCACACCTGAGCACATGGCCATCTGTGCCACTGTGGTGTCATCACGCACCCACACGCCCATCACACATGCCATGTGCCCTCCCGTGTGCCCCATCACATGTGCATAGTCTGTCACACCAGTGCCCCACTCGTGCACACACCGTCACACCCGCACACACGGGTGCACACGCAGCCCCCCTCCGAGCCTCCCCTGCACAAGTGCCCTGGGGAGCACTGCAGGCCGGCTGAACAGGGAGGTGGTTCCAGGGAAGGTGCTGCTTCCACCGGGCTGAGACCTCCACAAACTCATCACACGTGGATTCGGGATAGGCCTGAAATGACGCCCCTCGTCAGACACGGCCCGGGCAGAGCGGGGGGTGCCCGCGGGGCGGGGGATGCCCGTGGGACGGAGGGACCGGGGAACACGCGTGCCCGGCCGCGGGGCAGGGGCGGACGGGGGCCCTTTGTTCCTCCCTCCGCCGGTCCTCCATGATGTGGAGAGGGCACGGGCGAGGCCGGCGCTGCGAAATGGCGGCCGAGGGGCGGGATCGGGGAAGGAGGAGGAGGAGGAGGCGGGGGAAGAGGAAAGCCGGGCGCCCTCCCCGCGCTTGGCGCCGCGCACACAAAAGGCTGCAGGGAAAACACGGAGGGCAGCGGGGGGTGCGGAGTGGCCTCGCCGGGCGCCTCCTGCCCGCCCCTGCCCTCACGGCTGTGTGTGACCCGCTGCCCGCACACGCTCGGGGGGTCCCCGTGCCCAGCAGCTCATCCCCGTGTCCCGCACCGAATCCCCGTGCCCGCGGGCCCGTCCCAGTTTGGGGGGGAGCCGGGGGTGCGCGCCCAGTGCCGGCGCGTCGGGACGGCTCAGTTTCGCTCAGCACAGCCCAGCTCCCGGCACAGCCGAGCTCAGCCGTCGATCGGGTGCTGCCGGTACCGGGACTCCCGGCCGTGCGTGCCCCGGGATCTCCCGGGACAGAGCCGCGCTCCGGCGGGCGGGAACACGCGGTGAGTCCGGGCACAGGGCGGTTGTGTGCCGGGCTCTTTGTGTGAAGGGGTGACCAAACACTGGCACCCCACGGCTGGTACCTCCCTGGCAGCGAGAGCCTTCCCCAGCCGCCTGTCAGGAGGACGCGTGGCACTGCTGTGCCCGGTCCCTTTGCCTGTGGGGATGGCGCCGTTCCCGGGGCAGAGGCTGGCGGTGGGGAGGGGACCCGCCGGGGTTCCCCAGCAGGTCTGGGCTCCTCGGCAGGTAGAGCCGGTTTGGAGGAGCTGCGGGGCCGGGGAGGCTCCCGCCCGGCCCGATGGCAGCTCCCCGGGGCACACAGCACCCACAGGGAACTGGTGGGGAGCCTGGGAGTGACCCACGGACATGGGGCAGATGGGCAGGGGGTGTGGGGACAGACGCCCATAGAGCTGGGAGAGAGATGGATCAGCAGTTGCGGCTCCTCCACCTCTTTAGTCTTCGCTCTAATCTCTGCCGCACCTGCGTGTGATGAGTTTGTTCAGGTCTCAGCCTCCTGAAGTGAGGATGGGGAGTCGCTGCAGCCCCCGCCCCACGCCTGCAGGTGTGAGTCGAGCGTCTCCTGTTCTGGGCAGAATTATCACCGCTGCAGGCTGGGGGGCCACTGACACCCCAAAATACGTGGACACAATAGGGCAGCGGGGAGCTGCCCACCCACCCAAACCATACACAGACCCTGCAGCTTCCCCAAGCTGTGCCTGCTTCCCTGCCACCAGCGCACCCCCTGCAGCAAAGCCCCCCCCTCCAGTGTCACCAAGGTGCTGATCCACCCACCACCTTGATCTCCTCCAAGAAAGTGTTGGCACAGGCAGGTGTCACCGCGGCTGTCGCTCTCCCCTGGCTATGGTGGGGGGCTCTGCCTGGCACAGAGGGCGGTGTCCCCTCATGAACCTCCCCCATGTCCTTGCGCAGGGTGCAGGTTTATGTCCCCAAAAGGTGACACGGAGGCAGGGCACCATCTGGTGGTGCCTGGGCACAGCACACGCCAGCCCACACGCGTGGTGCCCACCCACACGCGCTCCCAGTGAGGCCCCATGCGCTGTGCACACACGTGTGTGCACCTCACTGCCCAGAGCTCGTGTGCGTGTGCACACACGTGCACAGGGCACAGACACGGATGCATGTGACGTGTTAAAGCACACCTCTGTGTTTGCACGTGTGCTCCCCTGCGCATGGCTGCAGGCACTCGCAGGTGGGTGCCCAGCTGAGCCCACAGGTGCCCAGGTGAGCCCACGGGTGCTCACACAGCCACAGGGCGAGCGCGAGGCTGGGTGGGACACCCGTGCCACACGTGTGCTGCATCTGAGCACACACACACACAGGTAGGCGATGTGTGTGCGCGCAGGTGAGTGGTGCTGCGCTCTCCACGTTTCAGCCGGGCAGGCAGCATTGAGAAGGTGAGCACAGGGCATGCCTGCCGGATTCCCTGCTCCTCCAGGGTAGCAGAGCTGGACTGGCTTTTATTTCTAGCAGGGATCTCCCTCCTTGAGTCTGGGGAGTCATTTTCAGCTCTGCCACAACTTCCCTGGGAGAACCTTGGGCCTTTCAACCCTACCTGCTTGCCCACGGCATAGGCTGGGATGACCAGAGGTGTGAGACATTGCAGTTCATGGGGAGCGAGGACAGGGCACTTCCCGGGACTCCGAGGCCCGCCAAGGCAGGCGGCTGCTCTCCAAGGGGTGTGTACAGCTGCAGAGGTTTTGGCCGCCAGCCTGGCTTGCACAGCTGGAGTCAGAAGAGCTAAATTTAAAGGTGTTGGGGGGGGCCGGGTGAGGCTGGCTGGTATGGGGCTTCTCTCTGTCCGCCTGCATTGGAGACATGGGTGGGTTTTCAGCTGCCACACCCTTTCTTTCACCGAGGAGGTAGAGGCCTGGCAGGGAGAAGTGCCTGTTTCATCAGCAGGAAATGAGGCCGAGGACTGAGCTTGAACAGTGCCATGTGCCCCAGCGCAGACATCCCTTCCCCTGCACAGCCCTGACCTGTTCAATGTGAGCACCCCCAGACCCCCACACTGTCCAGCAGCTGTACTGCTCACATCCAGCCAGACACGTGTGCTCACACTGCTGGACATGCACACAGCTGGACACACTGGCACCTCCCAGACCCCTCCTCCTGGGTCCAGCCCCCCACACACGCACCCCGCAGCCCTGATCCTTCATCCCCACACCATTTTGGGGTAATAAAAGTACTGTTTGAGGGTGTTTACAACTTTTATTTTAAAATCCCTTTCTGAGATAATTTTCAGGGCTGTGAGCCAGGCACGAGGTGCGTGTGAACCTCTTGCAGGCAGAGTGGGGAGTTAAGAAAACCCACAGCAGGAAAGAGGGGCTCCATCAGGCTTTTGACTGCACTGGTCCCCAGGGTCAGTGAGAGCACCCAGATTTTGGGGAGCAGGGAGGCCTCGAGCCAGTGGGGTGCCCATGATGCCATCCCAGCACCCACAGGTACTTAGGCAGCTGCATGGGTGCTCCCACCCCCCAACTACCAGACTTGGGACCTGGCAGGCGCCAAGCAGCCTTGGGAGTTCACTAGAATGAAAATAGAAAAAAAGCCTGGGACACCATCCAAAACTGCTGAGTGTTAATTAATTCGTCCCCGTGACGTGATCTGCCCTCAGCCCCAGAACATCCTAACATAGTCACAGCCGCGGCCGCCCACCCCAGCCTCCCTGCTGGCCACGGCCTTATTTTAGGGAAGAGGTTGTGCAGCTGCTCTCCTGACCCTTGAACACCCGTGGGTGCTGAGGGCTTTGAGATGTGGGTCGTGGAAGGAGGGCAGCCATGCCAGTGTGTGTGGCCTTGACTATGGGGCTACAGTCCCATGTGCCCTTCAGCAGCCTGCTAGCTCCACAAAAAACAGGCCAAAAATTGCATGGGGGCTGGGACAGCACAGCAGTGGGACACCCCATCACCCCTGGGAGGTTGGATGGGGTCCCACTCATCCCTTGTTCCCCCCTAAGGTGCAATGACAGCATCAATATGCTGGGTCTGGCAGGGGTTGGGGGCTGACACCTCCTCTGAGGGTCAAGCAGAGCTGCCTCATTTCCCCATGTCCCACCACCACTGTGATCCCAAAACTCCCCCTGCTCTGACAACCCATTCTCCTTCAATGGGACAAGGGGGCCAGGCACAGCNTGGCAGCGGGCGAGGTGTTTGTGTTTAGTTTCTAACGTTACGGTTTCCACAGCACCGGGAGCAGCCCATGGCCCAGCGACACTGAGGGCGGGATGGGGCAGCAGCTGGACCGGAGAAGCTGTTCTGTCGCTAAGGCCACAACTGCTAAAAATACTGCGGGCCATTGTCACCAGCAACAAAGCCACTGGCGTATTTTCAGCATTATCGCGGTCGCCATCAGCTCTGCCGCCCTCCTGGGAAGTGCTGTGCCCACTCCACCCGGGCACTGCACCACCTGCTCCCGGGTGCAGCCACTGTGCCTCAGTTTCCCTCCTGAACACTGTGCTGTAGTGCCACCCCCTATCCCACTTCTGTCATCCAACTTCTTCCACCCCACAAAGAGCCCTGAGCTGCCACACTCATCCCCTTCACATCCACGATGTTCCCTGCCCTTAATGAGTGCCTGGGGACATATGGCTCACAGGACAGCCATCTCCATCCAGGCAGCTCCAGTCCAACCCAGGCAGCTGGAAGGAGACGGCAGAGACTGGATGCAATGAGTTGGCCAAGTGTCACCAGGAGATCAGTGATAGCCCCTCCTCCCTGCTGGGGCACCAGCCCTCCTCCTCAGCTCATTCCAGCAGGCAAAGCCAACAAGGCTGCTGAGCTGCCCGGTCCAGCCATGCTGAGCAGGGAGCTGTCACTGCTCGCCCGGGGTGAAGTGAGTTGGCATGGTCTCAGCACAGTGACCGGGTGGCCAGGGAGGGCTGTGCCAGGCTGCGCGGGCACTGCCAGCAGCTGGGCACTGCCCCAGCCCCAAACCACCAGGATAACACTGCATTTGTGCAAATTTCCCCACTAAAACAGGGAGTAAGGGGGGTTTAACTTGCCTTTTCCCTGCCAGAGCAACTTGGCTTTCCTTCCTTGTGGCGAGTCCTTCTTGGCCACAGAGAGAGCAGATCAGCATCAGCTCATCTGCAGGAGCTCGGGGCAGGGACAGGGTGGTGGCAGTGACCCAGAACTGGGCTCAGGAGGTGGGTGGCCAGAGACAGGTTGGATCTGCGGGTGGGCTGGGGCTGCCCACAGGCGCTTTGCCGGGCAGGGGGCACAGCCAAGGCAAGCAAAGAGTCCGTCTGGTGGCGCTTGGATTTCTCAGCACAGCCCTAAGCTGGGGCTGCTGTGGCCCTGCTGGGATCCCTCCCCACCCGGTTGGCTGCACCCTTCCATCGCTGTATGGGAAGCTCCGGACCAGGAGGGTCCAAGAAGGAGGGACTGGTCACCCCTTCCCTCTGCTCCTCAAGAACCTGCTGAACCTCCCTGTCCTCACAACAGCCCCAGCATGTCCCTCAGCACACAGTGGGAGACGCTTTNCAGACCCCTCCACCTGGGGCCAGCCCCCCACACACGCACCCCGCAGCCCTGATCCTTCATCCCCACACCATTTTGGGGTAATAAAAGTACTGTTTGAGGGTGTTTACAACTTTTATTTTAAAATCCCTTTCTGAGATAATTTTCAGGGCTGTGAGCCAGGCACGAGGTGCGTGTGAACCTCTTGCAGGCAGAGTGGGGAGTTAAGAAAACCCACAGCAGGAAAGAGGGGCTCCATCAGGCTTTTGACTGCACTGGTCCCCAGGGTCAGTGAGAGCACCCAGATTTTGGGGAGCAGGGAGGCCTCGAGCCAGTGGGGTGCCCATGATGCCATGCCAGCACCCACAGGTACTTAGGCAGCTGCATGGGTGCTCCCACCCCCCAACTACCAGACTTGGGACCTGGCAGGCGCCAAGCAGCCTTGGGAGTTCACTAGAATGAAAATAGAAAAAAAGCCTGGGACACCATCCAAAACTGCTGAGTGTTAATTAATTCGTCCCCGTGACGTGATCTGCCCTCAGCCCCAGAACATCCTAACATAGTCACAGCCGCGGCCGCCCACCCCAGCCTCCCTGCTGGCCACGGCCTTATTTTAGGGAAGAGGTTGTGCAGCTGCTCTCCTGACCCTTGAACACCCGTGGGTGCTGAGGGCTTTGAGATGTGGGTCGTGGAAGGAGGGCAGCCATGCCAGTGTGTGTGGCCTTGACTATGGGGCTACAGTCCCATGTGCCCTTCAGCAGCCTGCTAGCTCCACAAAAAACAGGCCAAAAATTGCATGGGGGCTGGGACAGCACAGCAGTGGGACACCCCATCACCCCTGGGAGGTTGGATGGGGTCCCACTCATCCCTTGTTCCCCCCTAAGGTGCAATGACAGCATCAATATGCTGGGTCTGGCAGGGGTTGGGGGCTGACACCTCCTCTGAGGGTCAAGCAGAGCTGCCTCATTTCCCCATGTCCCACCACCACTGTGATCCCAAAACTCCCCCTGCTCTGACAACCCATTCTCCTTCAATGGGACAAGGGGGCCAGGCACAGCACCCCAGCCTGGCCCTTGACACAGGGTGCAAAGCAGCTCTTTCTGCCTCTGCCTGCTCCTGTCTGACGTTTTATACCTGAGGTCTGGGGATAAGGGCTGGGGTCTTGTTGGCAAGCTGAACACCACTTAGGGTCTGACTCTTTGCAATGGGGTCACCCCAGTGTCAGGGGGTTGGGGACCCCTGCAAGTGATGCCACCTTGCAGAGTCTTCTCCATAAATCCCTAGCTCTTGAAGTCCTGAGATGGAGAAAGTGAAGCCAACCCTAAGCTTTGCCCTGGGAGAGGCAATACCCCGTAAATGAGAGTGGGGCTGGCTTGGGGGGCACCAGCTACTGCTTTGGGGGCTGGGGGTGGGCAGGAGGGAGGGGGAGGCAGGGGC
>VYXC01000943.1:23888-36277 GCA_013397175.1 Platysteira castanea
TTTTGGCTTGTCCCGAGATCTTATTTTTAGAAATCCTGGCGGAAAAGCTGTCCGCGTCGGGAACGTCCTCTCGTTCTACGGGAAACGTGCTTCCCCGTGGAAACCAGCAGCGGTGGGACTGGGCTCCATGGGGAGTGGGCACGGGAGGGGTGGGGGCGATGGGGCGGCTCAGCCACGTCCCGGTGCTGCAGCCTATTTTCTGCTCTGGTCCCAGTCCCCGCGGCTACTGGGAGGCCGTGGGTTTTACATCTCCCTAGCTTGCGTTCCTGCTGGAGGCAATTTATTCCTAAACCCTGACATCAGCTCCATGGAAAGCGATGGAGCTGCTCCTTCCGAGGCACAAATCTCTGCTCCTGGCCAGGCCAGGCACCATCACAGCCAGTGACTTTGCTCATGCTCCTGTGGGCATGTCCACTCACTGCCCCTTTTCCCTGGGGACCTGCCCCATCCCTCCACCCTGCCACCTCCAAGGCTGCTGCCCACTGTGGCGATCCTGCTGGCCATGAAGCCACAGGGATTAGCAGCTTCCTCCGGACAGGGATTAAGCCAAAGCTACTTAGAGCCACGCCGGACAGGCAGCAGCCAGCTTGGCTGGGGAGAGGGAGATGGGGAAAGCCAGGATGCGGCCTGAGCCCTCCTAAGGTTGCTGAGTGGGAAGGGAGTTTCTCGGAGCTAGTAGCTCAGCATCTCTTGGTGAAACCCTGGGTTTGGCCAAACCGTGTGTCCTGCAATGTCTTCCCTTGCCCCGGTGAGCCCTCAGCCTCTGTTATTTCCAGAGCTTTGTGGAGACCTTTGAGCCAAACGTCCATCCTGTGCAGGCCGGATGGAGAGGACAGAGGGATGGGAAGGGGCAGACACTGCTCACATGGCGCTGCCAGCCAAGATGTAGGACAAGAGCTGGCAGATGGAAGCGGGCAGACGGAGGAGTGTGAGGCTGCACTGAGACGCTCTTTGCTGTGACGGGATCTTGGCTCGCTGCTGGTCCAACAGCTGCTGAGCTTCCCAGGGCTGGGGGACTGCGGGACTCCAGAGGGATGGAGGACATGGGGATGGGGAGCTCAGGTAACTCCCCAGGGAAAGGGGCAGCTGGGAAAAGGCTGCTGAAGAGATGAGAGGTCTGGCTGGAGCTGTGGCCGGGAGATGGAGCAGGGGGTGGAGGGGGCTCACAGCCCTATCTGGGACATGTTGCTGTCCTGCTGATGGCACAGGGAGCACTGTGTGCACTGCTGCTCTGTTGGACCTCCTGGATCACTGCGGAGACCACAAGGAAAACTCAACACCAAGCCTGTGTAAACTTGGCAGCAGGTGAAGCTGAGAGCAGCAGAAAGCCCCCACGCACCCTGCCAAAGCTCCTGCACAGCAGGAGCTCCATCTGAGGGACCCTGAGCCAAATCTGGGCTCTCCAAAGTCCCCTCTGGTGGCCTTATCCTCTGTTAATAGGATCCTCTGGTACCTTATGGGAAGAGGCTCAGGGGAAAATCTGGCTGCAATGAAGGGACAGGAAGGATATCCTGTTTCCCTAGGGAAGAGGTCATCAGGTAAAGTAGCCAAAAGAATCCTGGCCTGCAGCAGCCAGTCCAGAGCAAAGGGCTGCACTGGGGATTGAGGAGAGCCTGACTACCCACTGAGAGGTTTGGGGGTTAGTCGTGCTGGCACTGAACCTATGCAGGATCCACTGGGACCCTCACAGAGCCTGTGGTTTAACCCAGGTATTTGTAGGGTCAGCATTATCGCAGTCCTTACACTCCCAAGCCCTCTGTGGTGGCTCCAGCCTGGCTCCTGCTCCTCACCCAGACTACTGTGGGACAGGACAGGATGGTCAAAGCCCTCATCTGCCAGACTCCGAGCAAGGAATCCTGGTACCCACTGAGCAGCCCCCAAGTAGCCTGTCAGCTGCTTGAGGACAAGGCAGGACCCTCAAGCTCCAGCTCCCTTGCATCCACCTCCTCCACCCACTGCCTCCCTCTTTCCCAGGGTGGGTGGCTGTGGTTTGTCTGGAGGGTGGAGAGGTGGGAAGCTCTGCCCCTGGCACAAGGATTCCCTGCCAGGCAGGGCAGCTCTGTGCACACCTGAGCCAGGTGAGGCTTGTAGAGAGGAGACACAAGATGAAACTGGGGGATGAAGCAGAGAAGCAAGGATCAAGTTTTAGACACCTCTCTCCTGTTTTACACCTTGTGCAAAAGCAGGAACATCCAAAGCTGGAGGGATGCTGAGAGGAGCTGCTGGCAGGGAGCTGTTGCACAGCTCTTACCCTTGAGTGGGGCACTGCCAAAAAGCCATCATCACTCCCAGGTGCAGGATCACACAGCTCTAAGGGACAGGGGACAGGGTCCTGCCATGCCACCATGGCTGGGTGTTGGAACCCTGGATTCTGAGAATTTTAATCTCTCAGACTTGACAAGCACTGATCATCAAAAATATACTGCATTTGACCTGAGGCCTTGGAAAAGGCTTCCAAATTTATGTGATAACACCGAGATTGTTAGTGTGTAATTAATAGAACTGTGTTATATCACTGGGTGAATATATAGAATTACAGGTTTTGGGATATAATAATATATATATACAGGTAACAAGATGGAGAATTTAGGGTGGTGGTTAGTACTTCTTCTTTCTTCCTTCTTCTTCATAAGTTTGAGCAAGTTAGTGACCGGACAGAAAAATCCCAATGCAGAGGTCAAGTTAACAGATTATTGGGTTATAAGTAAAAATAAATTTGTTGGCATTATATAATTGGATAGCTTGGCCTTCAAAAGGCCTTGGAAGAAGAACTCTGCAGCCATTTTCCACCTTGTTAGCTTAGGAGCAGAACTTGTGTAGCTGTACCATAGATAAGAAACAATAAACATCCAAGTCTGAGGAAGAATCTGTGTCTCTCGCGTCTCAATCCAAGCTCTGAGTAAAAGAACACGACAAAAACAAGAAAAATATCAACAGCTGGGGACACTGCTCCGGGTCTGGTGCCATCGTGTGGACACACGACACTTGCAGGAACCCCTTGTCCCCTTCCCTGGTGGAGAGACGAGCTTGGCAGCACTTCTCTCCCAGGCTGTCCCGAACACTAAAGGGTTTTATGTCCCACTCCCACCGCCTCAAGTCTCCCAAAATCTTGCCCACTGTCTGGATCTCCCGTTCAGCCATCAGTGCCTCGCCCTCCCTCCCCAGCCCATCAACCCCATTGCTGTACCCCACCTGCTCTGGCCACCCCCAGATTGTGACTACATTGAGGGGTCAAGTACCTGCTGATCTGGTGAGGAATCCCCCAAGCCCCCTGGGCAAGGGAAAGGGGGAAAAGAAATGACCACAAGTGGCCAGACATGGAAAGATATGATGGGACTGGGGGGAATCTGCTCTGCCCCCCAAGTCTCAAGAGAGGCTCTCTGCCCCATGCAAACCTTCTTTCCAGATCTTATATCCCTCTCCCCCCCATTTCATATTCCTTCTTTCCCGTTTTCCAGGAAATCCCGCCCACCTCTCCATGGACAAGCCCAGATGTGCTCCAGGCCCCCCTTTTCCCCAGGAAATCACCATCCCAGCACACCCCCAGCGCGCCACATCACCGCGCACCCCTTGGGGGTCCCGGGGGGCTGCAGTGTGCGGGCACAGCACGATCCCCACCGCTCCGGCCCAGCACGGGGGTGCGGAGACCACAAGGAAAACTCCTTGCCGTGCCCGGGAGCCCCAGCGCGGCGGGGCCCGGGGGTGCCCGTGGTGGCCCCGCGGCTGCGGACGCGCCGGAGCTCCCACGGTTCCCACCAGAGGGAGCCCAAAGGACGCGAATCGCGGGCGCGGCCGCCCGGACACGCCACAGCCCGGGGAGGCCAACGGGGACTGTCACCCCTGCGTGCGCTTTGCAAATGCCCCGAAACCTGCTTCCAGCCGCCACACACCCCGCGGAGAAACCCCGCGTGTCTGTCCCGCCCTGGGCTATCCCTGTCCCGGGGGGCTGCACCCCCTGCCAGAGCGCTCCTCCGGCCCAGGCGCCTGCGCAGGGAATTTGAGACCGGATATATCGGAAAACAGCGGCTGTGGCAGCAAAAAGGGTGTTCCCAGACCGTGGGACAGCCCCGAATCGCCGCTCTGACAAGTGGATGTCCCCCAGTTCAAACCATCAGCCGACACCACGTCCAAACTCACAGCAGGGTGAAGCATCTCTGCTCCGATCACTTTAGGGTGGATGTCATTACCCTAAATTAATGCAGACACAAAGCACCAGAAAGGGAGGGTTTGAAACGATGCTCCCGGTGCTTTTGGAATGGCAGCTCGTGGCATTGCACCAGAAGATTTCCCGTTCACACCTCGTCGTTCCACAGGTTTGGGTACGGTTGGACACATTGTTGGTGGGGGAACGGAGCAGGATGGAAATAACCTGCCAGGTGGGGATGGGAGATGGGTGGAGGGAGAGTCAGAGAAAAAATATCACAGGCAATGCTGCATGATGTCAAAGGAAAGTCCCTCCCATTTGCCCAGCATTTGCTCATTTATTTAAAGCCCATCATTAGTGGCAGCCTTGTGGAAGAGGATTTAAGCCAGTCCTGAGTGAATTAGGTGCCACAGTTTGACCATGTGTCTAATCTACCAAAGTTCTCTCCAGTTCCTGCTTTCCACTGAAAGCTGCTGCTTTCTGCATCAGCCAGGAGGTCTGGGGGGTCCAGCCCCCAGAAAATGGCTGAGGGAATTTTTGGGCACATCAGAGGCTGGGGCTGAAAGCAGGAGGCTGCCTCAGTGTCAACAAGAAGTAGAGAGGCTGTGGGCCAGGGAAAATCATGGAGTAAATGGGATCTGGGCCAAATCCAGGCAGACAGTGCCAGGCTACTACTCAGCACTGCTGCCAGAGCAGTCTGGCACAGACAAGGAGAGGAAATCCCAGCCAGACCTGGCATTTAATCGACTTCCTGGTGAAGTGGCTGCAAATGTTCAGCTCTTGGGGACTTTGGAGCATAGAAGCAACCAGAAGCCAAGACACTTGTGGGAGGCCATCAAGCCTGGCTGGGAAACCCCATCATGGCCATTGGAGGAAAACACTTTTATGGGTTGAGTTTGTGGCCCAGACTCTTCACAGCAGTCCCAGAGATGCTGGAAGCAGGGTGTGCGTGTCCCAAGCCTTGTGGTGAGACAGCTGAGATGGGGAAAGTTGCCTGTCCATCTGGGAAACACCTCAAGGAGGGAAGAGAGGAGAAAACAGGAAATTCCTTAGAACTGCAGTGGCAGGCAGGGACACAAAGGGAAACTGAGGCATAGGAGAGTGGACTGGTGGGATGGGGTGGGACAGGGCAGCTGAAATGTGTGGATGCACAGCTGTCCCCAGCCCTCTCCTCTAGAGCTGCTGGTGAGGGTGGCATTAGGTGCCTGGGAAGTGTAGGGTTAACCCAGCACATCCCTTCCCAGGTGCTGCTCAGCTTGGCCCGGGCGTGGGTGGTGCCAGGACTATAAAAGGCTGTGGGAAGGGCTGGTTGAAGGGCTAGTGGGGTAGGAGGGAGATACTGTTGTCTCTGGGCTTGAAAGGTGGTGGCAGCAGAGTTGTGCTGCCACACCAGAGCCTGTTCCCTGGTTTGGGAGCATGTTGTACTGGACAGCACTGGGAGTTTTCCTGCAGTATGACTGTGCCAGCCCAATGGCTTTCACCCACTCACCACCATCCGGCTGGACCTGCTGTGCTTGTGAGATGTGGCTTTGGGATCATCCTTAGTGGGTGCAGGTGGGATGTTTAATTATTCCTTCCAGTGTCCTTCAGAGTGTGAAAATCAGGTGGAGAGTCTCTCATCTCTACCCCTCCACATAGAGAAAAATGTCATCCCTTATTGTGTTCCATACGCTGGTCTCAATTAATGGCAGGATGACTCTGGCGTCTTGCTGTGGTCCCCCAGGGTGGGTGTCATTTGGACCTGCCACCCTGCATCTGTCTGGTTAACCTGTTAGTGCCCGTGTCCCCATCTCTGCTTCACTCTGTCACTGCATGTCACACCCTAACTAGGCTGATGTGACTTGGCCCATCTTCTTGTTCAGCCCATCCCATGACACACTGAGTGACCTCTGCTCGCTGCTGGAGGGGGTGAGGTGATACCAACAGCCCTGGGAAGTGCAGGTGAGCCCTCTGGAAAGCCCAGACTGTGGTGTTTCTCACATTTCTGCTTCTTGCCCATTCTGGTGTCATATATCTGATCCATCCCAGGGCAAAAATCAGGCTCCTGGGTGCTTCAGTCTCCTTGGCCTCTGTGATGATCCCTTCTCCCTGAACCAAAGGGGGATGGTCAGGCAGGTTACACAAAGAACTGGGAGCTCACCGGGGAGCTCTCCTCGTATCCAGCTCCAATTTGCTGGCACCAAAACACCACAAGTTTCTGGAGGGGCTGGATCCCCTGGAGCCTGAGCATCCCCTGTTCTTTGGCTGTCTCACAGAGTCAGGGGCCATTTGCTGCCTCTGCTTGGAAGTGAACCTTGCCACCAATTTGCTAGATTTCTTCTCAGTGGGCAGAGTATTTCAGGCTGTTTATTCACGTTTGTTTTCTTCCTCCTGGGGCTCAGGAAACTTTCATTCATGCTGAGGTTTCCACATTGCCATCTTTGAGAGCTCATGATGTCCTTTGAGCTTTAATTCTCTCTATATGCAGCATTTTTCTGACAGAAAAAATGAAAGTCTGCGCATGTGTCACACTTTTTTTTTTTAGTTGAATTTCTTTTGGACGCAAAACAAGAGTGGAAAAGTACAGCCCTGAGGTTTATTGGTACCTGGAAGTTGAGGCTTAGAGTAAAATCCTGTCGCAGGACATGGAGCAGAGTGTGGTATCCTTGCATAGGGAAGGTGCACCCCAGCCCTTTTTTCTCCCAGTGGAGCAGCAAAAGTGCCAGCAACCGGTGTAAGATGATCCCACCCTCCCCAGATGCCAGCTGTTGCACTGCAAAGAACAAAGCATTATGGAAAATTGTGGTGTCATTGATGTGATGATTAAATTGGCATCTGGGGGTGTCAGCATGAAGAACAAGGGTCTCACAGCAGACCTCATCCCTGCCACCCCCATGGTCCTGCCCCTCAGCCCTGTCCCGTGCCAGACCTGGAAGATCCTCACTTGCAAATAAATGCACGTGAAAGTGCTGCAGATCCTGTGATGAGTTTCCCTCTCTATCCGGCATCTCTATTTGCTGCCATGCTTGTGTTTCATTGGGATGTTGTTGTAGCTGACTGGGATTTCTTTATGACTGGAGGTTTTGATCTTGACTTGGAGCGTGAGTCACTACGTGGCAAATGGGATCCCACCACTGAGATGTCATTTCCTTGCCCGGTGTTCTTTGCAAAAGAGGTTTTGCAGTGCTTGGGCAGCTGTTTTTCCTTCCAGCTGAAAGCTTCTTCTCAGGCACATGTCACAAAACATGAATTGGGTGCTGAGAGCCATGTATAGGCAGGGAATTAATATCTACCATGGCCCAGTGGCTCCTTTGGGTGTCCCCTGGCTTGGCTCTGCTGCTGAGGAAGGGCAGAGCTGGTTTGGCCAGGTGCCGAGTCCCTCTTGCCCGCTGAGTGTGCCACAGCTTTGTCACAGAGCAGATTTCAGCCAGGATCAGGGATTTCCATCACAGCTTGCTTGCTGCTCCTGGGGCTGGCAGAGCACTCCGCTGCAGCCCTGGCACCTGCCCTGGGCTACTTCTCATCCTCCCCAAGCCTGGATTTTTCAGGTTAAAGAAAATGTGGTGGTAGCTCTGCCCTTAGTGTGGGACTGAGGGCCACAAGACCCCCTTCTTCCTGCCTCTGCATCTGTCATCTCCAGGTACAAAATGCCATCTCCATTACTGGTGGCAATGCTAGTGTTGGCTTTGGCACCTCTGACCCTGCATGGTGCCATGGAGCAGCATCAAGCAGGAGCTGAAAGCGATGGTGAGGGGGAGACAGGAAAACAGTGTGCTATTAGCATAGCCCTGGCCAACAGACATGTCCACAGATGGGGGTGAAATAACCTGATTCTCTTTTGATCTTGGGCGATTCATTCTGACCTCAGTAGAAAAACATGGTCCCCAGCCTCGTGCTGGATGGAGGGCACAGTGCTGAAACTGTGCAGATTCTTGTCAGGATGCCTTAGCCTGCAGCCAGCCCTCATCCAATTCCATCACTGCCCGGGGGCATGGCCAAGGCAGCACCGCTGGGTAACTCAGCCTGCTGGCAACAGCCCAGCGCTCCTGCCAGGTGAAAAGGCACTTCAAGTATGTGCTGGCCCTGATTAGCAAAATTATGGTTGCCATGGAGCCTGAATACCTGCTCATAGAGTGCCTGCCTTCGCTGTCCCCTCAGCAGACCTAGGGGACACAAGCTGTGGAGCAGAGGCCAATTTTGCTGTTCCTTAGAAAGATGATTGCTTTTATCAAGTGAATATTGAAATGGTCTTTTTTTTTTTTTTTCCTTTGTTCTTCCTCCTTCCAGCCTTGTTTGGGGTAGAGGAGAAATGTCCCTCCCCAGCTATTTCTCAGATGAGCTATGGGGCTCTAGGTGCAGAAGTTGTTGCAGGGAGAAACTGCAGGCTGCGAGTAAGGCACCAGCCCTGCATCCCATAGGAACATGGCTAGCTGTCCCAGGGGAGCAAAGGCTCCTTGCTGTTCCTTTACCAGATGCCTGCACTCTGGAAAAGGTGCTGACCAGTTTATGACCAGCTCAGAAAAGGAGACTTGGAGATCTAGAAACAGCTGCTGCTATTGTGAGAGGTTAAGATGTCACCTGCTTATGCTGTGTGGGAGGGGAGGAGGAGGTTAAAATGCTGAGGTGAGATTTTTGGGAATGGGTACAGCTGTTACACAGTGAAAAAGGCCTCTCAAGAGTTAGTGAGTAGAAATGCACAGGATAGTGATGGGTGAAAAATTAATGCAGGAGGGTGTCCCAGGCAGACAAGGATGGGTGGGTGGGCTCTGCTGGGTCAATTACAGCAGGGTTGTTTTGAAAAGGCCACCCCACTGACCTGTCTGTGCAAAATTATCCAGATCTGGGCCTCTTTGGTGCCCTGTGGGTCTGAGTGGCCTTGAGGTCTAAGCAAAGCATCCTCCTGCTTTCTGAAATGCATCCTCAAGGCACGTCATCTCCAGGTGACCAGAGAGGGGAAACTTTGAGTAGGCAGCTCCCAGCAGGGAGAGAAGCCCCTTTTACACCCCCATGGCCAAAAGATTTGCATACTCTCTAAGGGGGAAGGGTTCATTCTTGACCAAAAGCTTCATGACCCTGTTTTGTCTGTGCTGGCTATCCCTGCCCTGGAAATTTGCTGCAGCAATACTCTGAGAAAGGGCTGCTCATCTGCTTCCTTCTGTGGCAAAAGAATGCACCCAAGGGGCTCTTGCCTGAAGCAGGATGGCACAGAGGGGACAAGGTACTGTCTGTGCCTCAATTTCCCTCTTGGATGCAATGTCACTCTGTGGCTTGATGGCTTTTTGTGTTTGGAACCAGAGGGTGATAATTAAATCTGCAAAGTGCAAGAAGAAATGGGGATGGAGCACAGACAGCTCTACAAGGCTGAGCTGGGGGGAGCTGCAATTACTGTGTGATGCCCTCTTGAAAAGAGCCACAAGTGGATGCAGTTGGCTGCATATTAGGGCTGTGCTTCTCGAGCTTTGAAACTGATGTTTGCCTTCCCTTTTGGCGTCTTAATTCTCCTGGCGTGGCTGCAGAGCTGGGCCTTGCTCAGCTTCTGTGTGGCAGCCTTAACCCACTCGTGGGGGGACCCAGCTGCCAGCAGGGACAACCTCTGCACTGGCTGGCGCTCGGGGAGGGATGGGTGTAGAGCAGGGAGCAGGAGGAAGACTGGAATTGGAGTTACAAAGGGAGCCTCGTGGGTGCCATGGCTTGTTTTCTTCCAGCCTAACCAAGAGGTGCTCTGGCCACAGAGAGGCTGGGCTGTGGCTGACAGACCATGAAGAGGAGCAGGTTTTGGTATGCAGCTGGCCATCTCCCCACTACCTCCCCAGGTAGGGCTAATGTAATAAAATACCTGATAATGGGAATAAGCTGAAGGATCGTGTTCCTATGTGCAGTTTACCCTCTTTTAAGCAGTGGGGGAGCAGTAGAGAAAGAGGGGTTGTCACCTCCTGGTCATTTGGTTTATGAGAAAATTGAAAGAGAGAATGGATCATTCTAAAGGACTGTTCGATTTGTGAGGACTTAGAGGTGGGATGCAGAAAGAAACAGATCCAAGGGGAAGAAGTGATGTGCAGTCAGTCCCTGAGAGCTACCAACTCTTCCCAGAGAGATGTGACAGCAGGTGGGGTGGGAGCAGCTGCTGAGGCTCCAGTTATGTGGGATGCTCCAACAGGCTGATGTGTACAATGAAGGAAACAGAGAGGCAAAGGGAGAAGGATCCCATGTCCTGTGGTTCTGGTTGGTGTCACAGAAAAACCGGGGCTGTGAATGTGACAGAGAGGTCTGCCACCACCTGGAGGCCAGGATCTGACAGCCTGGTGGGGATGGATGGACTCGTGGTTCAGCTCTGACTGAACCAAGCTTTGTCTTGTCCTTGCTCCTTGCAAACCATCCTTCTTACATGCCTGTTGTCCTCAGCAAGGAAAGGAGGCTTTAGGGAAACAGATGTTGAAGTTTGTCAGGAGCTCCGCAACATCTCCATTGCTTTGCTCCAATCCAAGCAACCTCCAAACACCCCAGTCCCAGCAGACATCCCCTCATCCTCCTGGGAGTGCAGGAGACATGAGCCATGGGGGTCCCTGCAGGGACAAGGACAGAGGTGCAGAGCTCAGGGGGCTCCCCAGGGGCTGCCTTGAGACAAAGCCTAGGCAGGGATGAGGAATGAGACGGGTGGGAGGATTGTGGCTGCGTGCAGGGAACAGCCTCTGCCCCAAGGATGGGGGAGCACCTGGGACTGTGCTGGGAGCTGACTGTGTGTGACTGTGCTCATCAGGGCAGCCAGAAAACAGAGGGAGACAGATGAGGAATGGAAGGGAGCGAAATTTCCTGGAATGCTTCTTTCCATGTTGCAAGCCCTGAAGTGGGCTCATGCTGAGGCTCCTTGTGCCTCAGTGGTACAGCCCAACCTGCCTCTGCAATGGCACAGATCTGTTCTGTGCCTCAGGCATCCCCCAGGGAAAATAGCCTGTGTGTAATCTGGAGGCAGGGACAGAAACCCCTGCCTCATCACTCATCACTTACTGTTTGCAGCTCTGCCACCCAGGGGCTGTGACCTGCAATGTGCCACTTCCCTGGCACTGTCACCCATCCTGGCATCTGCTGAAACAGCCCTGCTGAGCCCCTGCCAGCATCATACAGTCCTTGTGTCCTGTCCCAGCTGTCACCAGCACTTTGCCATAACCCCCTGTTTTACTGTGTCTCCATTCCTGGAGGGGATGAGATCTCATTTCCTCACTTCCATAGGAGCAGGCAGCAACTCTTCTCCTTCTCCCTCCCAGTTTCAGACACTGTTTCCAGCTTGTTGATTTCTTCCCCTGAGTAATGTCTTGTTTACACTCATTTACCCTCCAGGCCTTTGGCTTCAGCCGTTCCTCTCCTCTGGGGAAAAAGATGGTTTCTTGAGAAAAGTCAAGGCTCAGGGCAGCCATAGACCTTTCCTGCCCTTGGTGTGTTTGCTCTGCCAGCTCCCCTCTGCTTGATGCTTGTTTGCTGCAGGGAGCAGAGGGAGGGCCAGGTCAGGGCTACCGAGACAGCCCAGGGCTTTGCGGGTCTTGTCCTGTCATCTCTCGCCTGCTCAGGAATTTCTTTGAGCAAAATCATCAAGGAGTGAGTGATACTGCTCCATCTGCTGCATGCTCTGGCATCAAGAGGAGGATAGGGGCGTGCAGGACCCCAGGGGCTGTGTCCAGGTGCTGGAGGCCACCATATCCAGGTAGCTCCTCACATCCTGGCCACAAGCACCGGGCTCGGCAGTGCAGTGAGCTGTGCTGGGGCTCAATCCAGGTGGGAGTGGGGGGCATAGGGCTGGCAGGAGGTCTCTCCTGGCAGGTCTCTCCACGTTCCTTCTCCAAGATCTCTGTGCTGTCTGCTCGAGTTCAGCCTTGCTGGGACTTTCAGCTCCATCCTGCCCAGCTCAGCCTCAGCTCACCCAGTGCAGGGTGGGATGGTGCTGGGACAGGCGGCAGGAGGTGGGTCCCGGGACGCCAGAGCCCTTCAAGGTGTCATCCCTGGGGGGGACCGGGTCCACCTGCGCCCTGCCACCCTCGGAGGGGATGAAGGGACCGGAGCGCGTCCCTGTTCCCAGGGGTGCCTCCCCGTCCCGTCCCGCGGGGTGGCGGTGCCCGCTGCCGTCGCACGGAGCGGCGGAACGATGCGCAGCCCACCCCGCATCCCCCGCCGCCTCCTCCCCACCTGCGGGGCCGGGGCGGGCTGGAGAGCCCGGAGCCGGGGAGCCCCCGCCCCGCAGCTGCCAGCCCTCGGCCGCCGCAGGCGGAGCGGGAGC